>JACEVL010000582.1:445000-547500 GCA_020284085.1 Aporrectodea caliginosa
TAGAACCGTAGAATGTCATAAAACGAAGATAACAAAGACCATACAACAATTACCAAGAGAGTTGAAGAGACGAAATTTTTGGCATTTATAATTTTGAAATTTGTAAAACAAAAAACCAAAATTTGCGGTTTTTTTTTTTTTTTTTTAAAACCAAAAAACCAAAACCAAAAAACCAAGCCTTTAACAGCCCTGGTCAAGCGACAGAAGTTATCGGTGCTCTAAATTGTAAGAAAACCACGACAGAGATAGTAGGCCTATCAAAAAAGGATGGCTTTTCAATTATTTCAACGAAACTGAAACGACTTTAGCTGTTAGTGTTAGTGCCTATAGTCATCAGCTAGTAATTCGTTTGTAAAATACTAGTAGGGCCTATTGATGGTATTTTCTTAAATTGCTTTCAGCTTTATAAAAATACAATTTTGATAAACTGAAACCTGTTGGTGGAAAACTACAAGCAGAACAGATTTCTGATTACTAAAACAAATAATTTTTTAATAAATAATTTTTTCTTTTTCGGTAATTTGAATTTTTCGGAAGGCCTAATTCGAAGTCTTTTTGCTTGTTACCAAATTCAAAATTATCCAGGGTTGAGTGTACTAAATAAAAAGTAATAATAAATAAATAGCTCAGTTGAGCGTAAATCTTTTGGCGGGTTCATCATTGAGTTGTGACGTGTGGGGTGGACCGTGGAGACGGGATCAGAGGGCGCCAAATGTAGGCTTTGCCTGGGGCGCCATTTGGGCTAGGGCCGGCCCTGTATATCTGAACGTTATTTCAAACGTTATTTCAAGCACAAAACTGTTTACAGTTTCAATGTTTTTATCTTCTCGCTTCTTTAAGTTCTCTGCCCTTCGGCAGGTTCCAACTTCCAATGACGCCACTCTTCTCTGTGCTGTGCCTTTTCCTTTAATTCGAATGTTTTCATATGTTTTTATATTTCAGGTTATCTTGACTAGTTTGAAAATAGAAATAAAACCGTGGAAAAAATCATAGCCATTCACTGTTAAAAATCTAAGATGATAAGTAAATTTTTTAAATATGTGCAAAATCTAGGGGTCCCTTCCCTCCGGACTTTCTTGGATGTTGTTAAGTGCTTCTCTATAGACGTCCTACATGTCTTAGTAGTAAGTAGTTAGTCCTTCCCGTGCAGGTCTGCACATCGGGAAGCACTGAGACTCCCCATGCATTCGTCCCTGTCCATTGCCAGTCTTCCGGACGAGCCCCCACAACATCCCCAAGCGCTCCAAGTCGTCCCTGGTGGTCTCCGGCCAATTCTTCCGTGGTCTTCCCCCTTTTCCTTTTTCCTTTTCCCTTCAGGGATCCAGCTCATCACTTCTTTGGCTGTTCTATCAACGTCCAAACGAACTACATGTCCCATCCATTTCAATCTTCTTTTTACGACACTGCATTCGATATTCTCTTCTCTCCTCCGCTCTCTTAGTTTTATACGATATTTTATTACGCCATGAAACATGCAGAAATCTCGTCTGCAACCTTTGATCCTCAACTACATTTTAAACCAGACTCGTAGGCCCCTATATATATTATATATACATAAAAAAATTATATATACATAAATAATATATATACTTACATATTATATATACATATAGTGTGTGTGTGTATATATATAGGCATATATACTATAGTCGTTATACTTATAGTCGTATCCGCGCGAGAAAGGACTTCCCTGTTAATATGGTCTTACCGTGTCGGCAGTCATAAGGGATTGTTTCAGCGCCTCAAGAAAAAAAATATCAAGTTGGGTTAGATCAAGACCGAGAACTGACACGAGGCAGCTTAATATCGCGTAAATAACGCTCAAGTGCTGCCGTGAATGGCAAAGGTTGACACAGATACCTCGCTCGGTTTGGCAATGCCAGATAATAGCTCGTCGTAAATTGCACCGTCTAACGCCTTCGTTGGTCTTGAAGTAAGTCGAGTGGAATGCATGCTTTCCGGTCTGTCTGTTTGCCATGGTCGATTGCTGATGTGGTTCCACGGCCGCTCAGACGAAGCGGAAATGGCCGTCTGAAAAGAGCGGCAAGTATACACACGGAGGTCGACTCACACACATAAACACAGGTTGACACACATAGAAACACAGGTTTATATACGCATACACACGGCAGAGACACAGAGGTTAACACACACAGGTTGACACACATATGCACAGGTTGACAGATAGACAGACGAACGGACACATAATTATACAGAGGTAGATGATCAGGAAATAGTTTAAGTAAATTACATCTAGTACTACTACTATCACTACGATCACCGTAACTACTACTACTCCGCTGCTGCTGCTGCTACTGCTACTGCTACTGCTACTGCTACTACTAATACTAATACTACTACTATTACTATTACTACTACTGTTGCTGCTGCTGCTGCCGCTGCTGTTGCTACTGCTGCTGCTGCTGCTACTACTACTGCTGCTGCTGCTGCTGCTGCTGTTGCTTCTGCTGTGGCTGCTGCTGCTGCTACTACTGCTGCTGCTGCTGCTACTATGCTGCTGCTACTACTACTGCTGCTGCTACTACTACTGCTGCTGCTGCTGCTACTACTGTGATTGTTATTATTGTTCCTGTTAGTATTATTATTTTTGTACTTGTTATCGTTTTGTTATTGTTATCTAAAGATTTATAGAGCGCAGGTTTAATGTAGCTGCATGCACCGTGCTGTTACATACATCACTCGATAGATGGCGTATCGACAAAGCCAGATTTCCCGCCCGGATATAAATACGTCAGTGTCGAGATGCGGCAGTTGGTCGATGCGATAATGCATCGGTGCATCGAAGCGAGGCAACTGTTGCGGTAACTTTCAAAGAGACGTCGTCAAGGTACAGGTAAGGCTGGGTTCGGTTTTATGACAGCAGATATGCAAATGCTTCTCATGCATATGCAACAGTGGGCTTCTCGGTCGTCTTAGGTTGTCATGGAGACTGTCAAACTGTCACTTCATGCCATCAAGACACGTGAAGGGCGAAATTAAACAGCGCCGTGACAGAACTCGGAATTTTCTAGCTGTAAATATTCATCTATTTGTATGCTATATGTGTATGTATATATGTAATATTATGTATGTATGTATGTATGTATGTATGTCTATGTGTATGTATGTATGTATGTATGTATGTATGTATGTATGTATGTATGTATGTATGTATGTATGTAGGTATGTATGTATGTATGTATGTATGTATGTATGTATGTATGTATGTATGTATGTATGTATATATTTATGCATGTATGCATATATATATATGCAGGCCCTATACACGTATGTAGGAGAGAAGCGAAGAGGAGAGAAGACAAGACGAAATGACGTTTAGTATGAATAAAAGTGATTTAATCAGAGGAAATTAGACAAATTGGATCAAAAAGCGATGTAAAGAACGAGACACAGGAAGGCCAACATAGATCACGTGACCCATGAAGCCACCTAGCGTCTGATGAAGGCAGCAATGAACTGAACCGGAAGCCATAAGGAGAATTCATGGTGGCTCTTCCGGAAGCAACTACAAGAAATAAGACGTGGATCAGAATGTAGCATAGACCTGCATACCGCTACAGATAAAAGAGACAAATTATATGGCACACGAAGCCACCTTGCGGCCGGAGGAGACAACAGTAAATTACAGCCGGAAGACATTATCCGGAAACACGTGACCTCACGCACCGGAAGCCGGAAGCCGACTCCAATTGTCTAACGAGCAGGTGGACAATTTCAGGTGATACGTCTCATCCATCAATGCGTGGAAAACGCTCGGATATTGTACTGCTTTGTATTGTATTGTATTTAAAGATTTATAAGGATATTGATTACATGCAGCTACGATGGATTTTTAAAAGCAGCCATAGGCTTATCTACATTAGGAACACAAAAGCGATCCCTTAAATTATTATTGTTTAATGACTGTCAGATATAAAATTTACGTAGAACTAAAACTGTTTTAAATCGTGGCTCTCAAAGCAACTAAATTCAAAATAGTAAGCATTTCTGGTTACCTGTTCGTTAAGAATGACGTCACTGTGACGTCATTTGTAGAAAATATACCCCTTCGAAATGGCGATAAACTGGTAATCGAATCCAATCTAATTAAGAACTTTTATAGTGCCAATTTCATAATGCTTAAGTAAGTAAGTAAGTAAGTAAGTAAGTAAGTAAGTAAGTAAGTAAGTAAGTAAGTAGCCTTTTAATAATGCAAGTCAAACGCTCACATTTTACATAGTATAGACAGTTGATATCAAATGTCACTGTCTTTGGATCAGGAAACGCTATTAGCAGCTACTATGGGCGACTGGGCGTTACTGACGCTCGCTTCAAGATGGTAAACTGTTTGAAGAATGCAAGTTCACTGCATGGCTGCCGATGTTGCAAAGTCTACATATAAGACTGCATCCGTGATTTTCTTGGCAACAGATGTTGTGTTGCTGGAATCTTTATGGTCCATTTCAGAAGGCTTACAGGAGAAGCGCGTGGAAATTCGGATCCGGCCTCTTCGTTTTTAGTTATTACCAACCACGTGGCGGCTGCCATGTGGGGGTGATTGTAGGTGTCGTTAAAATCGTCCGAAACAAGAATATTCCATGCGATTGACTTGACAGGCATCACAGAACCGGACTCGGATGCAATATACTCACGAACAGACGAGCCATTTGCAATCGCACGGCTAAAAATCCAATAAAAGTGAACATTCTTTCCGAGCGAAATTTGGCGGCGACCGGATGTTCCGTCTGCTAGCGAGATCCCGATGGATCAGTCGATGGTCGCTACTAGGCAAAGTCGCCTTGATAATTAACACAATTCCCTGGTGAGTCGAGTCGAAAGCCGAGAAGGGAATCCGAGACAGTACGGAAACAGCATACGGAGGAAATTGATTAATTCTACGAAGAGATGAGTTTTTAGTTGAGATCTTAAGGCCGGAACAAACTTTGCAGAGCGACAGTTTGTCGGAAGAGAGTTCCAGAGTATAGGGCGGGAACAGAAAGGCGCGTCTCCCTGGAGATGTCCTTGTCTACGGAACAATAATACTGAGAAACTCAGAAGACTTGGTCGACTAGAGAGAAGTCATTTAGTCATTTAGTCATCATTTAGTCAGTGACGTGAGCGCCTTGAGCACTGCGTTGAGACCAAAGGAGTGCAATTCGAAAATAAATAAATTAGGCCCCTATTAGTAAATATAATTAAATTAATTCTTTATGCAATCATGAAAGCTAAATTCTTTAAGGTTTGATTAAACTTGAATAATAAATTATATTTTAATAGTTGTTAGTTATTTTGAGTTAGAGTTAGTCATTTGAAATCAATCAATCAATCAATTTCGTTTATTCTCAACATCAAGCTGGCAGGTCGCAACTTGTAACAAATAGCAAAAATTGTCTCAGTTCTGATAGTTAGTTATTAAATGGGTTAAGATAGCAAATAATTGTCTCAGAATAATTCAACAGGTTAGTTTCTTCCCATTCACAAAGTGAATTATTAGCACCTTATATATAGCAACTTCTATAGTAACTTCTTATTAGTTAATATCTTCTATATTAACTTCTATAGTAACTTTTATAGTAAATCTTATTGTCACTTCTATAGCACCAGAGCTTGTTCACAAGGCACCAACAGATGGCGCCCCAGTCGCAAGCCGTAATGAGGTCAACATTAAGTAGGTCACTCTGTAGAGACAGAGAGCATAGTGAATAAATAATCAAACTCGTAGCCTGTTCTACAGTATACAACTGTGCAAACAATACACTTAGAACAAATACTCTATTGTTAGGCACCCTTGTAACGGCATGGCTGTATTACGGCGCCACATAAATTGTAACTATTGTCTTTATAGAACAAATATTCTATTGTTACAGAACAAAATATTCTATTGTTAAAGAACAAAATATTCAATTGTTACAGAACAAATATTCTATTGTTATTGGAAAATCGATCACGCATGCATGAAAACTGGGTCGTAAAGGCAGTTAATGTGAAGTCAGAAACATCCCATTGGCAGTTAATGTGAAGTCAGAAACATCCCATTGGCAGTTAATGTGAAGTCAGAAACATCCCATTGGCAGTTAATGTGAAGTCAGAAACATCCCATTGGCAGTTAATGTGAAGTCAGAAACATCCCATTGGCAGTTAATGTGAAGTTAGGAGCATCCCATTTGTATAGAAGCTGACGGTGTTGTGTGTCTAAAAGCGTGAAAGAGACGGTTGCGATTGTGAAGTAGAGTGCATCTAGTTCAAACGTATTCTTACATGTACACTAGTAAGTAGGTAAGTAGCCCTTAATTGCATCTGACGTGCACGCACGCATTATGTTGAATATGTTACAGGGAATGTGTATAATATGCCCTGAAATTTCAGGGTATGTGTATAAGCAGGGTATGTGTATATGCCCTGAAACTTTATGGTTAGGGTTCAGGGTTAGGGTTAGGTTAGGGTTAGATGGTTAGGATCAGGGGTCAGGGCTGGGGTTAGGGGTTTAAGTGGGTTAGGTTTAGGGTTAGTGTTAAGGTTAGGGTTAGATATACGTGAAATATACATATACCCTGATTATTACACATTCACTAGGGTATAAAATTATGTATATTCCCTAGGGTATATACATATTCCCTGATTATGCACTTTCCCTGTAACAAATACAACGATTACATATTTCTTAACAAAAACCATAAATTGAGCAGATTATAGACATATATATATAATATATATATATATATATATATATATTATATTCGTGCGCAAATAAATTTATTGTCGGTCAGATGGAAAAACTGAGGCGACCGAGAAACAAGGCACTGATGAAATAGCCCTTGGGGATCAGCCGCAAGAATCGGATCAATTGGGGAAATGTCAGCGTTGAACGCAGTGTCATCCTCAACAGGCTGTATTCCAATATGACAGGGCAGTAGCAATAAAATATATTTACTTTCATTTGCGGATGTGAATATATAAATGTGCAATGTATATTTGTACATGTTTTTGCAGTTCTATTGTTAGAGAACAAATATCACATTGTTATTAGAAAATCGCGTATATTATACATGGGCCCTGCACATATATGCATACAAACTCATAATATGTGCGTGCATACGTATAATTGTGTGCTTGTATATGCTTGCATATAGGCCTACATATACACGTATACATATCCTATGCATGTGTATATGTATATATCTATGATTTTGTAAAAATCCCATTGTCCGTTCTGCCATAGACGGATCTGTACGATGACCGACATTTTATTATGGGAAATGTCTCTTCATTTGCAGTAAAATATCGGCACCAATTCTGTGTGAGACGCAGACATCGTTCTTAAACGATGTGCTGCAGGCCTTGTATTCTAACGGTGAAGGATTCGAACCTTTAGCGAAACGTTGTTATAAATGTTCAATAACAAACTACCTACAGGCAGGAACTCCGCCACTGATCGTACTCTGTCAGTGCCAGTCCCAAGCCTGGATGAAGGAGGAGGGCGACGCTAATGGTCTCTGTTACCACACAGCTAGTCGTTAAACAGAAAAACCAACCTACAATCAGCGACGTCATTTGTTTTTTTCGGGGTTGGGGAGTTTGGGGGAACTTGGCCAACTTGTTAAGTTTTGTATTTAGTCTACATGTGCAAAACTGTGGTTGAATGATCCAACGTATTTTCTTCCTTTTCTTATTTATTTCTGACTATGTTTGATTTTCTGCTGTTCCAGACTCCCAGCGATAACTAAAGATATATTATTTCATCAAATGCACTGACATATGTATATAAATAGTTGATTTTCCCATCAAATTCAGAGGGAATTTGCTCCCCTGTCCCACAATGACGCCCCTCCCTATTGGGAGTTGTTTTGAGGAGAATTATGAGCAGAGGATGAGAAGAAGTGTTGAGGAAAACTGCCAACGGGGAGACCTTTGAAACGACGAAAATATATAACGCTTATTCTTTGGCGGCTCTAACGTCAGTTCGACTTACGAGAGGCGCGTTTGACAGGTGCTTGAAGAAACCGTTGAGATACAATTGGGACTGGGACAAGCTGGCCAAGTTCCCCCAATTGGGAAGCCCTGGTGTGCACTGGGCCTGTCTCGGAGATATTTTGAAATTCATTTATTTCAGCACAAGATCTACAATATACCCGTCTGTATGCAGGGACAATTATGTCTCAGGACAAGTCATATAGCGCATATTTAAAAGCACGAAAGCGTTTTCTCTGTGCTAGCCTATTACGATGTTAATTGTCGTTTGCGTCTGGACTATTACATCAGTTAGCAAAACATTACATAGGAAACTACAAGAAGAGTCATCAGTGGCGGGCCCACGCACACACGTGGAACCAACCAACGGATTCCCCTCGACAGTTAACAGATTACATGGATGTTAGAGTGCCTGAACCAATGTTTGTATAATATTTTATATATATGTATCTTGCAGAGGCGGCGCCAGACATTTTTTTAACCTGGAAATAGCCAATGCAGTTATACAAGTGACCAGTGCAGAGGGCGATTGATGCCCCAAATAAATTCTCGGCTGGGTAGAAATGATGGCAGTCTTGTGGCAGGGCAGCGACCAGGGCAAAGGCTTTTTATCAGGGCATTTGTCCTCGCTTGCCCTGCTGTAGCGACACCGCTGGTATCTTGTTGTTTTTACATTGCCCTGCGAAAGCCCTTCTACAGCGGAAGATTAATTATACAGGAGATACAGCTCCATCATTTTATTTCCAATTAAATAGGAGGCGACCCTGCTCATTTTTCAATGAATTGATCTGGTAGATTCAGCGGACAGGTTCGAATTAATACTCAACGAGGTTCCTGAGTACATGGTTATGTGGGTCTCTTCCTCCCATCCTTTCCAGCTCAATTTCCATTTCCACCGACAGCTGGTAATGAAACTATTGGGCGCCGTCGTATTTAGGTTTTTTGAGGCTGTATGGTCCACTGGCAGCTGCCTAGCTTGTCAGTTACGGTCATTCAGTGCTCGTGAATAAGCTGGTGCCCTGCGCTTGTCTTCCGAGAGGCGCTTTAAAGGTTGGGAGTTGACGATCCTGATTAAAATTTGGTGTGACTGACAGCTGCAGGTCAGCATCAATCATCAGCATCATAAGCGATTATTATAGTTTCAAGGTGCATCGTTAATAACTTAATCACATCGTCCAGTTATCATTTCCCCAAATTGTAATTGTAATTGTAATTGTAATCGAACATTTATATAGCGCCGCTCAAAATCAGCAGCGCTCTCGACCTGCTTCAGTGAAAAGGAAAGTGACAGGTTCTTGATATGTTCCGAGCATCTCTAGACTGCCAGCGTGAAATTAACTTCGCCGAGAGTGCAGTCAGTAGCAGCTGATACAGACGTTTGTGCTTAGGCTGATCAAAGAGGGATGGCAACTGATTGACGTGGGAATTCATTTCGCACGGAAAGCAGCATGTCATAGGAATCGCTAGATTTGGTCTATGTAAAGGAAGGAAAGCACCTTCTGTGCCGAAATCAACTAGACTAGAGAATGGCCTTATCCAATGCTGTCATTCTGAGCCGTTGACGCAGCATCTGCCCTTCGAAGATCTTCTGCGCCTTCTGCCATCAGCGAGAGACTGCTGGACGGTGAGGACACCGTGCTCCCTGGGCGGCGAAACACAGTCGTCTATCATCGTTCCTCGCTTTCGATGCCATGCATACCTACATCTAGGAACATGGTGTCAGAACGTTGTTTGCATATTGATGAAATTAGGTTGCTAAATAAACTTTGATATTATTTAGACCGGCTTAGATATGTTCCTCTAGAAGAAGAGCAGAACACATCTATTTTTACGATAACAATTAAGATTACAATCACAACTACAATTAAGATTACAATGCCATTTACGATTACGATTACAAGTGCGATTACGATTACAACTACAATTATAATTAAGATTACAATTACAATTAAGATTACGATTACGCTTACACTTAAATTACCATTACGATTATAATTAAGATTACAATTAAGATTACGATTGCACTTACACTTAAATTACAATTACGATTATAATTACGATTACAATCACGATAATTAAGATTACAATTACAATTACGATTACGATTTTAATTAAGATTACGATTACAATTGTTGTAGAAGGGACAACCGCGAAGAATTTTCTCACAGCAAGAATGGAAATCGTCGACTTTTTGACAAGTACATTGGAAACGTTTCCATCGCATAAACTTTTCAACAAGAGCGATGAATCTACGCAGCAGCTGTCCACGGCTGCTCCATCGGGAAACGGCCAACCTCCTCCGGACCAGTGCAACGACTTCATGTACGTCTTCTACGTGATTTTCGCATCAGCAGTCGGACTCCTTGGACTGTTGGGCAACTGCGTCTCCTACTCTGTTCTCCAGAAGGACAAGACCAGTCCAGTTGCTTCGTTCCAGCTGCGCTCGCTCACCGTAGCCGACAACATCTTCCTCTTCATCTGGCTGATCAACTACTCCTTCCGGTACGCGCTGCAGTTCCACCGCCTCCTCGACGGATCGTACCTGCGTACCACCTGGATCTACATCCGCATCGTTACGTTCCCCGTGCTCTACATGGCACAGTCTGGAACGATCTGGCTGACCGTCGTCGTAGCCTTTAACCGCTACGTGGCCGTCTGTCTGCCGTACAGGGCCCACCAGTTCGGGAACATGGCCATCGTACGTCGACAGGTGCTCGGTGTTGCCATAGCGGCGGTGCTCTACAACATCCCGCGCCTCTTCGAGTTGAGAGTCGATGACAATGGAGCTGGATCGGTGACGGTCAATCGGACGGAGCTAGGGAACAACATCGTCTACAAGGTCATCTACACGGACACCCTCTACTACCTGTTGACCTTCGTCCTGCCGCTGGTGACCTTGGCCTGCATGAACACGCGCGTCATCGTGACGTATCGCGAGGCGTGCAAACGACGCCGCAAGATGTCGACACGCGCGTCACAGGATCAGGAGCAGTCGATCACTCTTGTCATGATCATAATCGTGGTCGTCTTCCTCGCCTGCCAGACCCTGGCTAGGATCGTCCAGATGGTCTGGAGCTACCGGATGTCCGACTGCAGCCAGATTCGTTTCTACCTGATCCACGTCAGCAACGTTCTCGAGGTCCTCAACTCCTCCGTCAATTTCTTCATCTACTCAGCCTTTTACAAGCAGTTCCGGTTGACGCTTCAATCCGGGCTTTGCTGCTGCTGTTCCGGGCTGCGCAACAGAGGCACGAACTACGATGACTTGCGGGAAGCCAGTGCATCAGTTGGAGGAAACAAGCGGAGATCTGTGAACAACACCTGCGGCGAAGTACAAGACCAATCCTTGAGCCCAACCGTAGAGACAGATCAATGTATACAGTCGTCAGTCTGAGACAGAAGTTTCTTCTGAACTCGCCAGGTGGACACGGTGGCTGAACAATTGCATCTAAAGATCGTGGATTTTCGTTTCGTAATCGTATCTCGTGGTATATGAGTAATTTTGTGGAGATACCGAGTACCCGTACCCAACCCAGTTTGGATTAGGGTTACGGTACGGTATCGCTGGACTTCTTTCATACCGTGATTGCCCATTAGGATTCGTAGAGTGTTCGTCGATGACATTGTCACATTTTATACCTTTAGTCAAACAATTATCATTACGCGAAAGGGAAAAGACGGTAAGAAATTGTTAGTCATCCGCGGTTGAGACCAAACTGAGGTCATGGCTAGAAGGCTGTGACCACTAACTGAGCCCGTGACTCCATTCCAGCTAAGCCCACTCAAATAGGAGGTAACTTCTTAAATTTTTAATATGGCTGTGTGCGAGAAGAGGGATTCGATGTGAATCAAGAATCTTAAAAAAATGCCAGGGACAAAATAATTGCAGACAAAGAGCAGAAATCGCCCAGATGGGTCGGCTACCGAAGAGGGGTAATGAGATATTATGGCATCGCAAAATTAGCAAATCGTTACAAAAGCATGATGAACGAAATAGATTGAGAGGAATTTTTCGGTGAAGTTGCTCTTCCCTTGGAGGCACATTGTACTTTGTGCTTCTATAGTCTTAAAAACTATCATCACCAACGGCCGCATCAGTAAATTTGAATAGTCAGCGACTTCCATTATTGTCAACGGGGTCATGCTTAAAGACCGTATAAAATGTGTTTATTATTCTAGCTAACGTAAGCCGACGTCGTGTTTGAATGAGAGCCTTAACGATTTAGTTGATTAGTATTAGTTCATCTGTTTAATTATTTGACACTGTAATTCCATGAATGTGATTACTAATGTTACTGTATAAAAGAAAACTGTCTTGTTCCTCGTTTTAAAAGTTTATTTCTATTTCCTTACATCTAGGCTTGCGACAAACAGCAATCGAAGGCGCTTATCAATCACACGATTCTGTTTTGCGTAATCAATCAATCAATCAATCAATCAATGAATTTATTTCCTTTAACCAACATGTCATAATAATGGCAGCATACGTAGTAAGTTACATTGATAGTGGTTACCAACGGGAGACCCAGAAGGGATGAAGAATGCCGCTAACAGAGCCACCTAGTAATTGTGGATAATAGAAAGTCAAAATAATGCATGACAGTCAGTTCCAATAGGTTCATGAATACAATAATAATCATTAGCTAAATAAATTAATAGAGCATTACTAACATACCTTAGCTAACGCACCCAATGAAAAAGATCCTTCTGCTCACTAACTATAGTTCAATGGAACTTCGAATCCGCACATTACTCTTTATATTAATAGGGCTGGCTCTTAACTAATAAGAACGGATTGATTGCCAGTTACCTCAATCATTTACATATCAATCAATCAATCAATCGTTTATTTGTAGCCAAACAACAATAAACAATAATATTACAAATCAGATTGCACTTTTCAGTATGGATTGTTGAATGCCACAAGGGAAGGCCCTGAAGGGATCAAAGATCCCGCTAAGTAGGGACACCACTATATAATTTCAACAGAATATGTGGCGACCGAAAGATACTTAGTACAACAGTTGTTGACTTGATTAACATAAAAAATATTAACTAACCTTAACTAATTTAAACTAAATATCGAAAGTAAAAGGAATGAGTGGGAAGTGCGCCTTTAAAGATGAAGGAAGATAAGAAAAGTCAAGGTAAGTTTAGGCAAGTTAAGCTAATACAAGGGAAGGGAAAGAAAGACACGGTAAGTTAAATCCAGGCAAGCTAAAGTAAGACTTGGCAAGGCAAAGTAGAGTAATTCGAGGTAAAACAAGGTAACGTATGGTTCGATAAGGTCAGATAAGGCATGGTAAAGCATGACAAGCTGAGGTAAGCAGAAGTAAAGGTAAACCAAAATAATGTAAGCCGAAATAATGTAAGCCAAAATAAGGTAAGCCAAAATAAGGTAAGGCGAAATAAGGTAAGGCGAAATAAGGTAAGCCGAAATAAGGTAAGCCGAAATAAGGTAAGCCGAAATAAGGTAAGCCGAAATAAGGTAAGCCGAAATAAGGTAAGCCGAAATAAGGTAAGCCGAAATAAGGTAAGCCGAAATAAGGTAAGCCAAAATAAGGTAAGGCGAAATAAGGTAAGGCGAAATAAGGTAAGCCGAAATAAGGTAAGCCGAAATAAGGTAAGGCGAAATAAGGTAAGCCGAAATAAGGTAAGCCAAAATAAGGTAAGCCAAAATAAGGTAAGTCGAAATAAGGTAAGCCAAAATAAGGTAAGCCAAAATAAGGTAAGCCGAAATAAGGTAAGGCGAAATAAGGTAAGCCGAAATAAGGTAAGCCGAAATAAGGTAAGCCGAAATAAGGTAAGCCGAAATAAGGTAAGCCAAAATAAGGTAAGGCGAAATAAGGTAAGGCGAAATAAGGTAAGCCGAAATAAGGTAAGCCGAAATAAGGTAAGGCGAAATAAGGTAAGCCGAAATAAGGTAAACCAAAATAATGTAAGCCGAAATAATGTAAGCCAAAATAAGGTAAGCCAAAATAAGGTAAGGCGAAATAAGGTAAGGCGAAATAAGGTAAGCCGAAATAAGGTAAGCCGAAATAAGGTAAGGCGAAATAAGGTAAGCCGAAATAAGGTAAGCCGAAATAAGGTAAGCCGAAATAAGGTAAGCCGAAATAAGGTAAGCCAAAATAAGGTAAGGCGAAATAAGGTAAGGCGAAATAAGGTAAGCCGAAATAAGGTAAGCCGAAATAAGGTAAGGCGAAATAAGGTAAGCCGAAATAAGGTAAGCCGAAATAAGGTAAGCCGAAATAAGGTAAGCCAAAATAAGGTAAGCCAAAATAAGGTAAGGCGAAATAAGGTAAGGCGAAATAAGGTAAGGCGAAATAAGGTAAGGCGAAATAAGGTAAGCCGAAATAAGGTAAGCCGAAATAAGGTAAGCCGAAATAATGTAAGCCAAAATAAGGTAAGCCAAAATAAGGTAAGCCAAAATAAGGTAAGGCGAAATAAGGTAAGGCGAAATAAGGTAAGCCGAAATAAGGTAAGCCGAAATAAGGTAAGCCGAAATAAGGTAAGCCGAAATAAGGTAAGCCGAAATAAGGTAAGTCGAAATAAGGTAAGCCGAAATAAGGTAAGCCGAAATAAGATAAGCCGAAATAAGGTAAGCTGAAGTAAGGTAGGCCGAAATAAAGATAAGCCAAAATAAGGTAAGGCGAAATAAGGTAAGGCGAAATAAGGTAAGCCGAAATAAGGTAAGCCGAAATAAGGTAAGCCGAAATAAGGTAAGCCGAAATAAAGATAAGCCGAAATGAAATAAAAACCGAAATAAGGTAAGCCGAAATAAGGTAAGCCGAAATAAGGTAAGCCGAAATAAGATAAGCCGAAATAAGATAAGCCGAAATAAGATAAGCTGAAGTAAGGTAAGCCGAAATAAGGTAAGCCGAAGTAAAGATAAGCCGAAATTAGGTAAAAATCGAAATAAGGTAAGCCGAAATAAGGTAAGCCGAAATAAGGTAAGCCGAAATAAGATAAGCCGAAATAAGGTAAGCTGAAGTAAGGTAAAACCGAAATAAAGATAAGCCGAAATAAGGTAAGCTGAAGTAAGGTAAAACCGAAATAAAGATAAGCCAAAATAAGGTAAGGCGAAATAAGGTAAGCCGAAATAAGGTAAGCCAAAATAAAATAAGCCGAAATAAGGTAAGCCGAAATAAGGTAAGTCGAAATAAGGTAAGGCGAAATAAGGTAAGGCGAAATAAGGTAAGCCAAAATAAGGTAAGGCGAAATAAGGTAAGGCGAAATAAGGTAAGGCGAAATAAGGTAAGGCGAAATAAGGTAAGCCAAAATAAGGTAAGGCGAAATAAGGTAAGTCGAAATAAGGTAAGCCAAAATAAGGTAAGGCGAAATAAGGTAAGGCGAAATAAGGTAAGGCGAAATAAGGTAAGGCGAAATAAGGTAAGGCGAAATAAGGTAAGGCGAAATAAGGTAAGGCGAAATAAGGTAAGGCGAAATAAGGTAAGTCGAAATAAGGTAAGCCGAAATAAGGTAAGCCGAAATAAGATAAGCCGAAATAAGGTAAGCTGAAGTAAGGTAGGCCGAAATAAAGATAAGCCAAAATAAGGTAAGGCGAAATAAGGTAAGCCGAAATAAGGTAAGCCGAAATAAGGTAAGCCGAAATAAGGTAAGCCGAAATAAACTAAACCGAAATAAGCTAAGCCGAAGTAAATGCAAGCCGAAGTGAGGTAAGCCGAAATAAGGCCTGTGTTTAAAATATTTCAAGAAACACGCTAGTAGCAGCCGAGAAGACAGCGTAAAGTAATAAAAGATGTACTTCGTTAAGGGATAAATGGAAAAGATTACGGTAAAGGATTACAGGAAATTTAAGCAGAAGCTCAACAGCACACGCAACATCAATGAGACTTTTCGTAACGGATGATAGTGTGTACAGGTGCTATACATGTAGACGCATTAGGCCTACAAGCCTCACTGCATGGTCTAATGTTTTTTCCCAAATAAAAAAAAACAATTTATGGAAAAAGCGGAGCCTCAGTGGCAGAAACCCCCTACGTTTCGAGGCTTACCCAGGCAAAAAATAAATTCGGTCTATTATGAAGTGAGGAGATGAGGTACCGAGTTACAATGCCCAGTCCTTAAATACCTCACCCTGCTTCAAGCTTCGACAACTTCGAATAAGTGATGGTGGCACAAAAATCAAAACTTTGAAAACCTTTGAATTCAGCCGTGGCTGGCCCGGGAGCGTCTCTGAGTAGGCATACCTTGAAGAGGCGCTATAGGCCTATCCAGTTTACATCGATTGATTAATTGGTTAATTGATTGATATAACGGCTTTAGATTTTAAAAAGTAGTTTATAAACACACTAAAAACAACCTAGCCAAATTTTTAGAATATGAATATAGAAAATAAACAAAGAAAATTGAAAAGCTGCAGCGAGAAACTAATGCGGCAACAAATTGAAGAAAAACTTGGACTTTAACACGAGCTCCTTATAAAATTGGACCAACTCAGATTAATATCTCATTAACGTCGTGGAAGTAACAGATAAAACTCCTATAGCGAATAATTATTGTTAAATTTTATTTTACTAGTATTGATCAACCTCTGAAGAACAGAAAGTCTACTGCCATCTACCGACTACTTGAAGACATTTCATAACATTTGGATTTGAATTAACCAGACCTCGGGAAATTATTTTATAGGGCGCACGATAGTCTAGTGGTTGACCCAATGGACCGTCAACCGAGTGATCGGGGGAGCGAATCTCCAGGGTATAAACATTTTTGGAGATTTCTGCTTCACCTATACCCCCTAGCCGACTCAGCTATAATGCACTGACCGTACACTGTCGGTGGGAAGATGAAACGGCGAGGGAGATGACAAGCCACCAGCCCTCATATGCCGAGGCTAAGAAAATGAAGTCGCTAATACTTCATACCCATGGTTGCTCTTCGTCATCAATAAATTATCAGTACTCTTTTGGTATTAATATTTAATGGATTTAAGTTTCTTACACCAACGAATGGCTTGGAATATGGAAGGACCAATAAGTGATGTTTTAAGTGCAGAAAAGAATTCGGAGGGTCTTGCTTCACCGTAAAACCGTAGAACCGAAATAGTTAATGTCAGAATAAAAGGAGAAGTGGTAGCCAACTCATCGCGATCACTACAGGATGAAATATTTAGTCAGATCATTACTAATAAAATGGGTGTGGAAAGAGACATTGGCTCAACGAAAGTGTACTGATACATTCCAACTCGCATTCCGAGTTACTAAGAGGGAAGATGGATGCTACTCAAGTCTGGTGGATCATGTGTGCAACAAGAGGTTTGTATAGTACAACAAATCGTAATTGTAATCTTGAGATTTCTACAACGCATAAAAGAGGGGATTCACGGGAAGTTCCCGCCGGGAACCAGCTTATTCACAGGCACTCAGTCACAACAAAATGGATAGGCTGGTAGGGTAAAAATCTGTTCCAGGTCAATATCCAAAGGGGGTGAAACAGGCAAACAGGGTAGATGATGTTTAGAATTGAAATGGTGAGGGAGGTGGGGGGGAATAGATTGACGAAGATGTGCAACAGATGTGACCAGCAATCAAATGGTGTAAGAGATGTGTGAGACACTGGCCCACATAAAACGTATCCATAGTTTTTAAAATCATAAACAAAGTGCAAACCTAACGAACAGATTATAGACAGCAATCAGAAATTTGACTAAAGTCTAAGTCAGATCAATCAAATGGAAACATCAACGATATAAACCAGTTTTCTTTAGAGATCAGGTTATTTAAAGTTGTTACGACAGAAGAGTAGAATAAACGCTGGTCTTCCTATCGGTAAGTCATCGATAAAAAATTGCACAGACTATTCAGTTGGCTATGTAGTACTTCCACGACTACCCGGCCGTTTATTGTCCATGTTTCTGAAAAACATAAAAGGAGAGTTTTTCATTTGATCATTCAAAAGAAAACGCATCAGCAGTTTTATCTGTTACTTATACGCGGTTAATGAGTTGTATTGTATTGCAGTGTATTTAAGCATTTTTAAAGCGCCTCTAGTAGGGTGAACCGTTCAGAGGCGATCCCAGTGCGTAAGGCACCGCGAAAAGGATCAGATTTTGAGAAAAACGAAGGAAGAAGAGAGACTGCTAGATAGAATTGTAGAGCGAACAAAAGGAGAAAGCGCATTCCAAAGAGAGGGACCAATTGAAGCAAAGGCACGAGACTGAGTCATAGAAGCTCTAGTTTGGGGAGTAACCAAGAGGTCAAGTCTGTTGGAGGAACGAAGTGGACGGTGAGAGGAAGTTGAATGAGGTCGAAGTATTACGGTCAGATACATATTTCGGGCAAGACCCCTCTGAGCCTTGAAAATCAGAGTGAGGATATTAATACTGATTCGGATGGATGATCTGGCTGTATATTCATATTTCTTTTCCTGTAACAACTTCCTAGCCTACAAGAACATGTCGGACGCCTTCTCGGTAAGACGTTCGTTGATATGCTCTGGTAAGTCCAGGAAGTGTTTCTAACAGTGTATCGATAGTATCGATACGTAATCTTAAAATAACGACCACGTGCTGGGCAAATTTCACTGATTAGTACGACTCGTTAAAATTTAGGCATCTTGAAAGATACCACCAAAACTGTTAAACACACTCTCGTTTATGTATGTATGCATGTATGGATGTATGTGTTTTGAGTATGCATATATGCATATGTATGTATGTGTTCATGTGTGCATACATACATACACACATGTGGGGCTTTACTTCTGCAGAGGATAGAGCTAGAGTTGAGAGACTTCTGAGGAGATTACGTAGAACGGGATACCTCAAGGATGATTCTTCTACGGCAGAGGTACTAGAGGACATGGCCAAACATGCTGACGAACGGCTGCCGTCATTAGATGTGACCACCACGTTCTTCAAGGACTATTTCCTTCTGTTGTTAACATCAAAGATCATCTACGACCCCGTCCACATAACTACACATTGCCTCCGAAAGACGATAGACAGTTTATCCCTCGAGTCCTGTACAAAAGCTCTTTTGGTGATATAATCTGACATTGCATGACTATAGAACACTACACTCATTCTAAACTTTCCTATTACCACATGTATCAGATTGCGGTGTGTTTACCTATTTCATACCAATAAACGAATATATTATTATACATACATACATACATACATACATACATACATACATACATACATACATACCAGGCGCGGATTTAGAGGGGACGGAGCCGGCGTACGCCCCCCCTAAACCTGCAGCAAATGTTCTAAAACTAAACTGACCTAAAACTAATATAACTGCAATTTGGGAATAGGATGTTTGAAGTAGCTGGACCGGCAGAATGGAGCTCTCTTACCGGAGCTCTCTTACCTACTTACCTGAGTTGCTAGCAGACGTTGCCCACGTGACCAATGACTTTTGCCGTGACGTCATTCACAAAGTTCATGTACAGACAAAATTTACGTAAATAGAAATTCAAATTGGTCAATAGTAGTAGTAAATGTTCTTTTTTGGAACAACCACCCAACCGATTCTTCAAATTTGTTATAACCACCCACAATAAGAAACCACATTTCTATAATACCCACAATAAGAAACCAGATTTCTATAATACCCACAATAAGAAACCACATTTCTATAATACCCAAGTTCTCGCTATGACTAAACGCGACGAGCAAATATTACCAACCTTGTCCCACCTACGCGCCGCTACCTCATCAATAGGATACTATAGGAATTACCCAAGGTTTCGAAAGATCGAACGCGCTTATGACACACGACGTAATAGTTAGGTCAATTATCGCGGTGTCGGTTGTATGAGTCATAGGCGTAATCGTTGGGAACATTTCCGCAGTATCAGTCGTATGAGTCAAAGGTCGCGGAAGTTCCCAACAGTTTCGATCAGTCGTCAGTTTTGATGATGAGTCGTCACACGGTCGTTAAGTCTTCGTTATTAACCCACGAATTAAACGACTCCGGATAACCAAGCCATTTTACGAGTGATTTCTTTCCGCGTTTCCTGATAACCTTCTCGATTCTAAGTAATTCTTGAGTCGTCTTCTGTAGCTCTTGCTCGTAGAATGAGCCTTGAATTTCTTCTCCGTTATAATCTTTAATCTTATAGGTTGGAGGATCAGTGTATTGAACTCCAGACACGGTAAACACCTCTTCAGACCATCTCGCCGTGTATCCTTTTTCAAATGTAGTCTTTTTCTTCGTTATTCTAACTTTATCACCTACCGAGAACATAGGCTTAATGGGTTCTGAAATTTCATCGCCGTACAAGTTCATCCATACAGTCTTTTCATTATTTTTCAGGCTCGCTTTTGCAGGCGTCATTTTAATAGAAGAATGTCTCGCGTTATTATAATTACTAACCATTTCATCTAATACATTAATATATCTTCGAGTTGAATTAGCTGTAAAATACTTAAACATTTTATCCCTCATCGTTCGATTCCATCTCTCAACTACACAGGACTTCTCCTCATTTTCAGTGGAATACAACTCAACTAAATTCTTTACATCCTTATTATAAAATTCTTTTCCTTTATCTACCCACACTTTGCCTGGTTTTCTTCCGCTCTCTAATATTTTCAAGAAACCACTAGCTGTAGATTTTCCGCTCTTATCATGTAGTGGCACGATCCAACCGTACTTTGAAAATACATCTATAACCGTTAACAAGTATTTCACGTTATCGTTATCTTTAGCGAACGCCTGCATATCGATCAGATCAGCCGCCCAAATGTCATCTATCCCACCGACATACACCTTCCTTTTTCTAAAATGCCTTACTACGGGTTTATGTAATTCATTCGCGAGCTCATCAGTCCATTTCAAGCTTTTTTTAAACCTAATCCCAAACTCGATTTTGCTGATAATATAGGTTTAACTAGAGTCCTCTCTATACGTTCTCGTAAGCTCGGATTTGGAATATTATTCAGCGCATTAATCATAGCTCTATCAGCTACATTCCTAGAAGCCGTATCAGAGTATTGATTGTAAGCCAAGTCGTGAATATACGCCGCGTTATCACCTAACTGGAGACCTACAACTGGAGTGGCTATTTGTGCGTTAAGAGAAGGGCTGGAGCCTTGTCGAATAACTACAGAGGGTGGTAATGTAATGCATAATAAATTAACTACCGTCGTTATAAATACGGATTCGGCGTATACAACGGCGAACGGTTTAATAACTATTCCTCGTACGGGTATTTATCGATTAGGCGGATTCGTGAGTATTGGTACGAATTCTCGCGCGCGAAGTTGGGAACTAGTTGTTATGTACTCTCTTGCTGGGAATAATCAAAACAAACTTATGGTTTATAAGGCGCAGAACATCACCACCAATGTTAATATTACACCTGACTTAACTACTATATTACCTTGCCCCATCGTTTCTTTAGTCGCTGGTGATCGGTTCGGTATACGAATCGAAAGCAATATCTCCTGCTTTACATCAAGATATACTAATGGCAGTTCAGGTGGGAGTGAACTGCAGGTTGAGTTTCTGTACTAAATATATCGTAGAATATAGAAACATATCGCTCGTTTACAAACGATATGTTTATAAATAATGTAATTACGGAGAATACTCATCGCACACAGTTTTTTCCTTTGCGTACGATTTATACTAAGAAATAATATCGCTTTTATTAAAAACAATATGCCTGTTGACAAATTTGGACATACTGACTCTGGTAATATGCAGAGAGGTTGCTGACGTATCTCTTCGTCACTTTTCCGCGCCCTTTCAAATTCAATCATCTGCTCTAATCTTCTCCTTTCAGCATCTTCTCGATCTCTTTTCAATTGCTCTAATTGAATCTCAAATTGCTGCTTTTGCAACTCAAGTTCTGCCACACGAACTTGCTCTGCTTTCTCTTCTTTCTCTCTCTGAAGACGTAATTCTTCCTGTCTTGTATTCTCTGCTTTCTCTTCTTTCTCTCTCTGAAGACGTAATTCTTCCTGTCTTGTATTCTCTGCTTTCTCTTCTTTCTCTCTCTGAAGACGTTCTGCCTTCTCTTCTTTCTCTCTCTGAAGACGTAATTCTTCCTGTCTTATTTCTTTCTCTTCTTGTCTCCGTTTCTCCTCTCTTTCTTTCTCGTCTTGTCTTCGTTTCTCCTCTCTTTCTTTCTCGTCTTGTCTTCGTTTCTCCTCTTTCTCTTTCTCTTCTTGTCTCCGTTTCTCCTCTCTTTCTTCTTTCATCATCATCCACTGCATCATCATCTCCATAGACATAAGTCCAGGCGGTTTTTCAATAACCTTTTCCACAGCACCGCCGACAGCACCTTCTTCTTCTTCTGCTTCTTCTTTAAGCCAGACGTCAGCTAGCGCTTCTAGCATGTCCTCACGTGACATATCTTCCAGTTTCTCTTCTTCAAAACCAACCTTTAACAAGCGCTGTTTTAATCTTTCAGAAGACATCTTCTTCAGTTCTGCTTGTTTCTTGACACTTAATTTCTCCATCTTACTTCTTTACTTCAGTGCTGTCCTTTCTGGAAAACACGAGTTTTCTTTTGTGTTTGAAGTATTGGGGATTGTTCTTTGTTTGATAACAACAAACTTTTATACCTTTGTCGTTGAGGCTTTCGTTGTCGTTGTAGATTTACCAATGATTTGAATGCGTATTCACCAGTCGACGTTGTTTCGAATCCCAGACGTTGTTTCGAATCCCAGACGTTGTTTCGAATCCCAGACGTTGTTTCGAATCCCAGACGTTGTTTCGAATCCCAGACGTTGTTTCGAATCCCAGACGTTGTTTCGAATCCCAGACGTTGTTTCGAATCTCACCGCTGCTGCCACCAAATATGTCACCAACTCTTTTCTTTCTTAGTTGTGACCTACCTCAAGAACTTTCCTTATCTCTACATATAAATTGCTCAACGTCTTCTAACTGTTTAAGAATTAAATTGACACAGTTCTTTGAATGTTTCTTTCTTTCTTCAAACACAGTTTAATAACAACAACTCAACTCTTGCCTTAAAACAACTGTACTACACTGTATAGTTCAAATTCACTGTCATCAGCAGTTTCTAAGTTTGGCGCGCTAACTGCACGTGTAGAGAATCTATCGTCAGCCAAAGTTTAGGCTACTTTAGGCCAAGCGCCCACGAGCCGACAGCGCAACTAAGGCCTAAGACTAAAACGCTTAACAATCGAATACACATTATATATATATCAACCTAAGGAACACCTGTGCTCATTATATATGCAAAACATTAGTTCACAAACATATAGTACAGTAGCACGTCAATTCATTCATTCATTTACTCATTCATTCATTCATTTACTCATTCATTCATTCATTCATTCATTCATTCATTCATTCATTCATTCATTCATTCATTCATTCATTCATTCATTCATTCAATCAATCATTCATTCATTCATTCATTCATTTACTCATTCATTCATTCATTCATTCATTCATTCATTCATTCATTTACTCATTCATTTACTCATTCATTCATTCATTCATTCATTCATTCATTCATTCATTCATTCATTCATTCATTCATTCATTCATTCATTCATTCATTTACTCATTCATTCATTCATTCATTTACTCATGCATTCATTCATTTATTCATTCATTCATTTATTCATTCATTGATTTACTCATTCATTCATTCATTCATTCATTCAATCATTCATTCATTCATTCATTCATTCATTTACTCATTCATTCATTCATTCATTCAATCATTCATATATTTTCTCATTAATTCAGTCGTTTATTCGTTCATTCATTTGTTCATTTAGTGAGTCAGTCTTTTTGTCTGTCTCTCTGTCTGTCTCTGTGTATAGATGAGTCTGTTAAAGAAATTTCCGTAAGCTTACTATTCCGTACGGAGTTGTCTGGAAATAAGTCTGAATTCTAACTAACTACTATCGTAGCAATTATATATTAAAGAATATACTTACGTACTTACTTACTTAATACCATCATTAAGTCATGCAAGAAATGAAAAACCCTCGTTATCTGCTGAAGCTTAGTCGAGAAGCCATCTTAATGAGAGCCAGATGAAAGCTATAATTAGCCAGAATGATTTATAAATGCTTCCCATGTGCAACGCAAAGAACGAGTCGATGGACTTTGCTGCTTCAAATTAATCCCAGTGAAAGCCAGTTTCCTTTGTGTCCACCAATCTGCTTCGTCTCTCATCTAGCTGGTTTTTTGGTCCCTGATCAGTGATCCTTTCGTTTCTTCAAGGCTTTATTGCAAAGCCAAAAAACTCTCATCGAGAGTAAATTAATTGGGAAAATTACGGCGTAATTGTAACTGTAATCAGAAGTTTGTATAGGGCTTTTTTTAAAGACTAATCAAATAAAATTCAGTCTAATTCATTGTAATCAAATTCAGTCTGATTTAATCTGATATGATCTAATTTGAAGCGCTGTCTGCAAGCTCTGTCAAATTACTCGTCAAAATGCTGAAGAAAATGCCCTTTATATAGAGTGGCTCCATGGTTTGTTTGCTTTGACCGGTTTGCCATAGATGGATGGATGGATGGATGGATTGATGAATGGATGGATGGATGGATGGATGGATGGATGGATGGATGCATGGATGGATGGATGGATGGACGGATGGATGGACGGATGGATGGATGGATGGATGGATGGATGGATGGATGGGTTGGTGAGTGAGTGAGTGAGTGAGTGAGTGAGTGAGTGAGTGAGTGAGTGAGTGAGTGAGTGAGTGAGTGAGTGAGCGAGCAGAGTGAGTGAGTGAGTGAGTGAGAGTGAGTGAGTGAGTGAGTGAGTGGAGTGAGTGAGTGAGTGAGTGAGTGAGTGAGTGAGTGAGTGAGTGAGTGAGTGAGTGAGTGAGTGAGTGAGTGAGTGAGTGAATGAGTGAGTGAGTGAGTGAGTGGGTGGGTGGGTGGGTGGGTCGGTGGGTCGGTCGGTGGGTGGGTCGGTGGGTGGGTGGGTGGGTGGATGGATTGACGGACGGACGGATGGACGGATGGATGGATGGATGGATGAATGAATAGGCTGATGGATGAAGTTGAACATCGGAAGCACTGTCATTTCTCTTGGGTTGGAGTCCATTGATTAACCGAAAGCGTCTCTAGTCGCTCGCATGCACTGCCTGCGCATTGACCCTTTAAGATGCGCTATTATATCGGTCGCCACAGTCGACGGGAAGTCCTGCAATACTAGGGAAGCAATGTCTCCGTTCTGTTGGATGAGGCAGTCGCTTTGTCTCCACGTCCGCAGAACACCTGCTGACGTTAATTCGCGCTTAGGCACGCAGCGCTCGTGAATAAGCAGGTGCCCTTCGCTTAGCTTTAGAAATTTGGAATCTACGGTTACTGTTACGAGATCCGATAAAAAAGGATCATATGGCGCCTTTGTAAGGTTCTATACGAGTGTGAAGGTACGTTCAGTTTAGTAGTCTTTGGTAGACTATAGTTTGTAGTTGAAAAAATGCCTTGCGGTTATATAGCGCCGTTAAAACAGGCTGTTGGTAGATTTGGATAGATGAATTAATGTTCGCAGCAATCGCCTGACTCGTTTCGTCGTTTATAGAAATGATTTGCATCGCTGGTGAGGAACAGTTCATAGTCGACGACAACTCCTTACGAATATGGATCGCTCTGGAAGTCCACCGCAGCTGATCAGCAACGATTCAATGACCGAGGTGAGTTACGCCGTCGTCGTCCCACCTCTGCTCGGCCTCGGCAACCTGACGTCGGCGGCGGGAGGAACCAGTCTGAAGGTCGTCTACCACGGGGATGTATGGACCCCGGAAGTGATCCAACGCGTCGTGACCCTCGTCGTTCTAATGGCCCTCGCGCTCTTCGGCAACGTCATCGTCATCGTCATCCTCTCCTGCAGCAAGTACCGGAAGCTCAACAACCGTGTCAACATCTTCATCGTCAACCTCGCCGTCGGGGATCTGACCGTCTGCTGCGTCACCATGACGACCGAGGTACTCTTCGTAGCCTTCGAGAAGGCCTGGGTGCTCGGGTTCGCCGCCTGCAAGGTCCTCCTCTACGCGCAGATCGTCACGCTGGCCAGCACGACCTTCATTCTGACGGCGATGAGTTTCGACCGCTACCTGGCTATCTGTCGGCCGCTCAGCCTCGGCGGTAACAGCTCGGCGTCCCGTGCCAAGAACATGGTCACCGTGTCCTGGATTATGGCGTTCGTATTCGCCAGTCCACAGCTGGTAATATTCACCCAGGTGGCCGTCGGGGTCTACCCTGACGGTGAGGTCAAGTACAAATGCGCCAGTCTCGGCTACACGGCCTGGTGGCAGCGTAAGACCTACTTCACCTTCATGGCGTTGTACATACTCGTAGTTCCCGCGATCGTCATCTCATTCTGTTACATCAACGTCGTCAGGGTCGTTTGGATGCAGGGAAAGGAGGTGTCGAACAAGGAGGGAGTGGCCCTGCGCAAGACGATCAGGGACGCGAGGTTCCTGAACCGCGCCAAGGTCAAGACGATCAAGATGACGCTGAGCATCATCTGCAGTTTCATCGCCTGCTGGACCCCGTACTTCGTCGTCCACCTGATCCACATCTGGAGCGAGTACACGTACAAGATCAAGGAGTCCGTGTACGTCTTCGCCGAAACGATAGCGCTCTTCAACAGTGCGATTAACCCTCTCCTCTACGGCTTCTTCAACATCCAACTCAAGCGCGGACTGACCGAGCTCTGCTGTTCGCGACACCTCCAACGCCGGCTTCACAGCGACTCCGCCACGGGGACACAAACCCGCTCCCGTGCGGCTGGACTAGGCGGCCACAAGTCGGCAGGACTCGCGTCTGGGATGTCACACCCGCACTGCAGCGTCTACGGTCACAAGGCGGCCATCATGGACGCCTCGTCCTCGGGTTCTGGGAGTCGAGCGAGGGAGGATAACGAGGAAGAGGGGAGTGGGGCCATGGGATCAGTAAAGAAGAACGGGCACCACTCCTTGCGCAGGACGAACATTCTGAAGGAAGAGAACCAGTTTGGGTTCAAGCTGAGGGTTCGGTTCGTGACGAGCGATGCCGAGAGAACGACCCCCTCCAGTCTCACAACCGACGTCGACTGCGGCTACCTTAGGAACACCGACAAACACTCGGGCACAGACATCTCCCGAATCTAATCGGTCCTCAACTGGTCCAGTGAATATCTAAATCCACTGCAGAGACCTTACAACGCCTTTCGATAGTCCTGCCTTTCACGCCGCATGCGATCAAGCCTCTACGGTTCGACTGGTGATTTTCACGACCTGCTGACCTTTGATCTTTCTACGCAAGAGAAAGTGAATCTGGTCACGTGACCAGAAACAGGGGCTGATGTGATTGGTCGATATCTCTAAACGGTTTGTCGGTCGACAGACGTTTAACTGTGGCAGAGAACCGCCAGACTGAACTGATTTCAAATGGAAGCCTTGCACACTGTGAGAACCGTATCTTTGGAGTGCTGTTGAATACCACAATGCTTACTTAAAAGCCTACATATCCAGCAGGAAAAAGAAACATTCTAGACATTTCTACACAGAAATGTGTCTACAGGGCTGTATATAATTATAGACCTGAGGTTACTGACGTGGCCTACCCAGTCGGGGGCGTTGGGTTCAGACTCCTCTGATGTCAAGATAACCAATATTGGTATTCCGTTTGGATTCGATGAAACTCTTAGATGTACCATCGTCGCTGACTCTCTGCTTTGCATTGTCGACAGATGCGAGTGTCATACAATAAAGAGTGTTTCCAGATCGATTTCACGAATTGGATCACTTGCCCGTTTCATTTCGCAAAATTCTTTACCTCAGAGGTAGCACCCTGGACCTCACCTGGGTCAGTTTACGAAGCCCCTTAGACCTCTAATCGCCATCGACTTCGAGTTATCTACCCTCACTGTCTCAGACCCCTCAGTTTTTATCCAGGAACTGGGTCCATGGCTAGAATGTAATTGCACAAAAATGTTGCCAAGACGTGCTCAATTTCATACTAAATGCCCAACCGATTGGATCTTTTAGTTCCACGGACTAGGATTCCTTTAGCCCAACGTCGGTCATTTGCTGTTGTGGGCCCTTCTGCTTGGAATGACCCTCCCCTACAGTTCTGCCTGGGTTCTCCTCCTCATCTGCTCGTTTCCTCAAGACGTTTCTCTTTCCTCGGGGTTTCTACACTGAAAGCGCCTCTGAATAGTCCTTACTGGTAGAGGCGATTTATAAATGTTCAGATACAATACAATACAATACAATACAATACAATACACCTAGGCGTTAGCTTCCGGGGCTCGCAAGCCTTGGATTCCGCTTGGGAAACGTAAGAAGCAACGTTCCTCTAGCTCCTTAATTGTCACAGGGCCGTTGTCTTAGACCGTTAAACTCTGCTCTAGAGACCTAACTCTCCCTCCCCCCCCCCCGGATAAAAAATGTCGCATGCGCCACTTCTAGACTGTACAATGAAAGGGAAGATCGTTACTTGTGGAGCGATGAGAAGATTTAAAGTAATTGCTGCAATCGATTCTAGACTGAGTGATTGACCGCGCTCATTCGCTGCATTTATGGCTGGCTGCACAAATGGTTAGCTATAAGATAACCCTAAGCGGAAGGAAGCAACCATTCCTCTGGTGACTGGGGGTAGTGATCGTTAGGTCGACAGCTGGGCAGTAAAGGAAATGCCTATAATCTAGAATTTTCGCATAATTATTACCACTATCATCAGCATCGTCATCATCGTAATTACGATAATCAACACGCTTTCCCTCTTTCTCAGGACTCCTTTTCATCCTCTCCTCCTCGTCCTTCTCCTCGTCCTTCTCCTCGTCCTCCTTGTCCTCGTTCTCCTCGTTCTCCTCCTCCTCGTCCTCCTCCTCCTCATCATCATTGGCATAATCGTCATTTCATGATCATCTTCACGCTTTCCCTCTTTCTCTTTCTCCTTTTCCTCCTCCTCCTCCTCTTTCTCATCATCATCATAATCATAATCATCATCTTCATCATCATTGGCATAATCGTAATTTTTATCATCTTTACGCTTTTTCTCTTTCTCCGCCTCCTCCTCCTCTTATTTTTCTTCCTCCTCTTCCTCTTCCTCTTTGACCAACTCCTCCTTCTCTTTCTCCTCCTCTTCCTCCTCATCATCATCATTGGTGTCATCATTTTAATTGTGATCCTCTTCACGCTTTTCCTCTTTCTCCTCTTCCTCCTCCTCCTTTTCATTATGATGATGATGATGATGATGATCATCATCATCATCGTCCTCGTGATAACGATCGTGATTGCCCTCCTTCTCCTCCTCCTCATCACTACGCAATAGCTACAGATCCACCATAGTCATAATCACCATCGCCCTCCTCCTTCTCCTCCTCCTCCTCCTTTCTCCTCCTCCTCCTCCTCCTCCTATTCCTTCTCCTCTTCCTTTTACTCTGTTACCTTACTTCTCCTCCTCATCATGGTCATAATCATCGTCATCACCTTTCCCTGATCCTCCTACTCCTCTTCCTAATCATCATCATAATTGTCATCATAATAATTATTATAAACATCTTCGTCACCGCCGGTTCCTTTATGCAAAGAGTGACGTCCATCCAATCTTATCCAACGCAGAAATTGATAATAATTGGTTGTCAATTGAAGTATTTAGACCGAAGTTTATCTGGCAGCGATAATATTCCACATCTGCCCACACAAGAGGATTCCTTTCAACTTTGATTGCCGCAAGTCACAACGACGGTGCCAAAGACCAAGAAAACACATTGCAATGACAATTATTTATTATTATTTATTATTTATTATTATTTATTTATTATTATTTATTTATTTATTGCATCAGACAACAGAACAGATAACAATATACATCATGACAGAAACAGTTCAGTCACTGTGCAACAGGAAGCCAGGAAAAAGCTAAAAGCTTATATCACCCTGGCCCCTAGTACCTGGTTCATTTCAGTCAACGTTTAGTGTCACACAGATCCAGATTAAATTATACTAACAGGCAGCTGAGTCCGAATAGTTTTAGTATTATACATTGGACATTTCATACATTAAACATCATCATCATGATATAGAGCACATAAATCAGAACCAAAGTAAACAGAGACAAATTTTATGACAAGATTATGACAAAATTATGACAAAATTATGACAAAAGAAATAAAATAGAACAAAACACAAATGAAATGAAATAAAACTAAATAAGGCACTATTTAGAATAACACTACTACATAACTAAGGAATGTGTGCATCGAAGTTGGTCAAGACAAAGAGATGGTTTGTTCAGTAACGACCTATTATTTCTAACAAAGTGAGTTTTCACTGTATTTTAGTAGGTAACCTATTTTCAGTTTTCTTTTAAATGTGGACAGAGATTTCTCTTTTTTAAGTTCATCAGACAGTGAGTTCCACAAGCGAGATCCCAAGACCTGGAGGTTGCCCGCTCTGGATGCAGTGCGTGCATAAGGTACCACATAATTGGATGAGCTCCGTGTGTTATGGGAGTGAATTTGATCAACTGTTGTGAAATAATTGGAGAATTTTTTTGGTAACATATTATGTACAAACTTGAACATGAGCACAAGTTTAGATAAATGCGATAACTCATAAATTTTTATTATACTTAAGGTGCAGAATAAAGGATTGGAATGAGATAAGTAAGAAGAGTGGGTGATTATTCTAACAGCAGCTTTCTGAAGTTTCAATATCCGGTCTAAATTCCCGGTTCTGTGTGGCAACGACCATACAGAGCAGCAGTATGTCATATGCGGTTCAAGTAGGGTGTGGCATAGTAGTTTTAGTTTGTCGAGATCAAGGATATGGTTAATCCTGTAGAGTATACCCACTATTTTAGATATTTTATTAACTACCATGTCAGCATGCTTCCTCCATTTGAGGTCATCAGTAAGTACCACACCAAGAAATTTAATTTCATGCACCTGTGTCAGAGGTACTCCATCTATAGTAATATTGATATCAATATCCAAGTACTTTTTTGGCAAATATCATAAAACATGTTTTTTTTAAGTTTAGAGAAAGTAGATTCGCTGAGAACCAATGACTTATATCTTTCAATTTATCATTTAATGATGCAGCTAACAGGAGAGGACAATATCCAGTTGTAAAGATGTTTGTATCATCTGCAAACATAATCAAGCTCAGATTGGTTACTGATTGAATATCATTTACATACAGGAGGAATAAAAGAGGCCCAATGACTGAGCCCTGCGGCACACCACACGTTATTGGTAAGAAGGATGAGCAAGCGTTATTGAGGGCAACATATTGATATCTATTTGATAAGTAGCTCGCAAACCAACTGAGGGGGGTACCCCGTATTCCATAGTGCTCGAGTTTATCCAAGAGTATTGCATGATTCACAGTATCAAAGGCCTTTAATTAGACACCTGAAGCATAGTTAAGCCCGTGAAAAACCACCAATTCGTCTGTTATCAATAACAACAGCTTATGAGGGCGTGTTTTCAATAACAACGGTTTATTGCACGATAGTTTGGTGATTAGCGTGCTGGACTGTCAATCGAGAGGTTGGGGTTCAAATCCCACCATGGCAGAAATTTGGTTCGAGATTTCTGCTCCACCTGCACCCTTTGCCAACTCAGCTATAATGAGTACACTGACCGTACGCTGTCGGCGGGAAGATGAGACGGTGGGGAGAGGACTTGCTAGTTGCTACCCGCCCTTATATGCCGAGGCTAAGAAAATGAAGTCGATACCGATTCACACAATGGCTGCCTCTCAGGCTAGCTCATGGGACTGGTCTCCTTCTTAATAATAATAATAATAATATTAATAATAGTAATACTAATAATATTAATAATTATAATAATAATAATAATAATAATAATAATAATAATAATAATAATAATAATAATAATAATAATAATAATAATAATAATAATAATAATAATAACTAGGTCGGCGTTTGACCATTGTTTCGGGGGAACCGCAGGAGACAGCACGCTTGTTTCAGCGTCTTTCTATTTGCACGCAGCGGTTTAATGCTGTTGCATTTCGAAGCACCTTTATGCAATTGACCGGTGAGGATGACCGCTAACTCCAGAACGAAAACGCTCTTCATATAGTTTCTAAAGCCTGAGGGATCATATATACCTCGGGCAAAAATAAAAAAAAAAAAAAAAATAATAATAATAATAATAATAATAATAATTATAATAATATTTATTAAAGTTTATAATTAATATGATGTCAATAATAATAATAATAATAATAATAATAATAATAATAATAAATAATAATAATAATAATAATAATAATAATAATAACAATGGAGACGAGAACCTTTAACACAGTTGCATAGTTTCTAAGAGCTTGACGGATCTTTTCTACCTCGGGCGAAAGAAATAATAATAATAATAATAATAATAATAATAATAATAATAATAATAATAATAATAATAATAATAATAATAATAATAATAATAATAATAATAATAATAATAATAATAATAATAATAATAATAATAATAATAATAATAATAATAATAATGACGACAATTTCTATGACGCCTTATAACAAAGCACAAGCCGTTACAATGGCGCGCTTTGTAACGGTCTTCTTCCTCTATTAAAACGTGAATGGGATTTATAGCACTACACAATAGATAGTGATTCATCCATCATCGATGACCATTACTGACCACTGACCGTAGCAGAGCAAGACCTGCGTAAACAGACGATGACCTCTCTGTTCACGTTGACCATCGCGACTCGGGTTCAACAACCGCAACAGAGATATGTTTTTTTTTGGTATGGGCAGCCAAGCGCATCGGCCTCAAAGCATCGACCACATTTATTTCAAGCCTCATATATTATACTATCCGACTTTTATGTACGCAGATTTTATACATACATGCATTACATGGATTCACATTATAGTCGGTTGGAAGACACAGTTGGTTCTTTCGAAGACTATGCGGCGAGGGAGGAACTGGCAACCGGTCTTCATATACTGAGGATAAAAAAAAAGTTGATAGCTCTTCATACCAATGGCTGTCTGTCCCAGTTGGCTTAAGGAGCTGATCCGTCTCTTCCTTTTGTCTCCTCCTACTCCTCCTACTCCTACTCCTTTTCCTTCTCGTCCTATTCCTCCTCTTCCTCTTCCTCCACCTCTTCCTAATCCGCTCCCAGTTAGTCTAAGTATAGGCTCCTCCTCTTCCTCCTCCTCCTTCTCTCCCTGCTCTACCTCCTCTTACTCCTCCTCTTCCTCTCCTCCTCCTGTTTCTCCTCCTGTTTCTCCTCCTCCTGTTTCTCCTCTTCCTCTTTCTCCTCTTCCTCTTTCTCCTCCTCGTCTCCTCATCTTCCTCCTCCTCCTCTTTCTCCTCCTCCTCTTTCTCCTCTTCCTCTTTCTCCTCTTCCTCTTTCTCCTCCTCTTCCTCCTCCTACTCCTCCTCCTCCTCTTCCTCCTCCGTCTCTTCCTTCTCTTCCACTTTCTCCTCCTCATACTCCTCCTACTCCTCTTCATCCTCCTCCTCCTCTCTTACTCCTCCTCCTCCTCTTACTCCTCTTCCTCCTCTTCCTACCCTTAGCTGGTCGTGTTTACTCCTCATTCGAGTACTCTTTTCGTCCTCGCAACCACGCATTCTGAATCCGATCTATGGAAGAACGAAGATGTCTGTCACCTTTGCTTTAACCTTTTAAAACACTGATCACCATGTCACTCGTGCAAAGCCTGACATCTTTCAATTCGCTGCTTAAAGTGCAGAATTTTCTCTCGCATATATACATGCGCAAAATACAGAAAATATAAGCTTTTACATGTAGGCCCGTGTTTTCCAACATGCGGCCCGCGGGCCGTGGCCTGCACGAGGCTACGAGCTCGCTAATGTTTCGCAATTTGTGTAACAATGAAGTAAAAGACATAGCTACTCGTTCGTTACTTTTCTTATTTGGCGCTGAACGTTGAACATGCCATGCATGGCATACCAACATGCGATAAATCATTATGATTATTACATACATGTAATTAATTTTAATGCAGTTAATAATTTTCAATAAACTTCAGTCGTTTCATTTGCGTTTACTGCTGCGGCCCAAGACTTCAAGAATAGTTTCTTCTGTGGCCCACAGTGTCAAAATAGGTTGGATAGCACTGATGTCGGCTTACAGAAAATAGGCCAAATTTCTGCCTACGTCAATGGCTTTTGTTGCCATAAGATGTCGTTACACCCTGAATTCAGACACATGTATGTACTTGCATACATTGCTCTGAATGTATGTATGTATAATTTTATATGTATATATACAATTATAAATGTATCAGCGCATGTACAAATGTATCCAGTCAATATTCATGTTCTTGCGTAGCCTACATTGTTTAAACTGTATTTGCTCTGGGCTATTGTTAAAATTCATGTCGATATAATTATAGACACAATTATAATTATATCGATGTAGTTTATTTTCGGTTAATTAATTCTATTATAAGCAACTGTGGTCCATTGTTTTCTTATACGCTTTTAAATAGTCCATTCATAGAGCGACTAAAGCATTGCACTAATGCTGAGCATTTCATCATTAATTATATGAAAATGTAGCGGCGACTCTGTAAATAGCACGAAGCTGCGTTCAGGTTTACAGAGCTTCTTGCAACAGGGCAGGTATGTAAGTATGTATGTATGTATTTATGTATGTATATATGAATATATGTATGTTTGTATGAATGTTTCTATGTAAGTGTGTGTGTATGTGTGCGCATGTATGTGTATGTGTCCATAGTTGTGTGTATGTATGTATGCATGCCAGTGTGTATGTGTGTATTTATGTGTTTTTGTATGCATGCTTTGTATACACAGACCTATAGGTATTTGGAATCAGCTTTGTTGCGTAGGTCGATGTAAGAATGGACCAACTGCTGGTCTGCTGCGACTAATGGTTTCCGTGCAACACAGCCTTTGGCGCACTTTCTAAGGCTCACCTGTTGTATTCAGAGCTATATAGGCCAATATTGCATGTTTACATACATTACATACATACATACATACACCTACATAAATACATAGGGGATACCGGGGTTGGTTGCAACAGTTTTCATATTTTCGTTTGCCATTTTTTTATTTTTGGAACAACCTACAACCATTTTAGCCCATATATATCCTTTATATCTCAGCTCCAAAACAAGCTATAGTGACGATCTCAGTGACCAAAGATGTAACCACAATAGCTATCTGAACAGAGGGCTTCAAAGTGTTGCAAACAACCCCGGGCCGGGGTTGGTTGCAACGACCCTGGGGGAAGGTTGCAACAGTATTGAAAATAGTATAATTATTCAACTGAAGCTGCATTGCCCAGGGCTTACCGAGGCTTGTCTACATATAAGAATGTAATAAATTGAAGAAAATCAAAATTAAATCTAATCAAAAGCATCAGTGAAGATATTAAACTGTTTTGCTGCAATATTCGTTTTGTAAAATGTCCGATATAATTATATACTCGATAGGCCTATGGCTCCCATAGCAGGCTATAGGCTACTTCTACCTATCTAGGCTTATAATGTACAAGATTTAATTAAAAATTGTAGAGCTTTTCAAGCCTTCAAATTGTAACCAGAAAAGGAAAATGAGAATGTTATCTGCGTACTGATTCGCTTAGTGTGCCATTATTAACGGACTAGGCAGTTTCTTCCTTATTATCCTCTATTGGAACCGGATATGTTCTTGAAATTTCTGGAATTACAAGTCGAACAGTTTCTTTATCATCAAATGAACGGCCTAGTCGATTTTGTGGTAAAATATGTGACCTCCGTTCCTAAATCATCCGACGATGAATTGTCGGTCATACGAGCCACAAAATGAGCTGTATTTTTAAGTCCTTGAAGTTTGACCACCACGTAATCACCTTGTTTTAAAACGATCATGACGCACAGAGTAATCATCATCTTCCACAGACCGTGTTTCATCAAGATAATTGATATTGTCAGATGACCCATCTCGTAGGCCTAAGCTTTCACAAAAACGTTTTCCATCATAGTCATCATTTCTATCACTGTTAGATTCCTCACTGTCTGTCTTATCTGAAATTCGTCTTTAACATGATGGTATGTTGTGTTTTGTTTTTCTTTTGTTTGTACAATCTATTCGGCTCGACGACTGACTAGGCACCGGTTGATCTGTTGACGCTCGACAACTGGCTATGCCACGGTTGATTGGTGACGCTCGACGACTGGCTATGCACCGGTTGACTGACCGTGGACTGAGGCTTAGTCACTCTCTTTGGTTTACTGGGACTTATCTATGTACATTCATACATTCAATTCAATTCAATTCAATTCAATATTTTTTATTGCAGCCGAAAACCACTCATAAGATTACATTTGTGACAATCAATCAATGAACAACGTAATTGTAACTGAGAACAGTAATGACACATGAGTTATATTGCAAGTAAGTGAGGAGGAGTAATTAACGGGAGCAATGGGTGGCTCCTAAGGGATTGATATCCCGCTAGGTGGAGACACCCGACCATGTCAAGTATCATAGTTTCAACAGATGGCTGGGCAGAAGTATTCCCATTCTAAAAGAAAGGAAACGAAAGCAATAAAATTGAATAGCTTAACTAAACTTATCTAACTAACTTAACTAAAGCTCGAGGACCAGTGCAACGTGCAAACAGGTTTAGGTTGATTTGTACATATATTTTATAAATGATATGGATTTTCATAGCGGCAATTGTTATTCATCTATGAGAAAGAGGCGTAGCCTTTTTTTAAATTCATGTCGAGTCTTGGATGAGCGAATTTCTAATGGGATGGAGTTCCAGAGTAATGGCCCGGCAGCTCTAATGCTAAATTCTCTTGTATTAGTCCTCGCTTTTGCTGGACGGTATGATGTAGCCCCCCTCGTGAAGTAGCCATGAATCTGGGATCCAAGAGTGAAGTACCCTGCAAATGAAGAGGGTAATGAATTGTGTTCGTAACGATAAATGAATTCTCCTATTTGCAGACTTCTTATCTGTTTTAGGCTTAGCAAATTCAGTTCTCTGAAAATAGGGGCGGTATGAGCGTCTTTACGGGCTCCCTGTATTAATCTGATTGCCTTTTTTTGGAGGATTATTAATTTATGGAGTCGAGAATCGTAATTTGAGGCCCAGATTAAGTTGCAATAATTTAAATATGGGAGAATTAGTGAATAATATAAGTTTAACCTAATTGTTTTTGGGAGTAGATACGAGATTCTTGATACTATTCCTATGTTTTTAGCTATTTTTTGAGAAATGTAGTTAATGTGTGTTTTCCATGATAAATGTTGATCAAGAAACACCCCTAGAAACTTGGTGGAGTCTACTTGACGGATAAGGCTTCCTTCCAGAGTTAGGGCCAAGTTTACTGGTTTAATTTTCCTATATGATTTGAAGTTTATGAAGTTAGTTTTATCTACATTTAGCGTAAGTCTATTGGCAACGAACCATTTACTGATTAGGGTCAGTTCATTATTAACAATTTCCATAAGGGAGGTGCAGGAGCGGTTGGAATAAAATATATTAGTATCGTCGGCGAACAGGATAAAGTGCAGGGTTGTAGATACAGTAGCTAGGTCGTTGATATACAGTAAGAATAGGAGTGGTCCGAGATTTGACCCCTGTGGGACTCCATATGCAATGTGTCCCAAAGGCGATAGTGATCCGTTACATAAAACTCTTTGTGTGCGTTGACTGAGGTAGCTATGGAACCATTTTAGCTGTAGGCCTCTAATACCAAAATTTGACATCTTTTTTAAGAGGATAGAGTGATCTACCGTGTCGAAAGCTTTTGCTAAATCTATAAAGATTCCGATCGAGTATTCATTATTATCAATTGCTTTTGAAATTTTTTCCTCCATATCGAGCAAAGCCATGAATGTGGAGTGTCCCGTCTGAAATCCATGTTGAGACGGGTGGATTAAGTTAGCTTTATTAACATAGGAACTAAGCCTATCATACATAACTTTTTCTAGGAATTTTGCAAAGTAAGGAAGAACGGAGATAGGTCGGTAATTGGCCAGGCATTCCTTTTCACCTTTCTTAAAAATTGGGACCACCTTAGCGCTTTTGAGTTGATCAGGGACAATTCCTTGTGCCAAAGAGCAATTGATGATTTCTGTTAGGGGTATGATTACAAGAGGAAGATTAGGTGTTGCTATGTAGGGATCGATACCGTCTATACCTTTAGTGTGGGTTTTTTTTAAGTTTCTCCCTATATTCAAGAGTTCTTCTGGAGTGGTCAGAGTTAGTCCCATAGAATTTAAGTTAGAAGGTGGCAAGTAATCTTCAAATGGGCAGGGTGGATCTTGGAGCTTATTAGCTAAGTCATTGGCTATGTTAATAAAATAGTTGTTAAAGCTGTCAGCTATTAGGTCCGCATTATCAATTTTTGTCCCATTAATTTCTAAGTGATCTATTTTTGGATGCTTATTATCTAGGTGCATTGCCGAACGAATTAATTTCCAGGTCATCTTTAAATCGTTATGGTATCTGCAAAATTCTGCAGCATAATAATTTCGTTCTGCATTAATTCGAATTGACTTAAATTTATTTCTATAAGCAGTGAATTTTTGTTTATTATAGGCATTAGGATTCTTCAGGTACTTGACATATAGTTTGTTTTTTTTCCTGCAGGATTTTAATAATCCGGCCGACATCCAGGGTTGGGTATAGTTTACTTTTGGTTTACTAGAATCGAGTTTTAATGGAAATGCACTATTATAGGCCCAACTATATTTAGCGATAAAACAGTCAAATGCTTCATTTACTCGACCAGTCGTGCAGTGACTCAATACCGGCTCCCAGTTCATGTCTGCAAGAGCCTTTTCAAATTGTTTCAAACCCGAGTCAGTGATAGGTCTGCTTTCCCTATTACGAAATTCGTGCTTAGTTGTAGCCTCAAGTGTAAATTGTGCGTAAATAGGCAGGTGGTCAGATAGATCTGAAGTGATGATAGAGGCATAATGCAACTTGGACCATGCAGTGCAGAAAATATTCTCAATTAGTGTTTTGGTGTCAGAGGTGATTCTGGTAGGTTTTGTAATAACTGGAAGGTACTGATTGGAGATTAGGCAATTATAAAAGATATTAGTTTCTTTATGCTCGTTTACCTTCAGTAAATCAATGTTAAAGTCTCCAAGGAGTATAATCTCTGTGGAGTTACTTTTTAGGCATGATACTAATTCTTCGAGTTCACCATTAAAATCCTTTAATCGCTGACCAGGGGGTCTGTAAATTATACCGATTATAGGTGCCGTTTTCATAAGTTTAACTCTAATGAAAAGACTCTCAAATGTTTCCGGTTCACTCTTTCCTTTGAGCGGGTTATATATTTGAAAGTTGAGATTATCTTTTATTACAAAACCCACTCCTCCTCCTCCTCTCCCATCAGATCTGGACTTGCCAACAAAATTATACCCCGGTAAAGTAACAGTATCAGGAGAATCATTATCGAGCCAGGTCTCAGAGAGAGCCAGAACGGAAATTTGTAGTTTTACAGCAAGTTCATTAATTTCTGCTATTTTGGAAGAGACGCTGCGGCAATTTATATGCAAAACTGAAAAATTTTGTTTCCCAGAGATTTCTTCATCTCTTATCTTCTTTTCAAGAGTTGATGCAGATATGTAATCACTGTACCAATTATCGCGTTTAAAGTAATTTTGGTCGGGGTCAAGGTACTGTCTATTGAGAATAGTTTCGGTTTCTAGTTCGTCCGGGAAAACCATTAGTTCTGATTCCTGCATATAATCAAGCGTTTGAGCGCGTTTCAAATTGAGTTGCGATACTTCACTCTCAAGACCCATATCATCATCACCCGAGGAGGATTGGTTCTTATCACAGAGAGAGCAGCGATTGGGAATAGCTTCGCTTGTGTCATCATTTGAATTGGCTATACATTGCCCATGAATTATACTATGACATGAAAAACATCGTACAACGTCCTCTAACTCTTGAATAGGTTGAAAACACCTGTTGCATCGAGCACCTGATCCCCAAGTAAGCGTACTCGCCGACAGAATAGATGGTTAGTTTCCGCCGCCACTCCTTTTATAGTGCACGGTTTAACTAGCTCAGCACAGGTTAATGCCTTATATATAATGTACTGTAATGTAGGGAGTAGAAGAGCACGGGATAGAACAAAGTAAAATAAAATAAGATAAACACATAATCGAGGATGTTAAAGAAGGAGAAAGGAAGACAGTGAGATAGTATTTAAATAAAATTCTGGCAAGAGTCTATTCCTGAAGTTAATCTAGAGTAGCCCAAAATAGAGACCTAATATATATACATATCAAATCAACAACTAATTCGCAATGTATAAATTCATAATTAGTAGTAAGAAACAGTGATTGGTGACATCATTTAAATGGCAAGGAATGTAGATATATGTGGAACGAAGAAAGAAGTAGAGGAAGGAGAAGGAGGAGGAAGGAAAGAGAGTGCAGTGAAAAGTTAAAAAAATTAAATAAAAGCCTTGTGCTTCTATTACTGAAACTTTACCCAAGTTCGCTATTAAATGTCTAGAGAAATGATAGGCTTTGATTATGCAACACAGGTAACAAATGAAAGTGAAAGAACGAATCAAGTTAAAGTAAACGACCTTTGGTTCAACAGTCGATAAATGAACCAGAAAAAAGAATAAAAAAGAAAAGAAAATTGTCAAAGCCATTAAGTGACTTATAAGACCGTTTCTTCCCTTCCTTTGGCTTAGCAAACTTTAGAAGTCACAGTCTCGAAAAGGAACTCACTTTACATCGATCCCGAATTGGCTGGAGGATTGAACAGTAAGAAGATGGCTTATGAGATGGACGTCTTCCGCCGCACTACCAATGAGAGGTCAGCCGACCAATGTAGGTCGCGGAATCCGATGGATCGTGGAGTCTAGGGAGGACCCACGGCTGAGGAGAGTTGGAGAGAAGAGTTCGGAAGGGGGAGCAGGTTGTCTAAATCCATCAGACTGAATATGCGCAGAGGTTTACTGCCCTGGTCTTCAGACAGACGCAGGAAGATCGCTCCTCCAGCCGTCCAGGTGGCTGTGGCCTTGTTCTCCTTGATGAGTTGACGTGTTTTTGCATAGATCACGGCATTGGTCATGGTCAAATGTTCATTTATGAATATTTGAGATTTCTTCAGTAAAGAGCGGGCTCCATAGACCATTCTACGAATTCTGGGTGTGACGAATTTCACAAGAATGGGTCTGAGTTTCTCTTTCCCTTTACGTGGTAGACGGAACGCCGTTGAGATATCTTTTTCCGAAATGGATAGTCCAAGTGTAGAGGTACAAAGGTTGAGAACGGCTTGTGTGGCCTCGGATTCAGCCGCTTCCTTGCTTGCGGGTGGATTCTCAGGTTCATTGAGGCCGTGAATCATGAGGTTTACTGCTCTTGATTCCATTTCCATAGCGTTGAGTCGAGATTTCAACTTGTTATTATCAGTCACCAGTTCTGTAATTTGGTTCTGCAGTTCCTCTTGTTGTACCTCAACATGAGCTTTGACTTTTAATTCAACGATTGGGTTGAGTTTAAGGAGGACCTTTTCTATTATTGAGTCCAACTTTTTCTCAATCATCTCCTCCATCTTCTCAACCAGCCATTCCGCGACTTTTTCATCTTTAAGAAGTGCGACCATATCTTCTGGTTTGCTCGATTTCTTAGACATGATCCAAGATGATGAATTCTCTATTGTTCGAAGGAAGAAGCTGAAGAGAGCATAGTTGATGAGCTCTTACTAATCCTTTAACTTGCAGTCCGATATCAACAAACTGTTCTCGTGTACAAACAAAGTGTGCGCATGCGCGTGATCCTGACTGACAACGTACAAATTAGTACAGCTGCTTCATGGATGTGCGAAACAGGTAAGACCATCCCATCGAATTAAGACGATCAAACTTTCGTCTAAAATCTCTCCAATCTTCGATTTTTTAGAAAAAAAAAGATGTTCCAAGTGATCCCAGAACTGGGATTAGTACATTTGATAATTTTCCATAAGAGAATTGATCCTGCCGCTGAGAATTTAACGAAAATGTAACCGAGTGACGACGTACCGCTCGCACCTAGTCGACAGCCATCATATAATCGGTGCATACATACATACATACATACATACGTACATACATACATACATACATACATACATACATACATACATATGTATGTATGTATATATGTATGTATATGTGTGTATTTATATACGTATGTAGGTATGTTTGTATACGTATGTGTGTATGTGCGTATACGCGTGCATGCACCAGTGGGAGATTTAATCTATTTGATGTATATTTTGTGAGATGACTGCTACTCTGTTATGTTGCAACGTTCTTTGGTGCCAATAAACATTTTTGATTGATTGATTGATTGAAGCCAATCTTAAGTTTCATGCTTTAAAAACAGTTTAAAATGTGTTTGCTGTGTAACTATGAGCATTAGCACTGACAGTTGGCAGTGTAGAGGATCCTAGAAGTAACTTGCTACTGATGATCCCATATAAATGTAGTGTAGCTAATCGATTATGCGGGGTTGCCGATCGACAATAGAGAGATAGAACACTTTATTTTCGATGTTTATTCATAAGATGATACATGCTAGGGGACCCCGTCCCGGTTGAGAGAAGTCTGGCCTAACCAACGCTTTGGATCCCGATCTCTCTCTATCTCTATCTCTGTCTGTCTCTGTCTGTTTCTGTCTGTGTATCTCTGTCTGTCCGTATGTCTCTCTGTGTGTCTGTCTGACTCTGTCTCTGTCTTTCTCTCTCTCTGTGTCTCTGTCTCTGTCTGTCTGTCTCTGTCTCTGTCTCTCTCCTCTCTCTCTGTCTGTGTGTGTGTGTGTGTGTGTGTCTCTCTCTCTCTCTCTCTCTCTCTCTCTCTCTCTCTCTCTCTCTCTCTCTCCTCTGCCTCAAGAGCTTCCATTTACATAGCCCTATCGAAACCTTCCAAAACTGCATTATCTTTGCCTGGCGCCAGTCAGTCTGTCTGCGTGTGCATTTGCCAACTCGCCCATGCTCAGACTGTAGCCCTACATAATTCCTCCGAAGACTGACCACTTAGTGGCTAGGGGATCATAATGACCAGTCCAGATGGAATCGGAATGCAGCTTATAGACCTACCCCTACGCAAATGTCATTGTCTCAATTACAAGAACGGCAGCTTGGATCCAGTCATCCAGACCACGCAGCGCCTTGTATATGGCCACAGTAACTTTAAACTGGACTCTATTATGGTTAGATATTGGCGATACAACTATTAATACAAGAAGTAAACCAAACTGAAATAGAGAAGCCGTATTAATTGTTATCATCATTAGGCTAACAGAGAAGTCTTTGTGGCTATTTCAGTCGACGAAATAAAATACCTTTTGACGCGAAGCCATAACCAGACAAATGATTTCCACGTACAAACGAAAAACTCCGGATATAAACTGACTTTAAGACGATAATCTAGATCTGGCAATCACACAGACGGAAGCACTTCAAGTGGAGACAGCGAAGCCATGCCATCACAAAATCTCTGCAACTTAATACTTGTATCTGGTGCAGCAGCGGCGCCGCCAGGATTTTAATTGTGTACGCACAATAGGCTGGAGAGCACACGTAGGCCGGGGCCCGGGGAAGAAAATATGCGGGGGTAGGATGAACGAGCGCCGATAGGGGGAGGGGTTTGGAGAGGGGATGTGCCTCCTCCCCACTTGAAACTTTTTTAATTTCCACACTGTAATGGTAGCATTTTGAGCAGTCATCTGAAAAATTGCTCTATAATTTTAGTGCTGGTAGGATGTCACTCGTAGGCGTCGTAGCTAAGATGTAGTTTGAGTCGTGTTTAAGTTTGACTGCGGACAATAATAGCAAACCAGACATTTATTGAAATTAATATAAAAACTGGAAAATACGTTCAATTTAATTTTCAAGAACGCCATAAGCCTTTAAGTAAACATACTGCTCAACAGACACAATTAGCAGAAATAGTTTGCAGATGGTACACAAACCAAGCAAGAAGGATTCAACTACCGCATCGTGAAGCCATGTGGTAATGATGTAGTTTTACTAAATGTAAATCTTCGAAAATTTCTCAGCGCCCACAAAATTCACGTCAGGGAGACTAGCCTATTTATCGGAGCTATATCAAATCAAGTCCGCAATTGCCAGAGTCCTCTGTTCAATCCGGTGCCAGGTCAAAATCCGGGAGGTCAAGCCGAAGAGACAGCATGGTGCTACGGTGGTAATCGAGGATGATGGTGGTTGTGTGGTGGCGCAGGAGTAGAATCAGGATAGGATATCTTGAAGAGTTCGGTCTTCAGTCGTGAGTGGAAAGCAGAAATGGAGAGTGCAAGCGGAGGAAAGGTTGAGTTAAGAGGCGAGATAGAAGGATGAGCAAACTGGCGCAGGTCTTTTACGAGTCCGTTCCAAAGAGCTGGTGCAGCATAGACTAAGGAACGGTTGCAGATTTCAGAGAGGATGAGACTGGAGGCCGAGATAGTGAAAGGTTTGATGATGAGCAAGTAGACCCAGGCAGTTGGACGGTGAATAGCTGGCGAATGTATAAGTGGGTTTAGACGTTTGAAGGGCGTTGTAGGTAAGAGATACAATTTTGTAATTGATGGTCTGAGGGACTTTTAGCCAATGAAGTGATTTGAGAAAAGGGGTTATGTGGTGGTGTTTGGGAGTTTTGATGACTGCGCGGGCGAAAGTATTATGAACTGTTTGCAGGCATTTCATTTGAGAAGAGTCGATGTTGTAAAAAGAGTGGGCTACAGTCCTCGAGTTTGGAATGAACAGTTGAAATGTCAAGTTGTGGGCGCAATCGTCGACGGTCACGAATGTGTATAATATCAGGTGCGAGATAGCTGGGTGATGTGGTCGAAGAAGGCAAGGTTCTTATCGAAGATGATTTCAAAATTGCGAACAAGAGAAGATTATAGGTACGGGAGTAGTGAGATCTGTTGGACAAAATAATGTCGGGAGGAGAGGCTAGTTTGTTTAATTGATCGCGCAGGCCAGTAATGAGGAATTCTGTTTTGAAGGGTTAAGGGTTAGTGGTCATCCAGGCTGAAATCTGGGTGATGGTGTTGCGTAAGTGATTTAGCGCATCTGGAAGGGAGTGAGGGGAGAAAGATATGAAGAGTTGTGCGTCGTCGGCATAGAGGTAGCAGAGGACGAGGGAATGAGTTTGCTGAGTGGGGAGGTGTAAAGAATGAACAGCAGAGGACAAGGAATAGAACCTTCAGGCAAACCGCAGGTGAGGGTGTGCGGATTTTAAATGAGAGATCAGCGGCATTGACACTGAAAGAGCGTGAGGAAATTCTTCTTCTTCTGTAAGTTCTCTGCCCTTCGGCAGGTTCCAACTTCCAATGACGCCACTCCTCCCCGTGCTGTGCCCTCTCCCCTAACTGAGAAAATTAAGTATTAGATATAAACCACTAGATGGTGTTAGACTGTTAGTTTACCTAATATTAAAACTAGCACCTAAGTTATTATAATTTTGTAACTTAATAATATTTCACTTTTTTCATATGCAATTTTTCATTTCTTAGCCTGTCAGCGCTGTACGCACTTGCGTAAGTGCGTAACGCTAGCGGCGCCTCTGTGGTGCAGTATAGCCTACATGATTTAGGTCGCTAAGGAGCCCGTCAAAAGATGACGGGCTCTAGACTGGAAATTAATATGCGTCGACATCAGCTTTTGTAGCGTCCAACGATTACCGATTAAAAATCTGAGCATCCTGTAAAAATATCAGTTTGATGGCGACAGACAAATTGATTTGGCATAAATACTGCCTCATCTGCATATGCATATATATATATATATATATGTGTGTGTGTGTGTGTGTGTGTGTATGTGTGATTGTGTTTGTATAATGTCATCCAATCTAATGATTACTATAGCGCCTTTATCATAATGTCAAAGACAGACGCTAAGAGCAAAGTCGCTATCAAAAATCACAAATGCATGTACATTCATGTACACACACACACATATATATATATATATATAATATATATATATATATAAACAGGCATGTTTGCACATGTGGATAAATACATGCACACATGCATACAAATAAATATACATGCATACATCCATAGATGCATACAAGCATGCATACATGTACATTCATATATGAACACATAATAATAATTCGTTTATTCAATTCAAACTGACCAGTACGCAGTATAAGATTACATGATAACACGTTAAACAAGAGTCGATTTGATAGCTGTTTGGCAGCCTGCAAGGCGCGCGTCTGTCCTACTGCTCATTTTAAGTCGCCCCTAGGGAGTGGAAGGCTGAGACAACCTTCTTTGGGCCAGCGGGTTTCGAACACGTTCCCTCTGATCTTCGTGCCGCTTCGAAAGGTCACACGTGCATGTAAACACCCAATGTCCTCTTGATCTTCTGTTTGTTGTATTTTATCTTGCGTGTGTCGTTTTCATTTGCATTAGTCGTTCGTTTGCTTAGCTTCGGGCCATTCGCTCAGGTTTCGAAACTTTTTTTACTTCTGAAAAACGGTTTCCGGACAAAAAAGAATCGACAACGACGACGATGATGACGATGATGACGCTGTCTGTGACAGAAAGACAGAGACAGAGAGAGAAAGAGAGACAGACAGAGACAGAGACAGAGAGAGAAAGAGACAGACAGACAGACTGCAGAGACAGAAACTGGAACAGCATCATCGCTATTCAATCCGCATCCTGCCTCCATACTCTCAGCATCGTCGACTGCGCTTCCAGGCTTCATTTCTCTTCCAAGTAGTCGATCATAAGTCCGGATCTGTTCCAGTTCACCCTTGGGACTTACTCCCACTTACTTTCTATTGCTCGTTATCCCTTCACCTTAGCGGACTGATCTTATGGATAGCGACCCGATTACGGCTTCGTTTTTTGTGAGCCACAGGGTGATGTCCAGTTGCATTAGATACCGGTGCTACTGAATCACTGCCCGATAGCGCATTGGATAACACACTGGCGTAGAGAGCGAGAGGTACCGAGTTCGAGTCCCGTAGGGCGGATATGCTTTGTAGGCTGCCATTAGCGCCGTGCATTGCAGGCTGTATGTTCTGTTAGTAGTTAAGATTGTTTCAATTGCATGACATGTAAATGTACAGCGCAGTGCGTTTGTCAGGCGCTTAATTAAAGAAAACATATTATTATTATTATTATTATTATTATTATTATTATTATTATTATTATTATTATTATTATTATTATTATCATCATCATCATCATCATCATCATCATCATCATCATCATCATCATCATCATCATCATCATCATCATCATCATCATCATCATCATCATCATCATCATCATCATCATTATCATTATTATTATTATTATTATTATTATTATTATTATTATTATTATTATTATTATTATTATTATTATTATTATTATTATTATTATTATTATTATTATACCCATCCGATTCCATTCGGAACCATGTAAACGGACAGAATGGACATGTAGGAGAATGTTTCTTCAGAGGGAAATTAGTAGGCCTAGCAGACCTAAATGGCACCCACCTCAACAGCTACCCAGTCCCCTCTGACCCTCTGACGACCAGACTGACCTTTGGACAACCCCTCTGACTCGACGCAGCGTTCCTGAATAAGCTGGTGCCCTGCGCTTGGCTTTCGAGTGCACAGCGCTCTTACCAGAATGTATAAGTTCTCTTCCCATAATGATAATTCATCCGCTCTTTTAGAGATACGTAGCTTGAAAATCTTAGCTTCCTTCAAAAATGCTGTAACAATGGTGTAATTTGTAATGTAAAGTAATTAGTAATTAGTAACTTGTAACTAGTTGCGTTATGTCAACTGTATTTTTTGGAATTAAACGAATATTGATTGATTGCTTGAAAAATGCACTAACTACCATTTGAAATGAATGTGGGCTCTAGTAAGAATTCTCCTCTCCTCGACTACTTGTACCTTTCAAATACCTGCTCTAACCTCTAAGTTTGCCTACCCTACTGATTATTCACTTAATTCTCCTCCTTATGTTGGTTGTTGTGTAATGATTAGGTATTAGGTATGTTGTTGTTAGTTAAGAATAGTTAGGAATAACATGCAACTGTTGTAGAACTCAGCTCTAGGCCTACTATCTCACAGATTAGAAATATGTATCATAGTGTCTGACTCCTCCTACCATTATAATATTTCGTTTAAAATTTTGTAACTTTAGGTTGTCGGTACTGGAAATTGTCATGTAGAACTGATCCTATATCACTGCTTGGTGGTTCCTGCCTAGCGGGACTCAGGTCAATTTTGGATCTGCCAATTGTTTCCCTTCAGTGGCCTTCACTATGTACCCAACCAATCTGTACCTACTCTTTAATAATTGTTTATTTTCATAAATGCTGTACTCATGGACTGTAACTAAAATTGTGAAACAATAAAGAACGATTTGATTTGATTTTCCCACAATGCATCAGTTCTCTTCCCACAATGCACCAGTTCTCTTCCCTTCCGGCCTTCGAACAATAAAAAGTCTCATTTGATCGGAAAAATGCTGGACATTTTCAACAGTCATTTAAAGAACAGAAGAAAAAGAGAATAAACTAATTAAAATTTTAAAAGGTTTAAAGTTTACGGTTACAAAATACGACAGAAATGGCTATTTGAGAGAACTGAACATGTGTGTATATATATATATATATAATTATATATATATATATATATATATATATATATATATATATAGGCATATATATAGGCATATATATATATATATATATATATATATATATATATATATATATATATATATATATATATATAAGATAAGACATGATGATATAGGCACGAGCAATCTTTCATTAAAAAAGGTTAGATTAAACCGTGCCAGAGAATTAATTAGATTAGATTGGATTTAATTTAAAACACCTGAATGTCTAATATCTCTCCACCTGGCAACTAAACGCATCTCAGATTCGCATTTCTGGTGACTTTGCTCGATGTAAATATTTTCGTAATATTAGTAAAAATAATTAATACGACATGACGTTACATGACATCATATGATCTGATATGATGATCTGATATATGATATCATCTGATATGATATAATATGATGTGATATGATTTTAGATGACATGATCCGATACAATAAGATTTGATATGAACTTATATCATTTTATATAATCTTATATAATAGATGTTTGCCCGTCCTAAGACGGTTGAAAAGAATTTGAAAAATCACCTCGCCAGGCGCATGTTGGACAGCACGGCAATAGACTATCACGCACCCAAGATTTCATTTAACGACTGTAGTGCTATAGCAGCGCCACCTAATGAAATGAAATGAGTCCAGTTTATTACGACCGTAATAACGTGTAGGATTTTAGCAGTGCCATCTACAAAAACGAAATGAGTCTAGAGCGTAACAAAAAGTTGACTTCATGACATTTCTGTCGTAATATATTGTAGATATGATCTTATAATTTATGATATATTATATGACGTGATATGATATGATATATATGTTATGGTCTTGAATGATATGATCTGATAAAATAAGATAATCTGGTTTGATATGATGTAATGCTATATGATTTTTTGGAGGATATTCGTTTTATTGACTCACCAAAGTGCGGATATGATTCAATAAAGAATATATACAGATGACAAACCGCATCGTAGCTTAGAGTTAGATATGTAAAATAAACTAAAAAAGAGATTTAACTAAAGTGCTTAGAATGTTTAGTTTTAAATTTGTTGATGGGTTGGATGATTGATATACTTGTATAAAGCCTTGGTATACAGTTTTTATCGTCCTTACAGTTCAAAACTGCGGGCGGAGGGCATAATGGTATTGGATTGGAGGCGGGAACAGGCGTGGCAAAACATGGTCTCGATTCCCCTCGATGCCCTTGAGGAGAATGCTGCACCAACCCGCATTTCCATTGTGGCACTCCACGTAAATATCCCAACAGCGCTGTTTTTGGTAGGAGCCGTTCCCGTCGTTGGCGGTCTCCTGCTGTCACGTAACTCCACCAAACAGTAGTCGCGATATTGTTGTTGTTTCAGCAACTACGTTCAATGCCTCCCGCGAGAGACCGTGTGATCTGAGTACTCTCAGTGCATGCAGTGAACCCGAACAGGCGCCTCTATGATTTCTTCAATGTGGGGAGTGGCGCTAAGGTTGCAGTGATCAGAGATGAGATGATTTGATATGATATGATCTTATATGATATGATCTCATTTGAAATGATATGATCTTAGATGATCTTAGAAGACATGATATGATATGATATGATATGATATGATATGATAAGATATGATATGATATGATATGATATGATATGATATGATATGATATGATATGATATATGATATGATATGATATGATAAGATATGATATGATATGATATGATATGATATGATATGATATGATATGATATGATATGATATGATATGATATGATATGATATGATATGATATGATATGATATGATATGATATGATAAGATAAGATATGATATGATAAGATATGATATGATATGATATGATATGATATGATATGATAAGATATGATATGATATGATATGATATGATATGATATGATATGATATGATATGATATGATATGATATGATATGATATGATATGATATGATATGATATGATATGATATGATATGATATGATATGATATGATATGATATGATATGATATGATATGATATGATATGATATGATATGATATGATATGATATGATAGGATATGATATCATATGATATGATATGATATCATATGATATGATATGATACGATGTGATATGATATCATATGATATGATACGGTCTGATGTGATATAATGATTATGATCTGAAATATGATCTGCTGTGATATGATGTGATATGATAAGATATGATATGATATGATATGATATGATATGATATGATCTCATTTGAAATGATATGATCTGATTTGAAATGATATGATATGATATGATATGATATGATATGATATGATATGATCTCATTTGAAATGATATGATCTGATTTGAAATGATATGATATGATATGATATGATATGATATGATATGATATGATATGATATGATCTGATGTGATATGATGTGATATGATGTGATATGATATGATATGATCTCATTTGAAATGATATGATATGATATGATATGATATCATTTGAAATGATATGATATGATATGATATGATATGATATGATATGATATGATATGATATGATATCATGTCATATCATATGATAGGATAGGATATCATATGATATGATATGATACGATGTGATATGATATGATATGATCTGATCTAATCTCCTCTACTCCTATTTCATCTGACGTAACTTTCTCACCAGATCTAATCCGATCAAATCCAATCCGATCCATTCCAATACAATCTAATCAATTTTAAAGACTTCTATTGCGCCGTAATCATCGCTCGATGGACTTTACAAGTCAGATCGCAGTCCATAATCGTGATGCAATGCAAACAGGTGGTCGTGATCACTCCTATCCTTTTCCGTAGAACAGCTTGTAAACAAGCGTGACCCATAATTTTGAGGGCGCGTGGGAGGGCTCTCTTAGGGGTGGTTCTAGGACCCCAGGCAGTGCAGGCACTACCTGTTGAGATGTGAACATCAATTTTCAACGTGACATCGTCAACTCTTCACCAGGTAGGCAAGTCAGAAAGACGTGCCTGACTTTGCGGTAGTATGTCAAGCAGGAAGCAGGTAGACGAGTAAACAGTTTGATAGGGTGCGTGCTTGAACGATGTTTATTTGAGTCAGGCACACCATTACAGCTGAACGCGTCATTTAGTGGCGTGTCTAAGAGGTTTTTGGCGAGATAGTAAATAGTCAAAGTAGACATTTTTAAACGCATATACATAGGGCCTACATCCAGGGTTTAAAGTGGTGTGGGAACTGTGGAAACGGCGTTCCCACTGCTCTCGAAATTTGTTGCTTGCGTTCCCACTGCTCGCCCTGCAATGGAACCCTGATAACACAAGCGTTCCAAGAAAACTGTCTTCGGAGTTCCCACTGCTTACCCAAACCACTTTAACCACTGCATACATCCAGTGTTTGTAATCATCCATAGGCCTACATACATGCAGTATATACACATACACACGTATATATATTATATACTATATAATTATACAGATTAAAGAAACAACATACATGCAGCTTATACATACTTATATAAAATATATACTTACATACATGCATACATAAATACATACATTTTTTTCTTTATTTGGTCCGTGGATTTTGTTATTTGCAAATATTGTTTTGTATACATAGTCCGGCAATGAACCACGTGTAAGTTTGAATACAATACAATACAATACAACTGTACTTTGATATTGCCCTCCTTCCAAAGTTCAGAGTGCACACACGATGATGTTACAGATACAATTAGGCCTATATTGCAGAGCAATTGTGCGCGAAGGACTTGCTAACGGTCCCTACGCAGTAATTGCCTTGGGCGAAGCTCGAACCCGTACTCTCCGCGTTACAGACTGATCGCTCTAATCAATCGGCCACCGTAGCCTACTCATGAAGAAGGAAACTAACATTAGAGGAACCTGTGATCAAGAGTCCACTTCGGAGGCGAGCTCCCTCTCCTACCCGTACAGCCACACGCAATGTCTTTACAGAAAATAAAAATACATGTATTTAATCAACGCAACAAAGGCCGTGTTGCATGAGACTTTGGAAGCTTATTAGAGACAGCACGAATGCCGCCTATCCATCTGAGCACCTGCTGGATGGAATTACAGCCTTAAGCGGTCGTATGTCAATGCCCATCGCACATGATGTGACCATGTGCAGCATCATTTGAGCCCTCGGATTTGCGTCAGATTTGAGTGACTTTGAAAACAAAATGAGAAAAAAATTTCCTTTCCTGTCGAATTATTAGCTGTAAATGTACACGGTTTCTACAGCAACCGTCTGGCTTCGATGCTGCACATTTTCAATGAATTCATCGCGTGTTCAGCCTTTGTTACGACGGCCTACAAATGTATGATGTTTTCCGCGACTTGGTATAAAGCGCGATTAACGGTAATTGTCATCGTAAACTTCACATTTCTAAAGGGCTATTCTCTAAAGCTCAGCGCGGAGCACCAGCTTATTCACGAGCGCTGCGTCAAATCAAAGGGTTGGCCAGAGATGGTCGAGGGAAGTTCCGAGTCTGGTTGCAATAGACCGAGAGAGGAGGGGAGAGACTGGAGAGAAAAGGGGAGAGACTAGAGAGAGGAGGGGAGAGACAGGAGAGGGCAGAGACCAGGTAGATGAGGGAAGAGACCAGAGGAGGAGAGACCAGAGAGAAAAGGGGAGAGACTAGAGAGGGGAGAGACCAGAGAGAAGGGAAGAGAACAGAGAGGAGGGGAGAGACTAGATAAATTACGCTGCATAATCTGTAGTTGCTAATTGTGAGCTGATCAATAAAACTAATCTGCTGTATTAGGCCTACTTACCCACCTAACAATCTTTTACAACAGTCCACCATCACTGCCTCGATCATCGCTCTTATTGAACTCAATTGACCCTGAAAATTTGGGAAAAAGTATGAAACTTCATTTCTGGTTAAAACCGGACGTAGGCCTATATGGCCAAACTTACATAGACCGTATCCTATACCTTAACCTAGTGTTTGCCGTTTTTCTTCAACGATTTTAGCAATTATGAGACAATTAAAGCAACTGAAAGCAGTCGTTTCTTGTTATCGAGTCATTCAGTTAATCATCCTTCGCGTCCGTCGAGATCTTTGCAATCAGTTCATCGGAAAAATCCTAACCAATTTCTACCCTGCCGAGAATTTAAATTGCCCCCTGCGCTGGTTACTTGTATGACTGCTCTAGCTTTGCCCTGGTTACAAGAAATGCCTGGCGCCGCCTCTGAACTTTGTGCCCCCCGCTGATCCACGCCTCCACGGTCAAATGAAGTGGCAAGAGGAGGTGCAGAAATGTTGCAACGATTTCCCGTTTTCGTAAAATTATGTTCAGATTCCGATTTGTCTGGAAGAACTTTCTTCAAATGGCTCCCATGAACAGACATTTCTCCGTAGGCCTACACTTGGCTACTCTAGGTTTTTCATCCGTCAGTTTAGGCTACATCTCCCACACAAGTTTCCCCATGCATTTTACGTCGGTTTTTCTACACTAAATTTGTTTATTTTTTTTAATTTTTTTAAACTTAGTTTTTTTCTAAACTGATTTTAGTAGGCCTACTTGTCGGTTAATTCACCCGATTTCATTTTTCCAACGGCAATGTAGCCTATTACATGACTTTCACGCGTGAAATTAATTTACCCGATTAAACTGGTGTCGAGAACACACAGGATGGTATCGAAAGCGTTCTTTTAATGATCAAGATTCTCATTTTGCCGCCTTCCATGAACTCTCAATTCTTTGTGTACTGGATCCTGTTTTCGGGTCAACGAACTTTTGGGAATGATTAACCGTTTCGTGTGTCATACCAGGAAGTCTTCCTTGCGAAGGGATACGAAAAATACGTCATATCAAACACTTTTAGCATATATACGGCGCCTATCGCCCGTGTATATTGCAGGTCAGCCAATGACAGTTTCGTCATTAGAAAACATGGACGACACAAACCCTAATCCTGACCCTAACCGACCCTCACGACGCATAACATCGACCCTCACGACGCATAATCTCGACGTAACCGATATGGACTATAAAACTTTACGTCGTAAGGGTCGGTTAGGGTCAGGGTTAGGGTTAGTGTCGTCATCAGAAGACAGATAAAAAACAGTCCCGCAGTGCTTCTTAACAGGGCAGAAAGGCATAGAAATTTATTCGGGTGCATTAACAGACAAGGTCTGTGAGAAAATTAAATCGGGTGAATTACCCTAATTTTTTTCTACATCTAAACAATGCACCATGCAGTTCTCTTCCCACAATGCACCTGCCTTCAGGCCTTCACAAAATAAAAAGTCTCATTTGATCAGAAAAATGCTGGACATTTTCAATGGTCATTTAACAAACTGAAGAAAAAGAATACAAACTCATTAAAATTAAAACAAAATAAGATACACTGTTCAAACAACTTCACGCATTTCGCCAGGTTGATCATTACAGTACGTGTAATTATACTAACAGTTACGTACAAATTCGCCTGTAACGTAAAACAGACAACCTATACATATTGGTCTGATAAAGTCTGCAGAGCAATACAAGTGTATTGATTCACATTTCAGATTCACATTTCACATTTTGCTGTGACTGTGCGAGTATTACAAATTTAATTAAGTAATTAATAAATAATAATAACCAGTTCCGTTTTATTCTGCACTCCAAAGTGAAAAAAGACAGCATGATTTAATTACAACAAAATATAACAAATCTACAAAACTGCTTTAGACATTCACCTCCTCTGCCAGGTTGCCCAAATTTTTTAAGTTCAGATGGGACCCGTATTCCCATCTGGGACCCATATACAGCCCATATGGGTCCCATCTAACACCGATGGAAATGCTGGCAGGTAATCAACGTCCAGGCTTTTAAACCTCATTGCTCTTGTACAATGACATTTGCTGTAAGGGAAATTTTCTTTAGCCGTGGCTGGGCTGGGAGTACCTCCGAGTAGGCTTCTTGAAGAGGCGCTATATAAATTTCCAGAATGAATGATGTAGCCCATCAGAGAAAGCTGATCCATTGTTGGGTTGCTGTTGTCACGTGGGTGCTTCAGCTAGTGACTTCTGCTTCAGCTAGTGACTTCTATACAGCCGTTATCATATGTGACCATGCCTTACTCTCGCAGTCTGATCCTTCTATTACTTGTTTGACGTATTCAATTCATAGCCAAGTTTGATAGAGGCAAAAATACTAGTAAAGAAACAACTTCGAAATGCCATATTCTCTTAACAATTTCGAAATACCTCTTTGTCCTAAACAATTCCGAAATACCTTTGTTCTAAACAATTTCGAAATACCTCTTTGTTCCTACCAATTTCGAAATACCTCTTTGTCCTAAACAATTTCGAAATACCTATTTCTCTTTAAAAATTTGAAATACCTCTTTGTCCTAAACAATTTCTAAATACCTTTGTTCTAAACAATTTCGAAATACCTCTTTGTTCCTACCAATTTCGAAATACCTCTTTGTACTAAACAATTTCTAAATACCTATTTCTCTTTAAAAAAATTTGAAATACCTCTTTGTACTAAACAATTTCTAAATACTTCTTAAGATTCTCACACGGTAAGAGTCTTACATGAAGAACTCACTGATGCCTTCTGCGAAATGATAAAAGCAATATAGAAATTTACAGATTTGATTACATTACACACAGGATTGATCCTCCAAACTGTGGACATTCAAGTGGGCCTTTACAAACACACAAACAACCTCTGAGGTGTGGTCACAGATGTTTAGGCTGAAGCACCCGTATGACATCATTTGGAAGGCTTTCCCTGTGGCTCGGGTGACGTGAAACAAAGGAAACATGGTAATCATGAAAACTCCGGGAATTGAACCTCGGTCACCCAGCTGAAATGTCCCAATCTAACCACTTGTACCAAACTGTACGTAAACCCCTTGGAGCAGACAGTACGGAATTTGTTCCTGAATTGGTGGCTTATAAAAACTAAAAAAACAAAGAATTGATCCAGTATTGGCTGAAACATGATGACTAAATCCATTGATGTACAACCCAATGCAAAGTACATGAGTATAAACTAATTATGTATGTATGCATGTGTGTTTAACCATGTATGTATGTATGTGCATATGTATGCATGTATGTATGTATGCCTGCATGTATTATGTAAGTGTGTGCAAACCATGTGTGTATGTATGTATGTGTGTAACAAAGTGTGTATGTATGCCTGTATGCATGTATGTATGCAAGTATGTATGTGTATATATGCATATAAGCATGCACATATGAATGTACGTTTATGCATAAATGTATCCACGTATGTATGCATGCATGTGTGTGCAAGTATGTATTGTATGTATCCGTATGCATGTAAATATAAGCATATATGTATGTATGTATGTATGTATCTTAATATTTGTATTACACCCATGGGCCTCTCAAGGGTGCAATGCAATTACAGAAAACAATTCCCAATAAACAATTATACAACAAAACAAATGAATCAACCTTTGAACCTGAAAAAACACCAAGAATGTTTTTCACTCATTTTCTTCTGCACGGGAATGAAGTTTCTCTAAGCGTCAAAGTGACGACACATTTCCTGAAGACCCGATTACTGCAATAATCCAATCAATGTCATGACCTATGGCCCAATTAATTTGATAACTCAGTCAACGTGATGACTCAACCTGATGCCCAATTAATGTTATCACCCAATTAAAATAGATGACCTAATTAATCTGATGATATCACTAACGATGACCTAGTTAATCTGATGATATCACTAATGATGACCTAATTAATCTGATGATATCACTAATGATGACCCAATTAATGCAAAGATCTAATTAATACTAAGACCAAAGGGTCACGACCTTCTACCCTGATATCCAAAACATGGCACAACCTATGAAGTTATCTTCTACAACCAGCCTAATTACAATTATTAACAATTTTACTTACACAGGAATTTCTAATAATCTCAACGCTATTCAGTTGTTCTAGTACTTTTAAAAATGTAACAAATGGCAGAGAAACATTTATAGATAATATGAAATCATAAAAAATCAGATAACAACCCAAATATTTTCGGCCACGAGTTAACTTACTGATATCTAGAACATAAGGCCAAAACAAAATAATGTTGTGTTTCCGGTAACCCGACCGAGTCACTTTTTAGGCCCGACTGTGAAAATTTTATGAAACAATTTTTTTGGGAAAAAATTATTAAAAAAAATTTTTTTTTTTTAATTGCCACGTGAATTTAACCTTTGCAACATTGATAACATTGCTTTCCATTGCATAAAAATATTTTTTTTGGCCTCAGCAAGGTGAAATATGATGACGATATATACATTTATTATTATACAACGATGCAGCATTGCATAAAAATATTTTACAAAATAAAATTTTTTCCTACCTACCTACCCAGTTTTTAAAACCACTGTTACCGGAAACACACCTATATTTTTTTTGGCCTAAGGAGCAGTAATTTAGACCACATGTAACAGATTGGCATAACAATTCTCTCGACGCTAAAGATAGCGAATAACAGATCGCTTGTTTTGATTTCTGAAACTACTCTGCATAAAATATTGCCTAACAACAACACAGTCAACATCCATGGTTACCGTTGTCATAGTTTCAAGAACAATAGAAACCAGTGTCGCATGGAGATGTTTAGCAATGTCATGGCAGCTTCAGTGGAAGATAATTTCAGCTGAAAGAGGGAAAGGCATGTAATCGAATGCCAAGAACTATTTTTCAGGGCTGGATGGAAAAATGGAGCATGACTGTGCCAGGGGCAAAGCCAGAAGGGTCAATCATGCCATGGGCAAAGAAAAACTCAGAAATGGGGGGGGGGGACAAGCTACTAAGTTGGCCCTCACACTTTTAATATTGAGAGTTGACCACAAACTGGTAAAGTAAAGAAAGCATCAAAATATGGGAACCAAAAGTCATACAAATCTGTGAAACTAAGAATTAATTTAAATTATATTAACTTAATTAACAATGTTGGCTACTTCCGAGACATGCTTGGCATTGATATCAACAGTTTAAAGAAAACACAACCTAATACAATCGCATAATCCACACGTTAGGCATCACAGCGAAACCCCAAAGGATTGGAGGAATCCTCTTACTCAGAGTTGTCCTGTTACAAAGTTAAGTAGAAATTTGTCACATAGGCTAGGAAACATTTCATATCAAAGTCATTCAAAATAGGAACCACAAATTTCATAAAAATCTGGAGACATAAAAAATGTATTAGATCTCTCTCTCTGTGCAACCAAAAGACGACGAAAAAGCCGAGACTCTTAAGCTAAGTCAAATTCAATCAGGAGCTCGGCTCACTGGAAAGAGCACCATGTTTTATTGTCCCGGAAAGGACAAGTCCGGGACGCGGGACATTTTTATCAATTCCGGGACTGTCCCGCACAATCCGGGACATGTGGTCACCCTATCCATGATCCTTACCAACAAAAAAGTCCACCAGCATGCACAAAATCAACCAGCCATTTAACAACAACAAAACAGTCAGTTGCAGATCATCAAGTTTTAGTCAAGGTTCTTGAGATACGGACATTGAAGTTCACCCGCAAAATAAATACAACGCGCTCTCACCAAAGACAACACAAACTATGCAGTGTCGAGGCCATTATGTTCCCTATGAAAAACATTAACATTTAGCACATCTGAGACATTCGTCGCATACTTTAAACATTTTACGTAATCCACTACACCTCCAAAACCAAAATTTGTTCGTTTTTGTTGGACCCACCTTGGGACCATCACTAGCCACCAGTTACTACCTCTACGAAACCACCTACATTGGCCTCGTTACACTTAAATAGATCATAATGGTATTCTGCATCAAATGAAGCTTTTGCTCAATATGATATCTCTCGACTATCTTCTAACTTGACACAGTGCTCGTGAATAAGCTGGTGCCCTAAAATTATGTAGCGCTTATACAGAGGCGAAAATCTGTACATAACTTTGGAGGGAAAGATTTTTTCGGGAGCCGGATTTTGCATTTTTGGGGACAGATAGGCCCCAGTCAAAACTTTGGGGGACAGTCCCCTCTGTCCTCCCCCCTCCCCCGTGATTTACGCCACTGCACTTATACGACTATGATAAACAAACCTGGCCCAGTCATATTTTTCTCAAAACCCAGCCTTAAGTATAACATCTGGCATGAACACGCCTGCTGTTATTTCGTTTCACTCACTAGGCGGCAGCACTAATCCACAAGCACCAGTTCTCAAAACCAGCAACATGCGGTATCAGTTGTTCGAAATTTGATCTGTAATGAAACACTGGAATTTACAGAGCACAGCATGTGCGACTTGTGGCCCGAGCGATAACAATGAAAACATTGATTCCGCAACATTTGATACCGTCCTCAAAACATTAAATCCATTTTCTTGCTTGGGGCTTTGACAGCAAATGTGCCTGGCATGAAATATGAACTTGTAAATGCTGAATGACGATTTTGTTACCCAATCAGATTCATTCTTGGCAATTAGACCTACCCAGGCTGAGATCCTGTATGAATCAATTCAACATTGTACAGACTGTATGAAACATATTCAATATTGCCAAGATTTTGTACCAAATCCATTCAATTATTGCCACTCTCTGTAACAATTCCGCTAAACATTGTTGAGAACTTGCACAATTTAAAGCTACTGCCTATACTTTGTACCAACTTTGACTTCTTTAACAACCAGAAGACTTACTTCTGAAGGTTACTAACCACCATAGCTATTTACCCCAAGTTACAGATGCATTACGCTGTAAGGACTATAGTGTTACACTCGGCCAAGTTCTTCACCAACTGAACAACATTTGACAAACTACTACCCGTTGTGACCTTAGAAATACCGGGCTTGACTTTTGACTTTTCGACTACAAACATTTTGTTCCGATCATAGCCAGCAATTCCTTTTTGTTCGTCTATTTTCGATCTTTTCTGTTGCACAAACATGACTAAGTACAGGATAAATCGTCAAAAATCGTTTACAAAAGTAAACCCATTGATCCCAGTGATGAAAGCATAATTTGCAATCTCACAGTACTTACAAATGATAACCTATAGTACATGCATATATCCCTATGCAAGGAGCGTCGGCACAGCTTTGACAGTGAGACCTTGGTCAACCCTGGGAACTAGACACATACGAAAATGTCATGTGTTAGCAAGGACTCACTTAACTTCCAAAAATTCTGATTACCTCCAGCAATTAAACTTTTATAAAAAAATCTCATTGCGTGAGACAGTTTTTATCCTAAAACAAACTTAGGCACATTGAAATTGAAAAATTAGGATTTAAACAAACCAGGGACAAAATTGCATCTCCCAGTATTGTGTTTATGTCAAAGATCCAGTGCTGGACTTCTTAAAGTGCTGTATGCAGAGTATTTGGATAAGTTTACACCATTTTTTTGTTGGGCATAAGACCACAAAACAGCTGTATGGCCACACATATTAGAGAACACTCCCTCTCACCACAGGGGCTTAAAGTGTAGGGCAGTGTTTCCCAGCTTGGGTGTCATGGTAGTCAAGGGTGCCATGAACTTACTCTACGGGTGCCTCAGTTGGACAATATTTGCAGTTTTTCTTGTGATTATTGCTATTGACATAGGCCTACTTTTTATCCATCTAGTTTAACTTGCAGGAATCTTGCTTGCTTGAATGTTTGCTTGATTGATTGAGCCACAGGCTAAAAAGTCAAATCTTGCGACGACTAGTTCGATCACTTACAATCATTCAATCGTCCTGAAACTTGGCATATAGACTCGCCCTCGCACACACTTCATTCTATCAAAATTTCAGCTCCCCCAAAAAGGCTAGCTTATAGAATCGGGGACTCAACTTTTCGAATCGGGAATCCCCTTTTCCGAAACGCAGCGTTGCCATTGGCCAGCGTTGCCATTGGTCGCAACAGAAACGGGTGCGCTGCCTCATTAAACGCATGCTATGTTGTAAAATGAACGCGGACTATATATTTGTAGAGGTAACTGCTTCGTAAGACGCATTATAGGATACTAGATGGATATAGTAAAAACTTTGTTTTTACGGGCTGTATTTTATTCAACTTAAAATAGTGCAGACATAGTCGCAACACTGCTGTTGAATACAAGGAATGTTGCTCGTCATTAAAATAGACAGCAACCAGGAAGGAAAATAAACTGAAATTAGGGCCAATTAGAGCTTTATTGATCGAATGACTCTTATTCAGGGTGCCTTGCCATGAAAAAGGTTGGGAACCCTGGGGTGCAGTAGGGCATGCAAACGGCCTCCGCTGTGCCCACGCCCTTGTCCTATCAAACACTCTAACCCAGTTACATACGTAATTAGCCTACAGAGGTCATGCACCGAGTGACCTGGTTACTCTTTATAAGTTGCTGCATGTGGGTCGTGTCAAGGACAATGCTTTGGATGAAGAAGCAGGAGAGGATGGCCATGGCGCTCGAGCAGATGATGTACGACAGCGCGGTGCCAGAGAAGTGGACGATGTATCCCATGCAGGCCGTCAGGATGACCTGCGACAGGAAGTAGGCGCTGTCGAGGATCGCAAGGTCCGTTCCCATTCCTCGCATCGCTCGTTCGGACGTGGAAGACGCGTCGTCACCCGTGTTCATGTCATAGAAGAAGATCTGAAAAATTGTAATCGCAATTGTAATGATGACAGTTTCTATGGCATCACATTGTATTGTATTGTATCTATAAATTTATATAGAAACTTTGGAATTCACTGCCCAGCTTTGTGCATTCAGTTCTGTTACGTCATTCAGAAGTAAACTTAAAACTCTGCCTCAGCTGGTCTGCCCTCCTTATTACAATCATATGTACCTTAGGGCATAAAAATAATACTAATTTATTCGTTTATTAATTCAAACGGACAAGCATGCAGTAAGATTACATGATATAGTAGTAACAGATGATAACAAGTTTAACAGGAGTCGAATTTAACTATATAGCAGCCTGCAAGGCGCCCATCTGTCCAACTGCTCATTTTACAGTCACTCCCTAGGGAACTGAAGGCTGCATCAACCTCTCACAGTGCACACCAATCAGAGGCAATCCCAGTGCGAGAGACCCAGAGAAAAGAAAGAGGTCTTGAGACAACGAAAAGAGTCACTTGACCCACCAGATAATAAAGAGGAAATAAAGAAAAATAAAGAGTTAATAAAGAAGGAGGAATCTGGTTCCATAGTGCAGGGCCAATGAAGACAAAGGCTCGAGATTTAGCCATAGAAGTTCTCGCTCGCGGGACAAAGAGATCATGCCGGTCAAGTGAGCCTAGCAACGAAGAGAAGTGGCTGAGGTCAGCAGACGGATGAGGTCACATAGATACTTGGGAGCTTGGCCTAACCCTAACCCTATTGTAAGTAGTGAGCTACTTCCACAGGGTCCTAAACAATTTAAATTATCAATCATAAATCATAATTGTACTAATGACAGTTTCTATAACAACTTAAGTAGTCAGCTACTTCAATGGGATGTTGAACAACGTCAAATGCCAATGCAAGTTTTAAATTACAACATGTAGACGAAATGTGTTCCCACCAAAACGCTTTGAAACCAGACATTCGTGTCAAAGTGTTCTAGAAGCACTAGCATCTGGTATTGGGAGACATTGGTTTAAGGAAATAAATGACATAATAGCATGCTCTCGTATCAATATTTTAACATGCACACTCTTACTTCTCCAGATGCTACTAGCCCCATCAATGCATCTCTATTCACATGAATACATGTAAAGTACATGTGAAATATCACGCAATGTATGAGAATACTTAAAGTAATATTTATTTACTCATTCATTCGTCCATGTGTTACCTAGTCATTCATTTCTGCTATTTATTCAGGAGTAAGAAGATAAAGAAGCTAAGCTATAGCCCTGAAGCAGCCACTGGTATGAAGTATTAGCGACTCATTTTCTTAGCCTCGGCATATGAGGGTGGGTGGCCAGTTCCCTCCTCTGCAGTCTCATGAGTACCTTGACCATACACTTCCCACCAACAGTGTAAGTCACGGTACTCATTACAGCTGAGTTGTTTACAGGGCACAGATGGAGCAGAAATCTCGAACCAAATTTCTGCCCTTGTGGGATTTTAACCCCCAACCTCTGGTTTGATAGTAGTGTTGTTTTCGTTAACTAAAACTAAAACGAAAACCTTCGTTAACGAAAACTCAGGGTTATAGTTAACTAAAACTAAAACTAAAACTAAAACTTGGTGAAATCACTAAAACTAATAATAACTAAAACTCACGGAGCCGGCCAAAAACGATAACTGAAACTAAAACGGTCAAAACTAATAATAACTAAAACATCTAATGAAAACCTAATGAAAACATACACCGAAAATTTAGCATCCTTGAATATTCAATGTTTTTGTACATACGGGCGAAAATCGGGAATCACATAAAACTCAACAAGAAATTTTTACCACACTAATCATTAAAGGGACATTATATCATGTATGATATATGGCATGTTGTCATACTGTAAGAATAATGGTTGCTATTGCCTATTGGTAGTAATTTGATATACATTGTTGTCGGCTAACTATCAGTGAACAAATAACTGAAACTAAAACTAAAACTGAAGAAACTAAAACTGAAACAAGGAAGTGTCAGTTTCTATTAACTAAAACTATAACTAAAACTAAAACTTGGCGAAATAACTATTTAACTAATAATAACTAAAACACCTAGCATGTAAAACTAATAATAACTAAAACTAAAACTCAAGGCAAAACTAAAACAACACTATTTGATAGTCGAGCAGGCTAACCACTACACTATTGAGCAAAGGGGTAAACAAGTCTATACTAGGGGCAATGCACATATGTCAGCTCAAATAAGAAGAAGAGTAGTTCCTTAAGCCAGCCTGAGAGACAGCCATGGATATGAAGAGTTAGCAACTTCATTTTCTTAGCCTCAGCATATGAGAGCGGGTGGCCAATCCTCTCCCTTGCAGTCTCATCTTTCCACCAACAGTGTATGGTCACAGTACTCAATACAGCTAAGTGATCTAGGGGTGCAGGTGGAGCAGAAATCTAAAAAATTTCTACTCAGGCCGGGATTTGAACCTCTGACATATCGGTAGACAGTCTAGCACGCCAACCACTAGACTATCGACCACTCCTAAACAATAGGTAGGTGACTTGCAGAATAGATCATTCAGATCACTAAATCACTTACAAATGGCAGGGACATTTAAAATGTCACAAAGATCGGAATTTTATTACACGAAGGGCAACAGCCGGTTCATACTAGAGACTTGACATATTACCTGTACACAATGTACTACACATACATTTAGACATACTAGGCGTATACATTTACGCAAGGGGCCGTCCATAAAGTACGTCACGCTCCAGGGGGGGGGGGTTTAAGAAAGTGTGACAGTTTGTGACAGGGGAGGGGGGTCAGGCCATGTGTGACGTCACACATTTATTTTATTTTTTTTATTTCTAATTTATTTTTTATTTTTTAGTAGAATTTCATAGCTTTAAAAATAATTTTCAAAAATTTTCTGAAACATTTTAATTAGTTTTATGTCAAAATAGCATGAAATGCATATCTCCTGAATGTGTTTTCACGATTCCTCTCGCTAGGAGCGCTAGTAATAATGCTGTTGCGAAGCCTTGTTTATGTATTAGCCTTGCTTTCTGAAGTATTATTATTTCTATGTTCGAAAGTGTGACGTACTTTAGGGGGGGGTCCGAGTTTTGTGACAGTTTGTGACAGGGGAGGGGGTAAAAATGGTCAAAAATAGCGTGACGTACTTTATGGACGGCCCCAAACTATAAATACACTCAGACAGACTCAACATACATTACACATACGTAAAGTGACTCACATCTACCTGTCATCAGTCATGCAGGCAAAGTCCAACAGCTGAGAACAGCCTTGAAACAAAACAGAATTGATTACTAAGAGGTGACATACAATTGCAGTTACTGTTGGAGCACCTGACATTAAGAAGTCAGAGTCTGGCATAACGTCATTCAGTACTTTAGTACTCAAGCACAGTTTGCACGTGATTTGCTGATATGCAGATGCCATGATGTCATGTACATTCTCTGTGGCTTATAATAATAATAATAATGATGATGATAATAATAATAATAATCATAATAATAATAAAAAATAATAATAATAATATTTGTTTATTCAATTCAAACTGACAAGTATGCAGTATGATCACGTGATATAGTATTAACAGATGATAACAAGTTTAACAGGAGTCGAATTTAACTGTATGGCAGCCTGCAAGGTGCCCATCTGTCCTACTCTCATTTTACAGTCACCCCCTAAGGAGTTGAAGGCTGAGTCAAATGTATGGGGTTAGCATGTATCCTTGAACTCCTTAGCTCCTTTTGACCTTCGTGTCAGTGTGTTACCATTCAACCAACTTCACTTCTGGCTTCTCTGACTTTCGGACTTTGGACTTCAACTTGACTCTCTAATGATTCATGACTTTGACTATACACCTTCCCTTGAAGTGACCATCCATTGATGTTTCACTTACCACTCACTCACCAGACACGCAGACAGACACGCAGACAGACAGAGACAGAAAATAAGACTGGTCTAAAGATAGCCTCACCACATTACACCACTTGGCTCAGCAGTGCTGTAAGTGGCAAATGGCTGAGTGGCTATCACATATATACAATGTATATTATTATTATTATACATCCACTCACACATTTATTATTTACTTATTTATCTTTCAATAAATATATATATATATATAAACACACACATATACATATATATATATAAAATTATATATATATATATATATATATATATATGTATATATATTATCATATATATCACTTGCTTGCTTCCTTCTTTTGGTGCATTTCCTTCCTTCATTTCTTCATTCACTAACTCATTCATGACTTCATCTACAGCTGTTTGTTAATGTCAATTCACACAGCAAGACGATTTCTAATGCACTGAAGTCTGTCAATAATTTTTCTAACAATCATCAGTTTTGATCATTAGTCTTAATTAGACATAAAGGTCAGAAACTAAATGATCAGAGAACAACAGAGTTCAGTTTCACTGCTGTCATCAACGTAGCTCATCGGAGAGTGACCTGTAGTCAATAATTGCAACGGTTTGATGTACGCTGCTAATTGCTTTCTAATGTGATGCATTAATTATGAAACTGGACTTGGAAACAGGGAAATAAGTTCAACCAGTTAAGTTGTTGCTGTTTTAAGAAAACACTATTTCTTTCCAGGTCTGCTTAAGTGAACTACACCAAAGCCATTTAGAAGAAGAAGAGCAGTCCCTTAAGCTAGCTCTGGGGCAGCCATGGGTATGAAGCGTTAGCGACTTCATTTTCTTAGCCTCGGCATATGGGGGTGGGTGACCAGTCCTCTCCCTCACCGTCTTATCTTCCCACCAACAGTGTATGGTCAGTGTATTCATTATTATCGCTGAGCTGAATAGGGGGTGCAGGTGAAACAGAAATCTCAAACCAAATTTCTGCCATGGCGAGGATTTGAACCCCCAAACTCTCAATTGACAGTCCAGCACACTAACCACTATACTAATGAGCAACTGACAAATGCATAGCTATGGTACCTCGTAGGGAAACATTACACTAGACTGTTGCACGCAGACCAGTATGGGAATTGTCAAAAAATAACTGGGGGGTTAGACGTTGATCTATGTGCAGTTTGGGTGTGAAATGTAGACTTTACTATGGGAGCCTAAAAAAGACTAGGGGTTTAACACCCCCCCCAACCCCCCGGCAATTCTCACCCTGACGCAGACTATTATATACAAACTCAAGTCCTTTCTGTTGAGCCATGGCTGGGCTGGGAGCGCCTATGAGTAGGCTTCTTGAAGGGGAGTTATACCAATTACCGGAATGAATGAATACATAGCGAATAGGAAGATCCAAGAACGTTAATATCGATTAGCTATGAAAGATGCCACAACAAAAGCAACAGCTGCCAGTGACAGGCAATCAATTAATTGATTGATTGATTGCCTGCCTACAGAAATGTCCTGCTCAAATTATATCTTTTGATCAATCAAGGAACATTGAAAGAAGCAATGGTGACAGATCAATGGTGTCTAAGATAATAATAATATTTCCGTTTATTGAAACAATCCGGTTGACAACCGGTTACAGTGTACAGTTATAGCTTCACGACAGGAGTATCATTGGTAAAATCAGTGGACAATGAGTACTATGTTATATATCTTTTTGCAATAATATGAATTGTTATTGCCTCAGTATTGCCAATCTGTTATAGTTCTGTAAGTGCAATAATTATTATTATTATTATTATCATTATTATTATCATTATGATTATTATTACTATCATCGTCATCATCATCATCATCATCATCGCACATTTTTTACGTGTGTATGGTCATGCAGAAATGCAAATTGGAGGTGCGGTTAGTCAGTCGTCAGGTGAACAGCTGTTCGATATCTAAATATATGAAAGCCAATTGATGAGAAATAATGAGTTTTGAGGCGTTTCTTATAGGAAGAGAGAGTTCAAACTTCAGACAAACATTGGTAGTCGGTTTCATGCCTTAGAAATGAAAGCAGAAAAATGTTACGCATGAAAGCCCATGACGGTTATGACAAGCTGTAGCTACTGCTTTTAGCTTGTGCCAAAAGGTCACACCCTCCAGGCCATGATAAAGACCTGCAAGCAAAAACTTACAGCAGTTGGCTCACTATAGACTCCCACAAGAGGCAGAGAATAACTGTTTCTTTTGTGGTAAACAAACGAGACTGGCTGTAGCTATAGTCAGACAACAACTGTATTTTTTGTGGCAAGAAAAGGAGACTGGGTGTAGTCGTAGTGGCTATTTACCCGACAAAACATTATACCGTTCAACCCACAAAGCTTTTGTGCGAAAAAAGTAAAGCCATTCATAGCAAACATATTACTATGCACATAGTATAAAACATTACTACCTGTAGTGATATTGTAAGCTGCTTTATCACCGACTTCTTCAATAATCATACTGGGGTGTGTAAGTTTGAATTAATAAACAAAGATTATTATTACCACTATGACTACTACTACCACCACAACCACCACCAGTACTACTACTACTACTACTATTAGTATCACCAACACTATGATTGCTAAGAAAATTTTCTATATAAGTACAAACGTGAGTAGGGCCTACTACTTTTTACAGTTCAAAATTGTGGCTATACAGCCTGCAAGTAACTCTAAACAACCCTATGTGTAGCTTTCACTTGTAGTGCTATAAAAATTGTTGAATTAAGTGGATGACTTATATGACCCACTGTATAGGTCATATCAGAATTTTTTAACTCAAGCCCAGTCCTGCAGCCTGTAATTACTAACAGCAACACAAAAATAAAATCCTTAATTCTCTCTCCACTTCAACCTTGAATATCTAACGACTTAGAAAGTTGAACAGCTCATGTGGACCTATTTAACATTAAAATATCAACCTTATGTTATCCCAGTGAGTACCCAGAAAGGCTAAAAATTACAAGAATTCGTGTAGACCTATATATTATACTTAACATTAAATGTAAGCCTTAAGGTCATCACCCCTGGTAACCAGCATAGCTCAAAGTCTCTAGAACTCATGAACGCCTACTCAACATTAAATATTTGCCTCATGTTCTCACAGTGGGTAACCAGCACAGCTAAATATTACAAGAACTCAGGCAAGCCTATTTAACATTAAATATTGGCCTTAAGTCATCAAATTCCTTGTCCCTGTTCACGGACTTCTATTAAGCAGCGCCTTGCTATCTCTGTTGCTGGCCCAGTGCCTCTTAATGCAAACCTTAAGACTGCTCTCTTTAGCTGGGTTTGAGTGGGGAGAGCTCCTGAATACATAACCTTGAAGGGGTGCTATATAAATCTCCGATATACATGAACAAAACTGGCTAAAGCTAAATGTTTCAAGAACTCAGCCTACATACTTAACAGCGAAAATCGGCCTAAAGTCATTCCAGTGGGTAACCAGCATAGCTAGAAATGTGGAGAACTCATGCACTCACATGTACCTAACATTGCATCAGTGGCGGCGCCAGGGGGGCTAGGAGGTGCTTAGCCCCCCTAACTGCGGCTCAGCCCCCAAAAGTGGGAAATCACTGCAAATCACAGCGAGGACGGGACAAAAGGGAAGGTTTTTTGAGCTTTAGCCCCCCCAAACCTGAAATCCTGGCGCCGCCACTGCATTGCATGCCAGCATATGACATTCAGTGGGTCACCAACACAGATAGCTAACATAGCCTGACAATATAATATGACAGACTCAATTACTTAATTACAAGGCGCTGCAAGTCTTGGAAATAATCGTGGGGAAACTGCCTCTAATTACGGCGAATTGCAAACTAACTCAAACAACACTGCAGTAAGCACTCAAAATGCCAGCGTTATCATAGCTCACACACCACCACACACCCCGGCTTTCACGAAAACTGGTCACAACCCTAACGATGAATTGCCGCATTGGCACAAGGATGTGCAGTATTCCACGGATAGTCGCTATCTAGACATCAACCCGGTATAATCAGTAATTATGCTATAAATTATGGGGTGCGGTGGTGTAGGGGTATGTTCGGTGCCTTGCAGCCGGAGGGTTGTGGGCTCGAATCCACCTCAAGCCGCCGCGTAGGGACCATGGGCAAGTCCTTCACTCGCAATTGCTCATGCGCTTCGGCGTGAAACTCCGATTCAGTGTCCCTGCTGTAGTTTGGAGCGCCTCTGAGTAGATATCTTGAAGGGGCGCTATAACAAGTGCTCATACATACATACATATAATTACTGCTGGAATAATATAGTATTAGCCTTGCATTTTAGTGTGCTAAAATTGTCCTTCTTAGGAAAATCCTGTTTCTTGTCTTGTTATTTCCATACAATTGTAGGTTGTATTGTTATAGTTCGCTTGTAGTTGTTGCTATGATTAGTACGGTCAATTGAAATTAGAAACTTCTATTGTGCTGGTGTTTAATGCACAAGGCATCAAATGATGGCACACCAAAACCAAGCCATACCCAGGTCAGAATCAGGACCAGAAGAGCAGCCCGTAAGACAGAGAAGCAGCCTATGGTGGATAAGCAATTTGAAATAGGCAAGTTTTAAGTTGAGAAAGAAATTACACTACTGAGTGCAGACAGAAACACGAAGAGAGTTCCAAAAAGTAGGTCCAGCAACCGAAACAGCTCGTTCATCAAGAACAGTTCTTGATTTAGGTATGACCAGACAAAGATATTAGGCACATAATTATATATCTTGTCTGGCCGTTTTTTACACAGAATACTGTCTGTGACAAGCAGGTAATCGGGTCCTAAAAAACACGATCCAAATAAATTAATTATCAATGGGTTCTAAAACAACAAGATTAAAATAAATTAATCGTCAGCCGGTTTTAAAACAACAAGATTCGAATAAATTAAATTAAATTAAATTAATCATCAGCTGCTCTTTCTAGCGAGCCAAGTGGAAGACTTTAGTGAATGCCTATATGACCTGACGAATGGGTGGTACAAAAAAAATAAGCATTTATAAGCAGGGCATTTTGTCTTAAGCCTGAACATTTATGGATCATGCACAACATCATTAGCACCTATTTGCGCAAAATCCACAGAGTTAAAACCCTCTTAAAGGAGTCGCTCAACGGCTGGTACATTTAAGACAGTATAGGCTAATGAGTACAATTAGCTCCCAGCTTATTTGCAATGGACCATTACCCGTACTTCTCCCGGAAACAGGTTCTCATGTCACGAGTCGCTATTTATTTTTTTATCTCACTAACTGTATCCGCATCCTTATCTTACTGCTCCGTGTATCTGTGTGTGTGTGTGTGTGTGTGTGTGTGTCTCTCTCTCTCTGTCTGTCTGTTTGTCTGTCTCTCATTTTTATTTTTGTCTCTCTGTTTCCCCATTAATCTACGGCCTACATTTGTCAGGCGTTGAATCCGACACCATTCAACTCTATTCTTGTGTTCTCAGATCATGTGACACCTCCAAGGAGTTTCCTGAAAGGCACTATATAAATGTGAAGTTACAATTACGAGTCCAGTACTGCTTCCACTCAAATATCTGTAACTGTATATAAATTTATATAGCCCCAAAATTAGCTTTCAGTTAGCTAGAAATGTTTTGAAAGCAAAATTCAGTCTGTAAACATGTGTTGCCACTGTCCAATTGCTATAGCTGAACTGCAATTGTTGTATTGCTATTGTTGTATTGCTATTGTCCTGTGTGCAATGTAGTGAAAAGGCTCTGCAATTTTAGGACCACGCCTAAGATGACGAATGTCGAACAAAATATGTAGTATATCAGTAAATACCTGGTCTGACCCATATACATAATTATCAGCATAGATGACCTGACCTTCTTTATCAAGCACATTATTGGGTATACACTATACAGTGGCAATCATTCTACGGACGTTGAGAAATGGTTTATCTCAAGATGTACAATAAAATCTCAATAAAAAAGATTAATGTTTTTTCTATGCGTATAAGCACCATAAATTTGTAGGATCTCGTGTTCCTGGCAAGGTCCATAGAAGATTTAGAATGCATATGGTGAAATGCTTTTCTTGTAAAGAACGAGAGAAAAGTGCATAGGGATGATAGCTAACGACCCCTTGGTCACAAGTCACACTAGGAGCATAGCAATATACACAGATGAAAGAAAGACAGACTCAGGGAGAGAGAGAGAAACTGCCATACATACACAGATAGATAAACATAGACAAAGAGATAAACATATGAGACAGCCATGCAGAGACAGACAGATATATACAGAGAGAGAACAAGACAAAGAGAGAGACAGACAGACAGACAGATACAGAGATAGGGACAGAGACAGCGACAGAAGGCACAGACCACATTCAGAGACAAGCAGAATAATAGAGACAGAAAAACAAGGAGCACATTTAGAGACAGACATACAGACAGACATACAGACAGACATTCAGAGACACTGACACAAGCACACAGATGACACATACAGAGGCAGACATACCGGTAGAGACAGATACAGGCACCAATACACTCAGGCTGACTATTTAATCCCCAGCAAATGCTTAATCAGCCAGCCCAGCCCCCCCCCCCCGCATCTTTGGCTGAATCTGAACAGTGGAAGGCAAAAGCCAAGGCCCTAAGGCAGATTATATCTCAGACATACAAGTACCTATAATATAATTCAACAGATGGATTACATAGATCTCTGGCCAGGATTCCAGAATTTATCAAGTGACTTAACGCTTTAACGAGGAGCTTGCATTAGAAGTACTTGGAAGCCAATGCAGGTCGTGGTTAAAGTGTTAATTCATTCAATCCTGGAAAAATACATATCGTGCCTTACATCTAGCCATTCACTCCTATATGTATCAGCAATATGTAGGATTTCATGATTTAGTACAAGTTGTCCTTCAATATGAAACACCTGCAAACTCTAAATCAGTGTTTCTTAACCAGTGCTCGACCGAACCCCTGGGGTTCGGTGAGCCAGTGCCAGGGGTTCGGCAGAGGTCCTCTGAAATATATACATATTCAGGGTCAGTGAGTGTGAGTGAAAAGTCATTTGCTATTTTATTTTTATTTTTCTACTTTATTTAATAAAATGGTTAACCGTTAGTAGTTCATGTATTGAATGTATTAATATTGTAGGCCTATCACATTTTGGTACAATTTTTTATTTCCTTTTGTTCCCATTAGTTAAAAAATTATTGTTCAAATTTGAGGGGTTCGGTGAGTGGTCATGAATTTCTCTTGGGGTTCGGCTCCCTTGAAAAGGTTAAGAACCACTGCTCTAAATTATGAAGTCTACCTAGAAAAATTCATTGAAACACACAATGATTTAAATCACAGAAATAATTTAACTGCTGAGTTTTTTTTATTACCAGTAAGTGGAGAAATGTTTGAATCACAGTACTGTGATTTTACATTTGAACCACAGTACTCTGAACCAAAGTTTGAACTGCAATACTAAGAACCACAGCTAGAACCACAGTACTCTGAACCTAAGTTTGAACTGCAATACTAAGAACCACAGCTAGAACCACAGTACTCTGAACCTAAGTTTGAACTGCAATACTAAGAACCACAGCTAGAACCACAGTACTCTGAACCTAAGTTTGAACCATAATACTCTGAACCTAAGTTTGAACTACAATACTCAGAACCACAATTAGAACCAAAGTACTCTGAGCCAAAATTTGAACCACAGTATTCTGAACCTAAATTTGAACCACAGTACTCTGAGCCTAAGCTTGAACCACAGAACTCTGAACCTAAGTAAAAAATAAACCACAGGCTCTACAAATGCACTGTCCCTATATCAGAGAGGTTGCACAGAAAAGGATAATACAACTTGCGAATCACGTGATTCAAGAATCTACACGATAATCACATGCATCTCGTGAACGCTTTTTGCTAAACTAAAACAGAATAAATTCACTGGTTCCTTACCTCTTTTTTCTCATGGTAGTTCGTCACAAGCATGAAAGGCACAGTTGTAAGCGTGGCATATCCGAAACCAGTCAAGGTAGCGCAGAAATTTACGAAGTAAATATCGCGGGATAACAGCATGAGTAGCATGGACAACATAAACGTTATCATGCCAATGAAATACGCTCTTCTCAGATCGAAACGCGCCGAAATCTTTTCGATAAATGCGGCGTAGATCGCAGAATTGATGCAGTGAAGAAGAAGCCCCCAGCTGCCCATTCTCACCCCCTTGTCGTAGAGGGACCGGAGTTCCGAGTCCTCCGGGGCGTTTGGATCGCCACCGTATATCGTCTGACCAACGAAGTTGGTGTAGAAAAGGTTGAAACACATGACAGCGGTCCAACTGCAGAAGTTCGCAACGGCAAGTCGTTTGAGAACATACGGAACGTGAAACAAGGATTTGATAACGTCGGGAAGCATTGCGTACAGCTTGAGCGCAATAAAGTGGCGTATGCCTTCAAATTTCGTGAAAGACAACTTCGTCATTGGAATTTTGTAAGTGATTTCGACACAGTCGCCGTTTAGCTTCCCCTGCGAGTTCAAAGCGCCATCCTCTGAGATGATATCGTCGCTTACGTAGCCGTGATCGGTGGTTTTTGCTGGCGACAGGCTGTTACTGGCCGCTGTCCTTTTCTTCTGCAGTTCTGCGAGTGGAATTTCATGCGCCGCGCCAAACGTCATCAGCATACTAAACGAGTAGAGTATTATGAGCATCACGAAAACCGAGCGTTCCTGCGTACCAAAGTAGAGCCCGATCGAGCTGTCACTCCAGTCGAGCGCGGTTATTAAATACCCAACGCAGCCCCCTATACTAACCATGACGGAATAAATAGTAAAACAGCGCTCGCTCTGATTGGTGCCCTTGCTCGAGTCAGAGAGCAGCGCCTCGCACGGCGTCAGACACGTCTGACAGGTAAAGTCGAGCAGGAACGAGCCAAAGACGAGCAGCAGCACTGTCATCCTGATCCCTAACTCAGAATGACCGAACAACATGAAACAGAAGTAGTCGCCAAACGGAATGATGAACAGCGAGATAAGCAGGAGAATGCTCAGCGCGAATATGAACGGCCGCCGTCGCCCGAACCGACTCTCGCAGCGGTCGCTGGCCCGGCCGATCATCGGGACGATGAAGAACCCGAGCAGCGGTCCGATCCCTAAAACCATCGACATGTACTGTTCGCTGATGCCGGCTTTTAGGAGCAGCGGTGGAATATAACAGAACGCGGCGCTGGCGCAAAACTCTAAGCCACAGACGATGGCGTTGAGACTCAGCATCCGGCTCATGCTTATCGTAGTCCTCGCTGGCACCTCGATGGCGACATGCGATGCTGAGGCTGCCATCTCCATGGAGGTAGATGAGCAACGCTTGCGCTTCGTTCGAACGTCTTCTAAGAATGACGCTTTGGCGAAAACAGACGAGTTATTCGATGCAGCATCGCTGTGGTGTTCGTACTTGCTAGGCTACAAAATACCAGAACATACCGCCCGTGTCAGGAATACTTTCATGAATCCAAATTACTTAATTGCATTGTATTGTATTGGAAATTTTTAGGCACCTCTTACAGAAGTTATTAGTATTTAGAAGTATAAGTTATTCAGAGGCCCTCTCAGCGTGACAGCCCTGAGGGAATAGTCTTCAAGCAGAGGGCAGATGAGGGAGAGACCCAAGCCGAAATCTTAAGAGTGTAAACAGGGGAAGGTCATTCCAAGAGGAAGGACCCACAAAGGCAAAGGCATGATGTTATAATAAGTAGAACTTTTCAGTTTTGCACAGGAGATACTTATAACAGCCCTAACTAGTTAGGCAGCATAATATAAGTAGTCTCAGGTCACATTGACACCTACCTTCACACTCCAAATGCTGCGCTTTTAAACACAGCAACAAGTGCAAAGCATCTCCCACTTCTTAAGATGTGCTATAGAAATGTTTGTAACAACTACTATAATACTGTAGTTGAAATAACATAGAATAAATGTGGAAAAAACAGCAACCCATTACACATTCCAACCTGATACCATAACCTTCCACACATTACAACTGCTCACTAAGATGCCATTTTAAAAAAATGTCAACAACAGTTCATGATAAGTACAAAAGTAATATACATAAGGTAAAAGCAAGGTGCATATTGTAACTTCTATTCAGGCTCTTCAGAAGAGTGCTCCCAGCATTCAAACAATAGACTGCTTACTAATGTGTGTACAATGAATGAAGTTCCTGGAAATTTATGCCTTATTTCCATTGTTAGCATCTTAACCCTTCAAAGATGAGCTGAATTGTTTCCCATACATTTTGGTACATCTCGTATTAAAGGGTTAGAGTCAATGACACCACGATGAACATGGTTTTCAATACTACACGAGCTTTCCACTGAATGTTTCATGAAAGCTATTCCATCAAAGTGCACAGACGCTCACTGCAAATAAAGTTCATAACTTACCATTTTAAGGCTACTAAAAACTACACTCCTTGAACAGAGATACACAGTTGATATATACAACAAAATTTACACCTAAAACTTTACAGCTACTATCTTCCAACTGGCAGCCATGTCTGGCCACACTGATAACCTAAAACATCTGACAGGTGTCCAGCCAGTGAGTCTAGTAATTTTCAATGAAATGGAATATTGATTGCAAACAGCTGGCACATATCGATGGCGATAAATCAATTGCATTCTGGCCCAAAATAATAAAATAAACGTATTACTCACACGGCCTAAAATTCTTTAAAGAAAACTGCCCCAGCTACAGATAAAAGGTTTTACATATTCAGTCCCATTCATCATTCACAAGATGCATAGGGTTGAGTTTTATGTTACATCACAGCAAAGACAATAAATACCCTGTGACAGACACATGCTATAAATCAATCAAACAGATCTGATAAAATCTTAAATTTTCGTAAAATTTTTCTAAAGCCAAATCCAACTGAAATTCAAAATTCAGTATTTGACGTACCAACATCCGCAAATTTGGATGAGAAACTATTGCTATAGAATAAGAGCTAACCTGATGTAAACTCAGCATTCGTTCATAAGTAGGTTACCGTAATTGAAATTAATTTAACTCAAATATAAATTTACTAATCACCAACAATCAGAAGCATGCACGCTATCGGCTTTACATCATAATGCATCGAAGTGAGAACTAAGAAGGAATCATTTGCCTATATAGAGTAAGTCTTTCGACGTATGGTCCTAAGATTTCAAGGAACTCTCAGCCAAAGTTCTGTTATTGTATCAAGCCACACGAGGCCAGTTCACACAAGGTTCTAACTCAAAACAATCCAACCTTTGCGTAGGCACTATGTTTACATTACTCAGCAACGGTCAATTAACCAGATGCATCTCAAACCGAATTGTGGACGCAATATTGATACCCTCAGTGTCGTCTTATGACATGGGCACGCTCTACAGTTGCCAGGGGCCCGACAATTTTAGGGGCCCTAATTAAAAAGACCAGAAAAAAATACTGCAAACTTGTGTCACCTCCACGTGCGGCAGAATTGAAACTTTGCCCAGAGCCTATAATGCGTTGTTACGGCACTGGATAGCCTTACACATTCAGCAATCAGCCATGCGTTTCGTACATACTATTCAATTCTGACAGAAGCTCCTACGATTTGTTCTCCAACTTATGTTCTGTTCACAGGTTCACAGGGCATACAACAGAGAGGGATGGAGGTCTTCCATAAACGAGCGGCTTATGCGTGCGGGAGCATCGCCAAGGCCATAAGTCAAGTTATGTTCTGTTACAATTACTGTTACTATTGCAAATACTGTTACTGTTACAATTGCTGTTACTGTTACAATTACAGGTAATGTTACTGTTATAATTACTGTTACAATGATGGTTACAATATCCGATACATTTACAATTACGGTTAAAGTTACTCACCTCTTTAACAACCACTAAGTCACTAAGTTTCATACCTATCACCATCCTCTTAGAGAATGATCCAACTTTGGTATGTGTAATTATTTATGCACACAAGAGCCGTGATCAATTTCATAACGTTTACTTAATAACAAACCACAAGCTGCTTCTTCTCAGAAACTATTGTACCGTTGAAGTGCTGCCTGGTCTAATTATCAAGAATGGAAACTGTTTTTAGACACCTTCAACTTAAACCTCATAAGTTTAAAACTAGATGGAGGCAAATATTCACGAAAAACTTCTCCCTACCTCGTTAAACCAAAATAAACCAAAATATCTGTCTGCCAAATTTTTGGCAAGGGACAAAAGTGACAAGTCTTTGGAAGACATATTCACAGACTGCTTTCTGTCCTTCTTTGAGTTTGTTTAACTCAACAGATAGGACAGGTTAAACTGTGGCCAGCGTAGCCAAACATATATATAGTCCAACGAATAGTCAACTTCAACACTAAGTGAATTAAACTTCCACCGTTCTCTTGAACTAAATGTCAAATTAACTATGAAGTCTGCTGTTACAGTGTATATATTATATATATTAATTAACTAAGAAGTATGAAAACTGCGTTATATTGCCTAAGGATGACTCTACTACCTAGGCATGGGGGTGTCTATATTCCTCGGGGTATGACGATTCGAGCCACTGGCTTCGGTATACGCAAAAACAACCTTTGTTTAAGTCTAGTGTAAATGATTTATCGATAAGGTGACGTGTATGGCGATGTCCCGTAATAAAGTTAACAGCTCTATCGATTCCAAATCGACTGAATAGCATTGTTGCCCGTTCGGCTTTCCATACTGACGTCCATCCCTCTCTCTGCCACGACTACAGTCAACAAACCGAGCAAATATCGCCCGCGGAAGTAATTCAGACCCTCAAAGTAATTCCTAAACAACACGAAATTAAGTATTTGATAAACTTACGAGTTTCTGAGTATCTACTTCAAAATATCAGAAACTTATACAAAACAAACAAAACGTAAACAAATTATTACTTCGCTTAAACCATCTTGGTGGCGCTATCTGTTGAGTAAATCTGAAGGCGTAAGGGATCGTCCAAGAATAACGATTTAAGAATGAGACCTAGCTGTAGCACGGTAGCAGCTGTAAATGAACAATTTTACGATTCGTGCGTGTGTAGGCCCCTAAGCTAACATTTTCAATGGCGAGTAATTCCCATTATCTCACCCAGTAGTAGTTTCAGCTTAACGACACTGTGTGATAACACAAAGATCATTAGCGTCGCTCTCCTCGTTTCTCCAGGCTTGGGACGGGCACCGACAAAGTACGATCAGTGCGTGGTGGACAGAGGCGTACGGAGCTGAAATGCCGCCCGGGGCGACGGCCCAAAATGCCGCCCTTGGCCACTTAATTTTGGATATGTTTTTTTTCTCTGAGAGATTTCAGTTTTCATGATGATTGTCGATCTCATTACTTAAAAGCCTACAATTTTATTTATGACGTTGACAGCTTCTCTGGATTTATCACTTTTCACTGCATTTTTTAATTACCCGTTTTAGCTATGTGCTGTGGTCGTCCATTAATTAGCCTATGTCAACAAAATAGGGGGAGGAGTTTGGAAAAGTTTGACAGTTGTTGACAATAGGAATTAAGGGGTAAGGTACAATTTGACGTCAACAATTTTTTTCCAATGAATCAACACAGACCCTTCAAAATGGTAGCAAAAACATTAAGTAATGCTAAAAATGTATAAAGTGTTTAATGGTTAATACTACTAAAAAGCTGGTAATAAACTAAACTGATATATTTTGAAATTCGAGATTGCATATTTCAATGTAAAAAATATAAAAATTATTCTACATGTATTGAGCCATTGTGTTTCTTTTTTGTACGGGGGTTCTGGGATTGTTAACATAATATTTTAGGGGTCCTTCAATGTTTGACAGTTGTACACAAGGGGAGGGGTCAAAAACTGCCTAAAATTTATTGACATAATTAATGGACGACCCCTATAGCCTATATTTTCAACTTACTGAAACCTATATTATTAGATAATAAAGCATTTTATTGCAAAAGTTGCGGAGGTAGAAGAAAAAAATATCGGCGCGTAGCTTCGGCACCACTTAGGCCTACTATAGGCCTATTGTTTTTTTAGATTTTCTCTGCGCTTCAGCTCCGAATTTTTAATGTTTTTCAAAATCCAGCCCCATTATTTTGATTATGGATAATAATATAATATGCTCATATTTAGTTAACACTAAAAAACTGCTTCCTTTTTCTACAATTAGGCCTATGTTTAGTGTTTAGCATAGACCTCTCAGAGTGATGGCGTCCCTAACGGAGGCTTAGAGGCGGCATCAAAGACACGCCGACTTCACCAAAGTGACGGTTTCTTTCTTTCCTTTCTTCTTTTTCATCCTTTTTTCCTCTCCCCTACTTTTTCATTTTTTATCTCACATTCAATCCTTTTCTTTATTTTTCTTCAACCCTATTTTGCCGCCCCTGCACAAGTGCCGCCCGGGGCGACTCGCCCCCTCTGCCCCCCGTACGGTACGCCACTGGTGGTGGAGTCTAGGCTATAGCCTATCTCGCCCAGCCGGTTTATAACGTTTATTTAACAACAACGCCATATCAAAGATGCTATAGCTTGTTAAGACCCCGGGAAAGTAATAGTCAATAATTATTATTGTAGGCCTAATTAATAAAGCAAGCTATAGTTATTCCGATACTCACGCTGATTGTGATTGTCTGCAGTCTCCTCCGCGCATGTGCATCGCGACATTAAGGCCTATACCTTGTTGTTCTACTGCAAACCTGCATAGGCTACCTAGGCTAAGTTTATACAAATAACACGCATTGATACACAACCTTCATGATCGATGCGCAGCGTATTGTCTCCATGTTAAAGACGCGTTCATAGCAGGCGATCAAGTTAAGCTGGTATAGGCTAAGGCCTATATAATTATACTGCTAATATCCCATATATTCCGTATAGGCCCCTATATTATTAGGCCCGCCTGTGTAGGTTGTGCAGCATTAAATTCTGCGCGCAAGCCTTTATCTGGTATAATATTATTGGAGTCGCCTGGTATAAATTTAATTGTATTAGCTCATAAAATTATGGTGACACTGCATGGAGTTTATAGTAGGCCTACTTAAGCTTGTGTCTTTAGCATCACACGTGCAGCTATAATATGCTAGGTCTATAGATAGGCCAATGCTGACTGAATGATAGATGGGCCTATGCATTCAATTTATTTTGACGAGCATTAATTTTACGCCTGTTGCCATTTCCATAATATATATAATTATACAGGTCTACAGAGTGCTTGCGTGAATTTTACGTTTAGGCCCTACCTGAATAATGTGTTATCGATTCAGAGGAAATAAATTATTTTGTCCTCGTGTCAGAACAGTGGCTGTTTATTCTCGTCAACAGAATGATGTCGTACGTGTCGCTCTAATATTTATGCGTTTTAGTTGTTACCATGGCAACCATGGCGGCTGCCATGCGGTGACGAAGGTAGGTAATGTAATTAAATGTAAATCTCATAAATTTTTCGGCGCCTCACAAAAACCACGTCAGGGAGAACAGCTTATTCACCAGAATTAATTATTAAAATCATCCAAAGCGATAAAATTCTTATAATTGGGCTCCTCCGATGTTATAGGCTATGACTGGTCGGAAGTTACCAACTACTCAGAGTAGACTCCGAGCAAACTCTGTTACAACTTGGAACTGGCTGCAGTCAATGTAATTCATTCAGCGCTATGTTTCGTAAAAACCCTTATTTTTTTAATAATATATTTAAATTAATCTACATTTATTTTATATTAGTTAATAGTAGGAATGTTTGTATTAATTATCTATTCATAAAATTTCATACTAAGAGAATGCGTTTCACAGCGGCGTTGATTTGAAACAGCTAGACAATTTATTACATGCTAGTGCTACTAACTAGGGACGTACGGGGACAGCATAATGGATAACACTCTTGCTTGAAGTTTTCACGGACCAGGTTCGATTCTCGTAGGCCTAAGGCCCTCTGGCTTTAGCTCATGCCTTCATTCCCTAAAAAGTACAATGAGCTTGCGCCTTGCATGGCTGCAACTTTGTTGATTTATGTCTTCTGCAATTTGTGTTCTTGTGAATTGTTTAATCGTCATAAGTCATAATATGTACATGTACAGCGCAGTGCGTTTGTCAGGCGCTTCATTAAAGAATAAATATTATAATTATGTTATTATTAGGAAACTTCTACAACTTGTACGGTACCAGCTAAAAATAGACGTAAATAATTCGCCATCTGTCGAATGATCGGGAATTAAGACTAGGGCAGGAAGGCGTGGCCACCGCAAGTGTGCTGCCGCTATATAAATGGAGTTTGTCATGTGAGTCTGAGGAAATTGATGGTGTTACCTGGACGCAGAAAGGATCGTTGCAGTTGCAAAAGATACTTTAGTCAAACTGTTCGTTTTGCTTAGTAACAGTGTCATTTAACGGAGACAATGGCATACGCCTACCTTTGGGTGTTGTGCTTTGTGGCTTTTGTTTCCTGCGATGAACTTAATAACGTGGTTCGAATGAAGTCCTCTTCCGAGCAAGGAAATCGTCGATATGAGCGTTTGTCTCCGAAGCCAGAGGTTAGCTTCATCGGGTGTAGTTTGTCATTGCATTTGACAACTCGTTGGACAGCCCTTCTGACTTGATGCAGCGCTAGTGAATAAGCTGGAGCCCTACGTTTGGCTTTTAATGGCGCTATAGAAATTTGGAGTTTACTATTACGAATCAAATGCACGTGCCTGCACACAAGACATTTTATTAAATCATCATCATTCACCATCGTCATCATCTTCTTCTTCAGTTCCTGACGCCAGCCATTTGGCGGCGATGGGTACGAATAAATGGTCCAATTGTTCTCGGTCAATGCCGGTCATTTGTCAAGTCCATTGCTCCCATTAGTGTTAGTCCAAGTGATGTTATGTTATGTTCTCATGTATATTATCTATCCAGAGTAGTCAAATTTTAAGTGTAAAGGCAGTGATGATGATCTGGAAGAAGGATGGTAGTGGTAATGGTAATGGTAATTGCAAATTTATATAGCTCCACTGAAACTTGCTTAACACGTTGACCACTAGGAACTTGTTAACTCCTTAGAGTTCCTAGCAGTCAATGTGTTAAGGAGCAAACTTTAAGTGTGATGGCAGGGATCAAATTTAATACAGATTGTAATTGTTATTATGATTTTAATTTGGAAACTAATCAGAGGTGCGTGTAAGTATAGTATGACTTCTTTATACAAACTTTTAAATGTGTGTTGGGGCAGAGTGAGTTTCCTCTCCTGATTAATAATTGCATTTTTAAGAAATTTTCATATTTGTCTCTTTTGCAGGTCTTCGTCTTTTCTGTGACCAACGCGAACTGGAAGCAGTACACCTGGTCAAAGATAACAACTTTGGTTGAGTGTGGTTACCATGACGTTGACCTTTTGAACCATGCCCATTCATATAATGCTTCGGTTGTTTTTCTTGGTTCGTAAATTCTCAGGCTGTATGCACGGTTTTCTTATACATGTCAACATTTCTTTGCGTTGAACTGATTACCGATGGTTTCTGTGACTCTCATTTTTTTAAATACACATCCTAATAAATTAAATGACCATAAAATAATATTTTATGGTCATATTGCTATTTAGCATATATTATATGCTAAATAGCATTGGCATTATATGTTTGTAATTGTAATTAAAATGACAGTTTATCTAGTATCATTAGTAGGTTCTTTACAATGTCTGCCACTCCTGCTTTTACCACCTCCCATCAGCTCCATACTATCCACTGCTGCCTCTCCTTTCATGCTGCCACTACTTTAATTCGTGCCATTATCTGCACCACGCTGGACTTTGGTAACGCCAACCTTGCTGGACTTTCACTGGCTAATATTTTGAAGTTTCAGTCTGTTCTTAATGCTGCTGCCCGTCTTATTGGAGGTGTCCCCAGGTTTGGCCATATGGCTTCCTTTATGCAGGATAATTTGCACTGGTAGCCTATTCATTTTAAGGTCATGACCCTTATGCTCAATTGCCTTGTTGGCTCTGCTCCATCATACCTTAGGGACTTCTGCATTTCAGTCCCTTTGGTCCTGGGTTGTGGCACCATTTGGTTGGCTGCCCATGGACTTCTCATTGTCCCTTGTATATATACCGCTACAGCTCAGTCCAGAAGCTTTGGCTATGTTGACCAATGTTCCCTCTAATATGTTGGAGTCTGTGTGCGCATAAAATTTCTTTTGTGCAACGTTTTTACAAGGAGAGTAAAATTCGGTGCGCACTGCGGATTCGGCGGATAATCAACGTTACCGTTTCCTAAAATTTTAGCATTTGCTTAAAATACAACGGAGTAGCCTATAATTTAAGGCATTTCACAAGTTTTACATGTAAACAGATTCATTAGTAAAACATGAGTGTATCAGAGATATAATTGTAATGCGGCCTAACCTTTACAAACTTTTTGGTGTGCGCGCTCCATATTTTCTTGTGTGCGCTCGTCTCACGACCTGTGTGCGCGTGCACACGCGCACAGCTTAGAGGGAACATTGATGTTGACCCCCAACTGGAATTGCCTTTTTCGAGAGCTGTGACTCAGATTCCTCAGTTTGTCCCTTCCACAGGTTCATAAGTGCTTGAAGTCTATTATTTGACAGTAATTTCCCTGGGTCAGGTTGGGAGTGCCATTGATGAGTTTTTTCTTGAAGTGGTGTTTTATAAAATGTCAGATTACAATTATAATGTCAGCTGTCAGTGAAAATGCTAAGAGTTACATAGTAAGTAGGTTTTCAACTGTTGTTTTAGACATTAAAGAGTTAAATAGCTTCCTGAATAGATGCAGGAAGGCTGTTCCTGGCACATGGGCCAGCGACCCATTAGGCCCGATTGTTTATGTGATAAAAATCCTTATAAGAACCTCATAAAGATGCTAAGAACCTGACAAACACACTGAAGGTTGGCAGTCAGTCTTAGCTCATGCCTTGTGATTCTGTCATTCATAGTTTGCAACTGACGTATTCACTTTACAACCAAATATATTGCACTCCTGACTATCTCACTTACCGGTATTAACCTCTAGAATTTAAAAGATGTTAATTGCTGTTAAATTATTTTTATGATTAAACTAATTCAATTGCATTTTTCTTATTTACTGTTAAGTACATGTAATTTCAAAAATAAATGTATTATATAAATTCTTCAGTTCTTTACACAATGTAAATTTTACAGATTTGGATGTGCTGGATTCTTGATTGTATGTGAGTTTTTGTTTTTTTTCAGCTGATTTTTCAGTCGAGGCTCTTACAAACGACACTGTGAGAAAAACGTGGATCGACCAGCAGGTCAACTATCTCGTACAGAATAAGCTGGATGGAGTGAATATTGATTTTGAGGAGGAAATCAATTGCTCTGACAAAGCACGAGTTGATGGCTTCACCATTCTCATGACAGAATTGTCTAAAAGCATGAGAGCTGTCTTGCCACATGTTCAGGTCATCACTTACATTATTTACATTACGTTACTTACTCCGAATCGCATTTCTGTGTGACCTTTCACAGTGCACACGTTAGAAATGTTTGTTATAATAATTATCTAATTTATCTAATTGATTAATGATCTAATATATTTAATTTTTGAAGCTGAGGTAGAAATGATCTCCGAAGAATTAAGTGATTAGAGAATGAAATATGTGAAGCTATCATTGCTTATCTGCAACTATTTAATGTGGTCGAATTAGTGACCTCTGTAGGTAATCTAATCTAATGGCTTCCATAGCTAATCTGATCTAATGTAGCATATGCTAAGGTTAAGAGTTTTAAGTCGTTAGTACATTCTTCAACCTTTGGTCGCGATTAGTGGTTAGCTCAGAAACTGCTCTTGCTTTTCTTTTAATTAATGTTCCCTCAGAATTGGTTGTTGAGTATACACTAATGAATTTCCATGGGGCACTCATTTGTGGTGAGTGTCATTGGGAAAAATACAGAAGGTCAGAGCTGGCAAGAGGAAGCTCCCCCATCCCTTTGAAGTCTACCCTAAATGTTAATGTCACAATCATCATCAGTAGCAAGCTACTTCTAGGATGCTTTACACACACTGTCTACTGTCAGCACAAATGCTGCCGAGTTGTGTAGCAACTATATTTTTAACTGTTTTTTAAAACATGGGATACACTTCACAGATTACTATTGACTTTGCGTGGGCACCTCCGCACATCGACAACAGATGCTACGACTACAAGGCGCTCAGCGACATTGTTGATTTTGCGTTCATCATGGCCTATGACGAAAGAAGTCAGATAGTTGGAAATTGCACTGCCTGGGCCAACTCACCCTACAATATGACAATAGATGGTCAGTAACTTATAATTGCTATCAATGTATCACCTTCAGCATGTGGAATGATTTTGTACAAAGTAGTAACTGACTTAGTCACTACATTTTGAACAGTTTTTCACGCTTTGCGTAAAATATACCTAAATTAATCAAATTTTATCGATTAATCGAAGTTAAATTTGGAGATTAATCGATTAATTTTTTTAAATCAGTACCAGCCCTAGTTGTTAGAAAATAAGAAATAGTGCAACTGTTTAGTTTCATCTTTTGATATCGAAGTATCAGTCCACTGTAGTTGTAGTGGAGCACTCTAATTCAATTGTTACACAATGTTCCACGGCAGCTTCCATCAGTCAGCCAACAAACCAAATTATCATTAAGTTGATAGAGGAATTGCTCTTGACCCAAAATTGTATTCGAACGCCATTGTAACTACTGCATTGTGCCATCTGAGATATTGTTTACTGGGCCTAACTGAATAATAGTGTTTGTACAACCATCTGTTGATTGCAAATCTACTTTTAAGTATTTTTGTAAAGTAAACTAGAAGCAAACAGGTTTTTTTAGAATATCTTGCAGGTTCCTGTGGGGTAACAAGTACCAGATGAAAGCTTTCTATCAATCATCTTCTACGTAATTACAGCCTCCTGTATCAGTCAGTGTCAATTCTGCCCAGCTGCAAATTTTTCACCTTTTCTTTATCCTTCTTTCTTTCCTCTATTGTATTTCCATCACTTCTGCTATCTGTTGCCAAGTTAATTAAATACGTTTATCAACTTGGCTGAACTAACTGTCTTGACTGAAAATTTTAGTAAAATCCAATAAAGTGTTTTTTATGCGATTTTAATTAATGATATTCAATGATCTCTATAATGATATTAAATGGTCCATATGATTGTGTTTCACTGTACAGTGTTTTTAAGTCACCAGACAAATTGCCTTGCACTGTAAAGTGTTTTTAAGTCACCAGACAAATTGCCTTGCACTGTAAAGTGTTTTTAAGTCACCAGACAAATTGCCTTGCACGGTACAGTGTTTTAAAGTCACCACACAAATTTAATATTAAGAAGTTGATTGCCAATTAGTTAAGGTTAATTTTTTCTTTTCTCTTGTAATAACAATGGATTTAGTAATAGTTGTATTGACTCCTATTGTCTCAAGTGTGAAGTTGATGTCTTATTTTAGGAGTCAAGCAGTATATTCAGCTGAGTATACCTACTAACAAATTGGTTCTTGGTGTACCGTGGTATGGATATGACTACCCATGCATCGATTTTCAGTTTCAGGTAAACAAGAACATCAGTCATATGACATTGCTAGACTCACCCAAAAGCACTTATTCATATGCTCCCATATGACACAGACATGCGTGTGACTGGCCTTTTCTAAGGTACTCAAGTAATTGACCTCAGTGATGGTCTTATCATCGAAATAACCATTATGTAGGACGTTTGCAGCATTTCCTTCCGACATGTTAACCTTAGTATTGTTTGATGACTATTTTCAAGTGACAGACCTATATAGCAAGTCCCACAGGATCGCCCTAGTTAGTCCAAAAATTGTCAGCCTTTCAGTTCTTTGTAGAAACACTTTTTCAGACAAGGGGTTTTAAAAGTTTTACAGTTACAAGTATCTTTTCCAGTGTCTTAAGCATTATGTATGATTGCTACTAAAAATTTGGTTAATTGCTGCAATATTTCTTGAGCTCCATGATATGCTTTCACAATCTGAAATCACCAAACATCTCTTAAATCTAAATATTTATTTACAAAATAAATTATATCAAATACTGTAGTATTTATATCTGCGATTGCTAATGACAGAGAAATCAAAATGACATTTTATCAGCTAGAATTATTGCAATCTTAGTTTACTGATAGTTATGAGCACGAGATTAATATAGCCTATGATAGTAGTTGATCATGCGACAAATTAAACCTGGGATATGCATTCCATTGCAGATCTCTATTTGCAATTGAATGATTGACCCAGTGTACCTTTGCGTGAGTGGTTCAAGTGTTTGATACCTGCCCTCTATGGAAACACACTAGTACTGTACCTTGGGCATATAGTTATTGAACCCTGGGACAAGAAATGACTAATAACCACAAGACGCACCACTGGCAGAGTACAATGTACATTTGAAACTGTGAATATTGTAACAATCTAAATATCAGAAATCCTGCTTATCAAAGGCAATATTTGACAGATTTGTGATGCACATTACACATGATAGGATGAATCTGAGATCTTTTTTCCTCTGGGTGTTGTACAAATTATAATTCCCTTTATTCTTGCTTTGTTCATTTGCAGACCCAAGTTTGCTACATAAAACCAGTTCCATTCCGTGGTGTTGAGTGCAGTGATGCTGCTGGCAAACAGTATGGATATTCAAATCTAATGGACAAACTGAAACATGCGATGGGCAGAATGTGGGATGAGGATGCCAAGTCTCCTTACTTTACCTACAAGGTCAATACTCCCTACTTTACCCAAATTGTAAATAGCCATAAGTAGTGTGGGAGATCTGTGGACTGGTGTATGATGAATAGGAGAAAATTATCCAGTGGGTGGATGGTCTGAATCAGTGAAGGAAAAGTTCCCAACTTTCGCCTTACAGATTGCACCTTGACCATTTTTAGAAAAGCACTTGTTGTACAAATAATACATGCGGTAGTGTTCTTTGATAATTATTATATGATAGCAGAGGAGGTTTGAGCTTGTTTCTTGTTAAGATTTCTGGCAACATATTTGCAAAGATTGAATCTGTGACCAAGATACATTAACTTGATGCTGGCTTCAGCTGAGAAGTAAATAACAGTCCATGTGATGGACATTTTTCTATGTTTGCCATTAAAGCATCATAAATATATCCACTTCGAGCAAGACCGGTCTTTTCTCAATGAAGTCCAATGGATGTCTCATTCACTTTCAGATCATGATCCTCAGAAGAGAAACTTTCCATACATATGTATAGACATTCATGTACATTGTACAGATACCATTTAGTTAAAAGCCAAGTTGGGCTATGATTGGGACCTTAGCTCGCCAAGAGTGACGCGTTGCACGCCTCTTGTAGGCCCAGTGAAAGTGGCTATCTGGGTTAAAGGTCTTGTTGCTAGAGCTGTACCGATATCGCTTTTTGCCGATTATGCCGATACCGCGTATGGCCGATTATTAAATTGCCGATACCGATACCGCGTATAGCCGATTATTAAATTGCCAGTACCCATTATGAGACCGAATATTTCATTATTTGTTTAGTCAAAATGTTCGGTTCCGAAACATAAACCAGTAATCTAGCGTCACAACTATAAAGGTGGACGTTTAAATTATTATTATTATATTCGTTTATTGGTAACAACAACAAAACTGATAGTCACACCGCTATCAGGTACATTGTGAGTAAACAAGAGTTACGAGTGAATGCTAAGCAAGATCATACCATAAAACGAGAAGCCCATAATTTATTAGAGCGACAATTATAAGGCGAGAAATTGTCATCAACTATGTCCATGCCTGATGAATTATTTAGTTATTATTAGAAGGAGAGAGGGACTGAGAATGTGATGAGAATGCATGCATGCTATCTATATAAGACTATATTAGATATTTATCAGGATTGGTGGGCAGGTGATGGCTTTCTATACAGGACTCGTGAGATTAAAATATGTTTATCATCTTTAGTAGGTAAGACAAAGTTAAGTTGGGAAATTAATGTTTTAATGCGTAAATAATAAGGGACGTAAAACGATAGATGAAAATCGAAGCAAATACCTTGGAATATGCAATAATTCAAGTAAAATTATTAAATTATAACACAATTTTGACATCGGCACCGATTAACCGATTATTGCTACCGATACCCGATTATGCCGATTGTTCTAATAATCGGCCCGATTACGCGTATGGCCGTTAAATCGGTACAGCTCTACTTGTTGCACACAGGCACCTCCTGAAGACACTGGCATTGAGATCTGTACATATGCTTTCATTTATACATTTATATAGCGCCCCTTAAAAGAAACTACTCGGAGGCGTTCCCAACTCCAGCGCACCCAAAAAGAACGGTTTTAAGTTTGCTGAGGAAGATTTTAGACAGAGTCCTTTTGGTCCAGGCACAGCTCTAAGGGGAGGGTGTTCCAGACCTCTGGGCCTACCATGGAAAAAGATCGATTCTGCATAGTTGCAGTGCGATGTACATTGTACAGGTATACGTACATATATCAAGTACCATGTTGTAACGGGAGTACAGTATGGCAAAGTCCTGCTGTAAAGATGCTTGAAATTTGGAGGTCACAGGACTGATTGCATTATGCTGGCAAAATATCTTACAGTGACACATTTTGTAAAGAATCAGAAATTCTGTGCAGAAATATGTAATTATCGTTGTTTATCTTGTCCTTGATAGGAGCCAGTCACATACGACCTGCATCAGGTTTGGTATGATGACAAGGAGAGTCTGAAACTGAAGTACGACATGGCCTTGAACCTCGGCTTGCGTGGAGTCGGAATGTGGGAGGCCGATTCTCTTGACTACGTCTCGCCAGACAAACAGCAGTACCTGCGCGACATGTGGGACACTCTGCCCTGAACATCTTCCAAGTATAGACATACAGAAGATCTTTGCATATGCAACATCAACGTCTGTTTTTTTAAATTTTGATTATTGCAAACAAATCTGAGCTACGTCTAAATGTATGTTTCATAATCTTTGGAAGTTCAAGTGTTAAAAATGATTAGTTACACAAAGTACATAGTACGGTACATATCATTACTTTCTGAGTGAAGTGCATATTCATTCCGTGGTAGTAAAGAGGTATCGCTGTCCGTATGCTTGCTTGGTACGACTGGATTTTAATGCTTTCTGTCTATTAGCATTAAATTTTGTTCTGTAAACACCTCTAATGACTGTATTTTCTTTGTTTAGGCATACATAGGGCTAATAAAGGTTTTAATTGTTGACTGGCAAAGGCAGTGATGTTATTTATAAGTTGCTTTACCTAACACATTTTGAACATCTTGCTACTGTTGCATTCAAGGTCGTAATCTGGAAACAATTTTGGGGGGTTCCCAGTGGCTTCTATCCCCCCTAAACAACCGGGCTCAATCCCTCCTATTCCCCCTCCTGGGCCGGGTCTCCCCTCTCTCCCAGATCCCATATTGCCGACGTGAGTTTTAGCTCATTTCCATGGGCGTATACATTTACGGGGAGTGTTACGGATTCAAACTCCCTCTCCGAAATAAGTTCCGGATTTTTTTTTAATGTTTTTACATGTGAAATACCAAAAAACTTATTTTTGGCTACCACCTCCAATGGAAACCCACAAATCTTAAACCCCTCCGAAATGTTTTCCTGTGCTACGCCCATGCTCATTTCTGATTAGATAAATTAATGTGTCTGTAATTTATAGGTTTCGTCTGCTTAATATCATCAATCCAACTTCTATTTATGCGAAGATTTCTTTCATCAATCCAGCTTCCATTTAGGCAAATAATTATTTTCGTCAATCCAGCTTCCATTTTAAATTGGCCATATACAATGTATACCCACTGCAAAAATAATTGAAGCACCCAAAATGGAGGATTACCGGTGAAGTTGTTCAATGTTTAAGCATGCGAACAACCGTGTGAATTAAGTATATTAAAATCTCTCATTCACAATGCAACGAATTCACCAATCCAAACATCTTGAGTCGAACGTTAATGCATTATGGCATGGAGAGAAGTGTTGCTCACAATGCAGTAAGGATCATAAGGTTCAAGTAAAGGTTACAGTTATGGCACGGACCGTACGCCACGGTACTTGGAAGTCGCTAACCTGTTAAAGTTGAAGGTTTGACACTTTTGGCAGTGTTCTGTGCATTTGATAGACCATACAATGATTTATGGGCAGTTTGGGTGTGACATATAGACTTTACTGTGGGATCCTAAGAAAGACTGGGGGATTTAACCCCCCCCCCAACCCCCCGGCAATTCTCACCCTGTGTAAATGATTATTTTTCTCACAACTATGCAGATGATAATGTCGCACGATTAAGTGTGAGAAGCCGAGAACTAAATAAACACAATAAATTAAGGAATAGGCCTATATGATGAAACTACATAACACATTAATTACAGTGTGTTAATAAATCGAGTGACTTAATTGGATGATGTCACCGGTTCACACTAATTTATACAAGAAATTTGAGTCTGTAACCTGTAAAAAGTGTGATAAAAATTGAAAAACCCACTTCCCCCCCTGTTTTTCACTGGGCTCAACTTGCGCCCGCCCTGTATAGGGATAGAAGCCCCTGGGGGTTCCATTTGGGGGTTACCATTGGACATGGTCAGAGAGTAAAGGGTCAGTTTTGAAAAGTTAAGTTTCTTCGGCAATTTTTATGGGGGGGGGGCGGTTGGACCCGTAACCCCCTAAATACACCCATGGTTGGACTTGGTATATTTGTGGAGCCTGAGCTAAATACTGGGTTGCTTGCACTCAACTATCACTCTGTCGTTTCAATTCTTTGGTGGCCACGGGGTTTAAAGCGTTGTATTGCTATATCATATCACTAAGAAGGAACATCTGGCTGTTGCTCGCAGACACCTCCCTATCCTCCATCTCGCAGAAAGTCAAACCGGAAGTGGGGAAGATAGCCGTCAGGCTGTCGACTTCCGGTTCGACGTCAACGCTCTGGTCTATCACAATCCGTATACCACAGTTGTTGATGGGGCTTCCCCTCGGGGTCAGGGCCACAGTGGTCGTCGTCGGGGGGTCTGTGGACGCAATCGACTCCTGGACGCTGAGTCGTCGCGTTTTGTCGTTGCTCGTTGTCGTCGTTGTCGTTGAAACAGTCGGGCGTTTCCGGCGGATTTTGGAGCTGAACGCCTTGCGTCGTTCGTTGGCCGGCGTGGCCGACCCACCGGCGCCGCCATGTTGGATGTTCGGTAGACTCTCGATTCGTTGCGGCGGATGGTACCTCTGGGTCGTGCTGAGGGAGTGCGAGTCGGATTTGACGTCGAAGGCGTCTTCGATGAAGGACACGCTGCCGTCCGTTACGGTCTGCGAAGGAGGTTTGTTGTAGACGCCGGACGACATCAACATCGTCATGCTGACCGACAGCTTCGCCACGGACGATAGAGCGTCTAGCGTTGTCGTGACATGACTTTGCTCTGAAGATGAAAGAAATCGTAAAAAATAGGGATGGGCAAATGACAACTGACAACTTTTTATTTCCAGAAGCACAATGCATATAACAATTAACAATTATAATTTGACTATTTACATATGATGGGCCGATTAATCGTTCGGCAATCGGTTCGGGCTGGATTTTGCACTAATCGGTTTTAATCGGAATCGGCGATCCCATGCCTTAAAAACCGAGTAACAACAAATAATATTTTTGACCAAAAACAAGTTCTTCTTTCATTAATACAGAAATGGTAGCCTGTTTTGGCGACCTCCTGGGGTAATCTTTAATCTTTAATTAGGCTATCATTGAAAGTCCTTGCCAACGCCGTTTAATAATTAGCCTATTAAGATAGGATTTTCGTATTCTTTAGTTATTAGGCTACACAATAATACGTTACATTTCCTTGGTTTATGGTTTATCTTTGATTATATAGGCCTATGTATATATATTTGCAAATAAAATGAATATTGCCGATTAATCGGATTCGAATTGGAATCGGCAAAAGTGGGACAACTAATCGGAATCCGAAATCGGGAAAAAGCCAATCGGCTCATTCCTAGTAAAAAACAACGAAACGTTGATTTACTGTAGGCTGACCAGACATCCCGGTTTTCCCGGGACAGTCCCGATTTTCTGCTAGCTGTCCCGGCTGCCGGGAAAGGTAGGCCAAACTAAATATGTCCCGGTTTTTAAAAAACTTACCTGACTTTCCGCTCTTATATATGATGTATTTCATGTGCGTTTGTCAAGTGATGAAATAAAGGATATACTTACTTACTTTATCAACGTCTCCTTGATTTTACTACTGGCATCTGGCGAGTAAATTCATTTTTAATCTCACTTTTATTTATTACCGTGCATAATACCTCTTCCGGTTCTAAACGTCATATTGTCGTAGTGATAATATTCTGATAAAACACATTTTCATAAATAATAATTTGAAACTAAATTACTAAAATAAAATTATAAAATGTAAAACGAAAGTGTTCTTTTAACGACGATCTGAAGGCCGAGTTTTCATTCTTGTCCAGCAGTGCGACTGATGGTAGTAGCCTACTGCATTCTGCAATATCTGTAGTCAACTATTTCGGTTGCTCAGGGCGGCAGGTCAGACATCAATGACCACATTGCCACTAAGAAACACAAGGTCGCTCTGAGTGCAAGAGCAAGTTCTTCATCATTACCGAAATATTTTACAGCTAAACAACCAGGCAGGCCTAAAGAAGAGTATAATTTGGCTGCTGCAGAGGGTTCCGCGACAACTCGTATAGCCTACCGACATTTCGTCTAACGACATTTCGTCTACGACAGTAGTTGTCGTGACACCGCAGCAGAGGGTATAGCCTAGTAGGGCCTACGTATGCATACCACACCGTATGCCACAATCAAAGTTTCAGATCAATGGATCACAGCTGATCAGAAAAATGTTCGAGCCAAAATTTACTTGTGCCAGAACAAATATGAGTGACTGATTTGATAAATTTAGAATTTAATTTTAAATTTAAAAGCATGATTTGAATAAAACCTTTCACTTAGTCTTATAGACTTATAGTCTTATACCAATATAATAAGCATAAAATAGATATTTGTGCAAGTTATATTATATTAATTATTGACAACATGACAAATTTATTTCGTGATTGAAGTGTCCCGGTTTTTAGTTTCCAATATCTGGTCAGCCTAATTTACTGGCAACAACTTTCACGGAAGCGTTATACTAGACTGTCGGAGAATAGCCTATAATTGACGAATTCCAGTTGAGTCTGCCCTGGTTTTTAACTCGCCGGCAGATTCGCCTTGAGGCTTCCACTGAAATGGTCTAACCAGAATTTCGACAAGATTTGTGCATGGCAGGCATGGTTTGATGCCCGATCGATTGCATTGTGTTGGGTGTCCCTGACAGTTTCACGACCCAGGGCGAATTGCCTTGCCCCTTTGAACTCTTATTCTATAACGTGGAATTATCTTCCACTAGAAAAACGCCTTCCGCTGGCTATAATCATACAGGACCGCTGCTACATGTATATATGCACCTATATCAATGTGTGAACGCTGTTTCGTAACGAATGGGCTCGGGTCGCTTCGGAGTAGACCTTTGAAGAGGCGCTATATAAATTTATCGAAAGAGAACGAATGAGGCAGTAATCCGAGTTGAGTTGTGCTTACGTCTAGGCGTACAGGATGCAATGTCCGCGTCAGTAATTCCGGCTTTGGAGCACAGATCCTTCAGAGCATCAATCTGTTTCTATTCGCAACCAAACAGGCAAATAAATAGAGCTACGCAGAAGTAGCCAATACTGTTTACAAGCAAACAGGGAAACCGAGTGAGAAGGGATGAACGAATGGGCGACTCCTCGCACGTAGCCTTATCCTGCAGGATCAGGACCACCGGCATAAAACCCTCCTGTTGGTAATGGAGGATTGTATAAAAGGCCTATTCGCTCTCCTATGGGAACCGCGCTGGAACCAATAAGAGATAGAAGATTGAAGAAGGAGGACGATATAGAAATTTATCAATAGAATAAAATAAATCGTAAATTCCTGGTAGGCTGGTAGTGGAACTTAAAGCCACAACCACGGCAGGCCCGCAGAGTGGCAGAGGGCAAATGCCCAGGGGCCTGGCGACTGTTAGGGACCCGGGATGGTCACGCATGAACTTATAAAAAATATTAAAAGCTCAAGCAAATTAAAAGTGTTCAATGATCTGTTATGAAGCAAGACAGACTGAATGGTCTTGCAACTCTTGCAATCGAATATTATCTGGCAAAATCATTTAACTACATGTACGAGGAGTCGAGGATATAAACGATTTTGCTGCAGCTAAATCCAGATAAGTTGCTTTTTAATTAGCATAAAATTGAAAATTAAATTATTAAAATTAACAACTGAAATCATCTTTGTTATGACACTGCATCGTTAAACAGCAACTACCATTGCAACAACCATCTTAGCAGACTCGTCTTCTGGATATTGACCTGGTTACGGCTTGGTTTTGGTGCGCCATTGGATGATACCTTGTGCATTATAGACATCGGCTCTATAGCAGTTAAAACAAATTAATTAATTAATTAAAACAATTACAATTAGGCCTACGAAGCGCCCAGGCACACAGGCCTACTACGTGTAACATAGCGGCACTCCAGAAATTACTAATAAAATAATTACTAAATTATGAATGCTACGTGTATTGTAGCGGCGCTATACAAATTCTCGGATACAGGCAGACAACACGAACCGTTCTCGTATGTCGTTCCTCTTCGTACGTTTCGACCTTTCTCTCTGCCAACCGTCTCGCTCTCTTCTGGAGTCGAATCCGAAACTCCTGCCGCTGTTTCACCGTCACCACTATGCCTATTATACACCACGAAACAATACCATAATTATACACATGGGCGTAGCCAGAAACAAAATTCGGAGGGGTTTAAGATGGGGGGGTTCCATTGAAAATCGTCGCAAAAGTCCAGGTTTTTGTATTTTGCATGTAAAAGCATTATACAAAAATTTCGGAAACTTATTTGGGGGAAAGAAGGAAGAATGGAAGGGAAAAGAGGGAGAGGAAGACCGAGGCAGATGATGCTGGGATGGATGGCCAACGGATACAGCGAATTAAAGGAAAGAGCACAGCAAAGAGAAAATTGGCGTCATTGGAAGTTGGAACCTGCCGACGGGCAGAGAACTTAAAGAGAGATTGGGGGGGTTGAACCCGTAAAACCACCCCATAAATACGCCCATGATTATACAGTTAATAGATGAGCACAGCGACTTAAGCAGTAGAAATTGAGCGCGGTTAGTACTTCAGTGACTGACAAATCATGGATTAACAAACAGTCTTAGCCAACTCAGATAATAATGAGTACAATTAAGTGCTGCCAGTATCGACATTGGTCTTATTACTATTATTTTCTGCATTTATTCATCGCTAGCCAGTAGTGTAGTCCTAAAAAATGAAGTGGGGGAACGCCTGGATATTGAAGTAAGCAAAAAGTGCCATCTTGCAAGAATTTTGCATAGTGTGAGAAAAAAAGTGGGGGAACGGCGTTCCCCACGTTCCCCCCACTACACCACTGTCGCTAGCATTAAGGGTAGGTTCTCGGTTGATCGAGCTGAGCAAAATATGGGCGAAAGACTTGATTAGTGTCCTTGCAAAGTAGGTAAACTGTCCCAGGACGACAGAGGCGGCAGTCTGCTTTGAAGATTGAGGAGCAAGGGGCGGTAAAAAAAAACCAAGACCAGAGCAGATGATAGGGTCAGGATGCGAAAGCCCAGTGGGTTCCAGAGGCAAAGTCCTGGCGTGGGGGTCATGAACCTTTGCCACCAAGCTGAAAAAATTCAGTATGGGAATTGTAAAAAATAACTGGGTGGGGGTTAGACGTTGATTTATGTGCAGTTTGGGTGTGAAATGTAGACTTTACTATGGGAGCCTAAGAAAGACTGGGGGGGTTGAACCCCCCAAACCCCCCGGCAATTCTCTCCCTGAAAATATTTGCATTACACAGACCAATATTTGCATAAATTCTTGGGCGTTTCGTTGATTTCGTTATCATGTAACTGGATGTCCATTGGCCAAAGCCCACTTCATTTCTCAAACTTTGACGAATTGCCCACAAGGCGAGCTCTCAACCAACCTGCTGCATTGTTTCTCTTCCACTCTTAAAACTTTCCTTCCGACGTGGGCGGTTTGGTAATTTCTTTCAGGAAATGGGCGTCATCGACTGGAGGTTTCGCCGAAGTGGCGCTATATTATGGTCCGCTACAGTGAGTGCTTTTGACGAGGTCAGCTGCACTTAGAAACTGACGCAGTAGGGGCGCCACCTGTGAATACGCGGGAAGAGAACACGCGGGAATAGAACAAGCGGGAAGAGAACACGCGGGAAAAGACGAGAGTAATTGAAGGAAATGACTGAATAGGAACATGACCGCTAAGTGCATCGATAACAGAAAGGCAGACTGACAGACGGATATACATATGCAGACAGACAGAAAGACATTTGTCTGTGCTTATCTGAACATTTATACAGCGCCTATAATTATCAGACAACAAGGCAGACGTACAGACGAACGCACTGACAGACAGACAGACAGACAGACAAGCAGACAGATAAATAGACAGCCAAGTGGACAGACATTTTGTCAGACAGAGATATAGGCGAGCACCGAGACAGACAGAAGACAGACATACAAACATATAGACAGAATGACAGACATACGCAGGCAGCCATACAAGCAGACAGACTTAGAGACATGCATAGTGACAGGCGGATGCTCGTGCTTGACGTAACTAGTCGCCCACACGAATGATCTGGCTGTTTCCTGCCGAATTAGCTTCCGTACTACCGAAGAAAGGCGGCCATTAAGCCAAGCTGGCACCTTTACTGCGTAGGGGTGTTCAATCTAATCTAATCTAATCTAATCTAATCTAATCTAATCTAATCTATATCTAATGACTTATAAAGCCGCTCTCACAATGTCCAAGTATCTTTTATCGTTGTGCGAGAAGGACTGTCTCAAACACCTTACTCAGTAATCGCCTTATGATTCTGAAAGGCTGGAAACTGCACGGTGTTGTGTGTGGGCCAAATGAAAGCGTTTGTATCGGGTAAGAATTTGTATACTTGCCATCAACGACTCTGGCAATCCGCCAGAGCAAAAGGACGACCAAGATGGCGGCTGCCTTCTGCCCCTCTTCTCCTGAGACTCCATTGAGAAAGACGAGATCGATCGTAAATGACGAACTTATGATTATTGCATCAAAAATCTAAATAATAAACAACATCAGAAGATGTACTACAGTTCGTGTGTTAAGCGCAGTGATAAAACCATACAGACAATAACTACTGTATTGTGGGAATGCTAATTAATAAGAATACGGGCCAAGGGACCAGAATTAATTAGACGACAGATAGAATCGTGGGTAATTTCTGTAACGTCATGGGGTCAAATTTTTATTCGTGGGCTAAATCTAGATTTCTTGGGTCAAATCTATAGACTTTAAACTACACTGCCTGACCCTTTGGATCTTGACCTGGAACCGATTGCACCCAGCCTATCGATTATGCTTTGACTAAGCGCCTGTGAATAAGCTGGTTCCCGCGATTTCGCTTTTTGGGCGCTTTAGAAATCTCGAGATTACGATTACGATTACGACTTTGCGAGGGAAAGGTTTGGGTTTTTGGCCAAAACTATCCATCCATCCAAAATAGGAGATTCGGATACGATTCAAAAGATCGCAAAGTAGGCTACACTTACCTCGATTTTATGTTTACAAAATGTCCAACCCATTGCAATCATCTTGATCAGGTCCTGTAGAAAGGAAAACATCATAAACCATGAATTAAAACATCAGCTGATGTCAAAGATATCTTAACATATATACCTGTCTTAACATATATACTTATAAATACTTACGCTATATATATGCCCGTAGTGATAAATGACCGCTTGGCCGCTTGGCGCTGCTCATACAACACTGGCAGTTGAAGCGAAGTTAGACAGAGCTGATCCGAGTTAATATTTGGCTTGCTGACCTCAGTGGAATGATAAGTCAATTGGTAGGAAATAATAAATAAATGTCCGTGATATCATTCTTAAAACCGAAATCAAAAGAATCGCGCCTGCAACACGCCTCCATAGTAATTTATCAGAACCACTATACGGTAATTCCACCGTTGATGGATCTCTCATGCTGAGGCGCACACACGACCGCAACAATGCAACGACAGGTAGACCACGTTATTCTAACCCCTCGGCACGCATCCACTGACCCCGAGAGGACGGAGGGGCTGAGTGGGCACCAATTTACGTATTATTCCACGGACGGTCACCCAACCAAATATTAACTATAGGCCTATAGCCTATAGGCTCAGTATTGTCTAACTTCGCTTCAACTGCCAGTGTTGTATGAGCAGCGCCAAGCGGTCATCTATCACTCTGCAGGCATGTATAAGCCTACATGTATATACACATATAGGCTACATGTCTATATACGTATATAGCCTATGTATTTATAATTATATATATATATATATATATATATATATATGACTCCAGAAATGTCGTGTCAGCACACCACATCTTCCTACCTTCAATCACTATTTTAACGCCTTACAGGCTTACACTCTTCCTCGTTGCTTGCAATCATCTTGTACGTGTCTTTTAGCTGAGCCTCAGTGCTGGCAGCAGACCCAGAACAGTTATAGACTTGCGTGCCTTCCACGCCTCTGCTCCCCCACAAGGAATGGAGTCGACTGCCACTCTCTTCGTAGCTCAAATTCACTTCCTTCCTTCCTTCCTTCCTTCAAAACTCTCTATTTCTCCTTGGCTTTCAAGCACTTGGATATCTAACTACATCTTCTCCTGGCGGCTGACTATCCGCGCCTCAGATTCACATTTCGCTACAAATTTAATTAATAATAATAATAATTATACGTGTACGTAAGTAGGCTACACATACGAATACGCTAAAATTGGGCTAAATCAACTATACATGTATATGCTATACGATCTATATGTATTGCATATAAATGCGCACAGTATCGATTTTCTTAGAAAGAAACCTCATTATTTTATATGTCTGAAATACATGCGAAAATATATACTATAGTAGCCTACATGCGCATCGACTATAACACTGGCTCCATATATAAACATGCATATTCACTCCGTATCTATAATCTGTGTGCCTAATGCCTATACCCATATAGGTCTACATAGATATTGCAGAGAAGGATGGATATAGTGATACTGAGTGATATAGGGAATAGAGAATATATGATGCGTAGGGGCAATAAATAAGCTTGTTTCTGGTCGAACGATAATGAATCATAGAATCGTTGGAGGAAGCGAGAGACTGTGTATGGGATCGGCATAGATGGCTCTTCCTTTGCCGGCGGCGGCGTCCGATATTTTCAATTGATCAATCGTAAGATATTGTTCTAGCGGCGCTTTTGAAACCGAGAATACTAAGAGGTTTCCCTCCTCCATGTACCCGGACCGCCAGACGCCAAGGGTGGACCGCGAAAATCAATGAGACCCCATAATCGAAAATTTGTTCCAGTTTTCCCTTGAAAGCCGATCGCGGACCCCTGTGACAGTTTATCGGGTATCGATGTGAATGTGGTGTACACGTCTTCAGGTCTTGTCATCGTGTGGCCAGGCCAAATGAACGTTTGAAGTACATTAGACGAATCGAATGTCTTTATGCGGGGAGACAACGCATTGGAGATCTATCAATTGCGGTGGCTTTGAAGTCTTCGGCTCGTGTTGCATTTCGCATTCATTTAGATGCAGAAATATGCGGCTGATCCTTTGTACGAGTTTCAAGCATTTCCGAGTATATATTGTAAAGAAATAAAAGCATGTTTATTTATTTAACTCCACCACTGTTTGTACCTCTTTCAGTGCTAGTCCCAAGCCTGGAGAAAGGAGGAGGAGGGCGACGCTAATGATCTTTGTTATCATACAGTTTCGTTAAACTGAAACTACTTTGTTTATTTAGACTGTTTGTTCAATGCACCTATGTTGCTGGCGGTCTATATATAGTCTCTTCTCAGTTTTGAATTTGGATTTTTTTTTGCTTTTCTCTAGCTTGATATACCTTATACTAATATTATAATCTTCGTTTAATTTCAAACTGACACAATGCAGGATGATTACAAATCAGTATGAACGGATGATCACAAGTTATTACAGGAGTCGAATTTAACTGTATACGGCAGCCATGCAAGGCGCCCATCACGTCCTACATCTCATTTTGTAACTTATCTTTTCTGACCTTACCATACTTGAGCTTGTCTTTCCCGAAACGTTTTTATTTAATCTTACCATACTTTACCTGAAATTACCGTACGTTACATATCTGACCTTCCCTTAATTTAGATTCCTTTCCTTATCTGTTCTTACTTCTTACCTAATTTCACATTACTTAACTTGAAGTTACCGCATCTAGTTTTCATATTTCATATTGTATTACACACCTCAGTCTTTCTGTCTCCGCATATTTATCTTGACTTAAAAAGACTTTCATTTGCCCTGTGCCTCTAAAGG
>JACEVL010000582.1:552500-572500 GCA_020284085.1 Aporrectodea caliginosa
TTAGTGAAAACTTAACTGACGCCAGTGTTGAATTCTCTATGTCACCGGTAATATCGAGGCGAGTTCATGATCACGTGATGGTCCTTTTAGTTCAGTTTATTGATAACATTATGAAGGTGAAGTTTGTTCATAATAGAGTTGATGCCTCCGGACTTTGAGCAAGTTGAAAAAAACGATGTTTGAAGATATAATTTTTATATTAAACACGTTTAAAATATCTACCCTCTTGCGTGGAATCGCATAAGAACACCTCTTTGCCAGGTCAAAGTCCCCGAACAATGAATCAGGATAGACCGCAAAGCTTTAACTAATGAGAAAATTATACGATCATCTCTTATTATTCATGACTGAGAGCTTTTAGAAAATGGACTTGGAATACGTATGAGTAGCATTAGGCCTACTGATGAGAGACATATTAAGCCTGTTGCACAAGCCTACAGTTTTGCCAGAACTGCGCCACCTTGACCACATTAATTGATACTATGGTTGAGAAATGCGCTCAGCTTCACACAGCCATGCAAATCTGGCAAAGCATCCTTTAAGGCGATTGCACATCTGCACGAATGAGCAACTGATTGACGATGTGAGATGTTCTCAATCACTGACAATCAGGCGCTGCATGAAAATTTAACGATTAATTAATCGATTTTTTAATGATCCATTAATTTCGGCTTGTTCGATTAATTTTTTGTACTTATTGCATAATGTCAGGCGTCCCATTGCCGGAGTAAAAAAAAGGATGCCTAGTGAACAATGATAATGTGAAACGTTTGAGTGGAAAATGGAGCGATCATTTTGCATTTAAGGTAAATGCTGATGGAAAAGTCGGATGAGAGCGACAAAATTAACCGTCGTCAATGCAATAAACAGTTAGCTTACCGTGGTCCAAACACATCGCTGATGCATCACCTTCAGCATGTGGACTAATTGAAATTTGTGTAGCCTAGAACAGTTACTAGCAACTGACTCAGTGACTACATTTTTAACAGTTTTCACGCTTTGCGTAACAGATACCAAATTAATCGAATCTAAATTAAACATTTTCGAGGCCCCTGTGGATTGTGACGCCCTAAGCAGTAGCTTTTTTAGCTTAAGTTAATGGTAAATCCGGTACTGACAGCAGTTAAGTCCAGTTTCCGATTTATCAAAGACAATTTCTCAGACTGCTGCAGTGACCAGATATGCCAGTGTTTAGTACCAGACAGTTCATGCTGGTCAGCTTTTTTGACGCACTATAGTGTCTCATCGTTGTAGACATTGTTTAGCGCCGTCAAAGACCAATTATTCTTAAGCAATGAAGCGAGAGCGCTTTCCATACAGACGATAACGACATACTGCATTGCATTCTATAATGCATACGGCTCCTCTAGAATTGCTTGAGAAAAATACAGGGCGCCTTATTCCATATATATATATATAATATATATATATATATATATATATATATTATATACGTACGTTAGTAGTCTGGTACCATATCAATTTCTATTAACAAATGCATCTGAACAGATTTTTAAGCATAGCAAACGTTAAGCGCTCACTAAATATGATGAGATATGGAAGATGCATGAGTTGGTAGTGAATATGATTTATAATAATAATAATAATATCTTTTCTTTAATTGAGCGCCTGACAAACGCACTGCGCTGTACATTGACATGTTATGCAATTGAAACAATCTTAACTACTAACAGAACAGGCAGCCTGCAATACAACGGCGCTAATAGCAGCCTACAAAGCATGTCCGCCCAACGGGGCTCGAACTCGGTACCTCTCGCTCTCTGTACCAGATGTTATCCAATGCGCTATCGGGCTAATATACGTGTATATGTATGTATGTGTGTATATATGTATGCATGTATGTCTATATGAATTCTAGTATAAGTATGTATCTATGCATATTTTTATCCATTTAGCTTGCTATTTAAATAGCGCCTCTGTATAGAACTTCATAAGAGTAGTATTGGTTACTCACCTCGACTACAAGGAATCCGAGCAGCGAAATGCTGGCGAAGTGCAGCCAGTGAGCAACGTCATGGAGGGAGTCGTGTCCCCCTGATGCGTCTCCGGGGTACTGCCCTCGACCCCCGTGGTGATCCACATCGTAGTCATCAGCGCCCACTCCATCAGACGAATTCCCACCGCGGGACCAGCCGAGCAGCGTGTCGTTACGTGAGGGGGCTCCCTGTCGCCCCGTCACGGTGGCGTTCGTATCGTCGGAGTTTGACGGGGTGAGTGACCCTGTGTGGGGCGCAGAGGAGTTCGGTGAGGGGACCGAAGGGGCGTCCGTGGAGGTGGCGTTATCCTGCCTTGCCCGGCGGAGCAGCCGAAGTATGAGGTCGATGTTGGTGCCTGAGTAGCCGGAGAGTTTGTCGATGTGGGCGTCGCGAAGGTAGGCGACGAGTTCCGACAGCTGGATGTCTCTACGGTGCAGCTTCTCTGGAGAAATGACACAGAGTGGGTGAGTTAGTGGGTGAATGGATGAGTTAGTGGGTGAGTTAGTGGGTGAGTGGGTGATTATTTGAGTAGAATGATGAGTGAGTGGGTGAATAAATTGGGGTGATTCGTATACGAGTAGAATGGTGAGTGGGTGAATAAATTGTGGTGATTCTGTCAGTAGAATGGTGAGTGGAGTGGGTGAATAAATTGGGGTGATTCTGTGACTAGAATGTGAGTGAGTGGGTGAATAAATTGGGGTTGGGTGATTCTGTGAGTAGAATGGGTGAGTAGAGTGGGTGAAAAGTTTGGTGATTCTGTGAGTAGAATGGTGAGTTGGTGAAAAATTGGGGTGATTCTGTCAGTAGAATGGTGAGTGAGTGGGTGAATAAATTGGATTGGTTCTGTGAGTAGAATGGTGAGTGAGTGGGTGAAAAATTGGGGTGATTCTATGCGTAGAATGGTGAGTGGGTGAATAAATTAGAGTGATTCTGTGAGTTGAATAGTGACATGTGTATGAATGTGAGATGTTGTGGGAGTTGGTGAATGGGTAAGTAGGCGAGACATTTTGTTGAGTCAGGATGGGTAGATAAGTAGGTGGGGAAGCAAGCGAGCGACACTGACTGACTGACTGGCTTACTGACTGACTGATTGACTGACTGACTGACTTACTTACTTACTGACTATCTGACTGGATTACGGACTGCCTGAGTGACTGATTGACTGTCTGACTGAACATCTGACTGACTGTCTGACTGGCTTACTGACTGACTGACTGACTGACTGACTGACTGATTGACTGACTGACTGACTGTCTGACTGGCTTACTGACTGACTTCCTGACTGACGTACTGGCAAACTGACAGTGATAGATTACCCAGCTCCAATTGTGGTGTCCAATAGAATTCTACTACGGTTGGTTTTGTTTACCGAACAAATGGCCGCCGACTCGTATGAATAAGATCGAATGGAATAATTTCAACCTCACAAGAGAACGTGCACCCACTCCTCCCACCTTCTATCCCTCTATGAGTCAGTCTGTATATTTGTCTGTCTGTGAGGACGTCTCAATGCATAGCTATCAGACGGGTAAATTACTATGGAAGCCGGCGCCTCAGCAATTACCCGGCGGGATTGACATCAATTTATCCCTAACGTCAATGACACTCATCCTTAAGGACTGAAGAAACCCGCTGATCAAACTAAGCCCAGATCGATAGAAGCCCATATAGAGGCGCTTAATAAGTGCGAGATTGCCTGGCATAAAATTCCGTAAAATAGGCGAACGGGTAAACGAAACCTTAAAGTATAAACTGTGCTGTCTAAATACTTTAGGATTTTATTAAAACTAAAATCGTTTTCGTCGTGACATTAATGGCAACTGAAAGAAGTTTAAACTGAGAGAAGTTTAAACTGAGAGCAGTTTACCGTTAAAATAACGTCACAATGACGTCTTTATGATTTACCGGAAACTCCTGCAAAATGACCATCAACTGGTAATCAATATTTGGCCCACTCTATGTCAGTGCCATGCGCACTTTCGACATCTCTAGACAACCCTTCTGACGCAACGCAGCGCTCGTGAATAATGCTAAGCTCATCCTTTGAGCTTAGCTTTTGAGTAGCGCCTTTTTTTGGAAATTTGGAGTTTTTGATTGCTAGGCTATTATCTTCAGGGCTGTGTTGAGTCCGGGAAAGAACATCTTGAATATAAATTATGGTTAGATTATAATTAAATTAAAAGTGTAGTCAAAGGACAGAAAATTCTCCTAGTTAAATAATCTTTAAAAAGTTTTTAGTAGTCTATAAACACTTAACCCTCGATTTTACAATAAGTGACCTACAGTGTCCTATACCGGAAACTAATGCCAATAATTTGAATATTTGACAATAATAATATATATTTTTATATAAATTATAGTTCCATCTGTTAAACCATAGTTATATATTTTTTATCCCTATCATCAATTCTGTTGAACTCATTATCAAAAGCTATCAATCAATCAATCAGCCGTTTATTGAATCAACAACAGCACAATTAATTAACAATCAAGTCATTTAAAAAAAAAGAGTTAATCTGCTGATGCTGTCAACAGGACAGCCCTAAAGGATAAAATAATCCGCTATTGCAGGGCTGCCCCTTTTCCACATTACATTTACTGATGGCAAGACGATTTTTATGATCATATACTTATAGAAAATTCAACTTAAATAACAATGTTAGGGCTAAATCATAGCCAAACAACTAAATAAAAAAAACCCATTGCAGTACAAGATTTAAAACAAACAAACAAATCAAAAACAAAACAGATTATAATGTTCACAGTTGTACATCTTAAACAATCTTAACTACAGGTACAATCTATCGAGTCATATTCTTTTTATGTGTTCAACAGATAATGTTTCAATTGAGCTTTAAATTGAGCCATGTGTAATATATTTATTAAATTTGGAGGAAGAGAATCCCAAAGTGGTGGACCTGAGCATTTAATTGAGAACTGCTTAGTCCTGGTTCGTGCCCCTGGGGTTCGATATTTACATGATGCTCTAGTATCATGTCCATGGATAGCTACACCTTTAAGGAAATATTTATCAAACAGTGATGGAAGAAGCCTATAATGATAACAGTACATGAATAGTCCAATTTGATATTTTGTAATATCATTCAATTTTAGAATATTGTGCTCTTTAAATATTAATTTTGTGCTATCGGACCATCCCAGTAAGCAAGTCACACGTTCAAGACAGCTGTCTTGAATGCTAATAAAGGAATATAATAATAGTAGCTTTTACATATATTTTTCGCCAACTCCCTATGCTACATGAATTTGCTCATTTGATGTATCGTGCAGGAAGTGCTTTGCTACGCATCGTGTGAAACAAGCTCACATAAACGGGCGGATTTCTAAGAAGGTCGCATAATAAAGGCCACAAAAGATAAAATGAAACAATACAATACAATGCATTGACAATGCAAGTACACTAAACGTATGCAGGCCATTTATATAGCACCTTACAAGAATCTCACGAAGGCGCTAAATGATCACGACGCTGATGACTACGACCATGAAATTGATGACGCAATCCTGATCACCAATGGCAACCCTTACCCACGTGTCGCTCATTGCGCATGCGCTCAGTTGTGACTCCCAATTTCTGTTTCCGGTACGTCTAGCAATTACGGCAGACAGTTCCTAGAAGCAGAGGTTGCAAAGGAATGGGCCAGGAGGCCAAGGTGTCCCCCCGCCCGACTCGGGCACCAACAATTAGACTTATAAATATTCTTATTTCAAACGTGAGCTGTCTGCTAACGGAAATAATTATTCCACGGTTTCCGCAATAAATATTTCTTTGCTTCCGCAGTGGGGTAATTTGACCTGAAAAGGTCGTAAAGTCACGGACGAGGTCATTGAAAGGTCATGATTATTTATTCTGAGATGTTCTGGGCTTCTATTTCTAAAGCGAAACTGACCATTCAGTTAAAAAAATTGTATAAAGGACTTAAAAAAATCCAAAGATCGATATTAGATTTTAGCGAAGTTTTGGAATCTGGTTGTTAACTTGTTACTGTTACATTAATTTATAAATTGATATCCATATAGCTATTACTAGCCTACTGCTAGGCAGAACTTGAGACAATTTCCAAAGGTGCAAACCGTGCAATGGAAACCCACATGGGTGTTAAATATCCTGTTACCAGGAACAATTGTTCAGTTTCTGTAAGTTGGTTCAATGAGTTTAATCCAGTATACATGTAGGCCTATGTCATTTCTATGGTGTGTTGATATGATATAAACCAGATTTGTAGTTGTTTGGTTATAATAAAGAACAACAGGTACTCTAGCCTCTCCTGCCATCCTTCCCCATCCCATTCCCTTCTTCTCGCCCACTCCCTTCCCCTGTCCCTCCCCTCCCACTCCACCTCCTCTTACTTCCCTCCTGCTCCTCCCTTCACCGCTCCCCTTCCCTCCCACCCATTCCCTCCCCTTCTCCTTCCCTCCACCCCCACTCCCATCCCCTTCACTGCTCCCCCTCCAACTTCCCCTCCTATTTCCACTCCCTCAGTCAGAAAAGAACGTTAAAGGAATGTTGACTTCACGACAGACAGCCAGACAGACATTTCTCTTCTATCATCATCATCATCATCATCATCATCATCATCATCATAATCATCATCATCATCAACAACAACAACAACAATAACAACAACATCTATTTAGCCGATAACCTACACACACACACACACCTACACACACACACACACACACACACACACACACACACACACACACACACACACACACACACACACACACCTACACACACACACACACACACACACACACGTGTGCCACTGAACCCGGTCGGAACACAGTCTTCATCTCCGCGGATGGGTTGCATCGAGAGAGAGAGAAAGACTCGGCCTTCGATCGATAGTCGGCGCCACACACATTCCTTGCAACGTGGCTCCATCTATAAAGCATAATTCCGAGCGAAAGGAACGGTCGTCTCTACCCGATCATTCCTCCACCACAACGACCCCTCCCCCAACCCCCATCCCTCCCCATACCCCCATGAAGCGCCTCCCAACGGGGGAAGACAGCAACGGCGCCAACGTTAAGCAGGCTTAGAGGGATGACTGCAGCTGACCTCCATCTCAGCCAAATGGCCCCTTATAAATGACCGTTCCTATTACGGTACGTTACGTCCGGTGGGAGGTTTTTTTGTAAGGAGGCGGAGGTGTGACGAAACCTACACATACAGATAGACATATATCTGCATACATACAAAGGTACATGCATACATACATACTTATGTATATATGCTAACACAACACAACGTCACATCCAACACCCAATGGACTGACTACATTAGATACATATATATATACAAATAAATACATACATAAATACATACATACATGCATACATACACACATTCATACACATATATACATGCATACAAGCATGCATACATACATACATACATACATACATGCATGCATACATACACATATATATGTGCATACAAGCATTCATGCAGACATATATACATGCATACATATATACACGCATACATACAGTGGTATATGAGTACATAGCTAAATACATATACATATGCACATACAGTTATATATGCACACAAACATACACAGACCTACAGACGGAGACAGACAGACAGACAGACACAAGGACAGACACAGATGAACAGAAACGAATCGAGTCCTTCATTTGAAAAAAGAACCTGTTGCGAGATAAATTTTAAAAAAACATCCCAGGCGGATTAGTCCGAAGGGGTTTAGGCCTCGTTTAGTCCTCGGATGCCGTTCCTTAGGCCGACCAGAATGAGTTTTCCCTTACTCGAGAAGAAATCGTTCTTCGTTTTCCCTCCCATTCCTCTCCCCTCCTCTTCCCCTTTCCATTCCCCTCCGCCTTCTCCTCCCCTCCAATTCCCCTCCGCCTTCTCCTTCCCTCCAATTCCCCTCCGCCTTCTCCTCCCCTCCAATTCCCCTCCGCCTTCTCCTCCCCTCCAATTCCCCTCCGCCTTCTCCTCCCCTCCAATTCCCCTCCGCCTTCTCCTCCCCTCCAGTTCCTCTTCACCTCCCACTCCCCCTCTCTGCCTCCACCTCTCACTCTCTCCCCTGCAGTCAAACTTTTTTATCGGTTAGACGAATAGGATTGGGTGGGTGGGTGGCCAGAGGCTCTCGGGGGAAAAATTAAGCCAAAGGAAAGTCGCTGTCAGCCCCGATCGATTTCCGCATCAAATGCCTATAAAAGTTGTTTGCAGGGATTTTCTAATTCCCAGTGAAAACTGCTTCCTTCCGCGATCTTTAGAAGAACGCGTAGAACCTTGTGGAAACCAACCACTGGAAACCTTGTGGAAACCACACACTGATGATGATGGTTGTTGTTGCAATTTAGTCGTCGCTGTCATCATCTTCTAAGGACAACAGAAATTATATTCCCTCTGTTCTTTACCGGAAATTAGCACGAATAATTAGAGTCTGTGTCAAAATGTATGAGTTAACACTAATTCCATCTACTAAGCCTTCCTGTTAACATTAGTTCCATATTTTGATCTCTATCTTTACTATTCTTTTGAACAAGCTGTAATCAGTTGCGGTGTGTCAGCTGTTTTTGTGTGCCAAAAATAAGCGAATATAATTATAATAATAATTATCGTCGTCGTTTTTTACTGGTTTGGGTTTGTGTCTGAAGTTTGCTGCACCATCCAATGACTCCCTGTGCATAGACGCCAGCGCCGTAGAAGTTAATAATCGTAATCGTAATACTGCATATTATTTCTAAAGGCTACTCTACAGTTTAGCCGAGGTTAGGCCGGGAACAACTCTGGATAGTTATCTTCGTAATCGTAATCGTAAACTCTAAAATTCTAAAGCGTCACTTGAAAGCCAAGCGCAGGGCACCAGCTTATTCACGAGCGCTGACTCGAATCAGAGGGGTTGTCCAAAGGGTATTCAGAAAGAGGTCTGAGTCCGGTTGCCAGAGGTAAGAGGGGCAGAGTATCTTGGAGAGGGGCTACTGAAATGCTCAATGAATGAGTGAATGAATGAATGAATTAATGAATGAACGAACGAATGAATGAACAAATGAACGAATGAACGAACGAATGAATGAATGAATGAATGAGTGAGTGAATGAATGAATGAATGAATGAATGAATGAATGAATGAATGAATGAATGAACGAATGAATGAATGAATGAACGAACGAACGAATGAATGAATGCATGAATGAATGAATGAATAAATAAATAAGAAAGAACTTCGTTATTACGCTCCATTCGATGTCAAATGAATTCTGTGACCGAAAAGTCACGTGATTAGCAGCAAGTATACCAGAAAACAACTGACCTTTGACTGAGTTGAGATCGAGAAGAATCTGCGCTATGACAATTCCTGCGTCGAGTAGGACAATGACGCACAGCAGGATCTGCACCGGATTGCTCTGCAGGAACTTGACGACCTTCTCTCGCTTGCTATAACGTCACAAACAACACCGTTGTAATGTAACGTAATGATATGTTATTCAACTTAATGTGATATAGTGTAATGAGATGTCAATGAATCAATCAATGAATCAATTAATCAATCAATCAATCAATCAATCAATCAATCAATCAATCAATCGATCGATCAATCAACCAATCAATCAATCAATCAATCAATCTTTTATTGTTCACCAAACAATTCACATTCAGCAATTAGACAGGCATGACAATCCAGTGACAATGGGAAGACCCAAAGGAACAACAGGTGACGTGATATAGTGTAATGAGATGTGATAATTATAATGTAATGAGATGTGATCATTATAGTGTAATGAGATGTGATATAATGTAATGAGATGTGATAATTATAGTGTAATGAGATGTGATATAATGTAATGAGATGTGATATAGTGTGACGAGATGTGATCTAGTGTAATGAGATGTAATATAATGTAATGAGATGTGATCGTTATAGTGTAATGAGATGTGATATAATGTAATGAGATGTGATCTACTGTAATGAGATGTGATCTAGTGTAACGAGATGTGATATAGTGTAATGAGATGTGATATAATGTAATGAGATGTGATAATTATAGTGTAATGAGATGTGGTATACTGTAATGAGATGTGATATAGTGTAATTAACTTGTCCATAGTCGCTGCGCAGTGGCTTGAGGTAGATTCGAACCTGCAACCCTCCGATTACAAGACACAGAACATACTGCTACACCACCACGTACCACTGTTATATAAATACATATATTATAAGCATGCTCATACACACACTCGTACAAGCAACCCACACATACAAAGAGAGATCACATAAAGCATACTCAAGCGTAAAAGAATAGGCACCGATACAAGTGTACTTCTGCATACGATCTTAGGCACACAATAATAACAATAACCATAACCATAACCATCAATTTATTGCTCCAAACATTGACAAAGTAACATTTCGTTGTACAAAGAACAAAGATCTGTTGGTCGCAAAAGGGAACCCAGAAGGGACCAGAGCCCCGCTGGTTAGGGCCACCTATATACACAGTCTGTTCCTAGATGGTTAACAGAGGTTATCTAATACAGTGCAATCATATAATAAGTATCTAGTACATGTACAATTATTAACGTAGGCCTACTAGTACAAAGTATTAAACCTTAACTAAGAAAAACGCAAACAGAATGCGGGATTAGAACCCAACTAATCGTTCTGATGAATTAACCATTGGCGTAACTGATGTTTAAATAGCTTTACATTCAAGATACTGCGAATGTCTTGGGGTATTCTATTCCATTCTTCTGGGCCAACACATCTGATCGAGAATTTACGAGTTGTTTGTACGTGCAAACTCACTTCTGTGTGAAGCTAAGATTCTCGTATTATGTGAGTGAATGTTCGAGGCTAGGTTATAATCTACTCAAACATACAATTATGATCACATGGGCCACATGAGAATGGTACACATCCAGTCATACGCACACGTACATCCACAGGTTCAGGCACACAGTCACGAACCAAAGGATTAGTCGAGTTAATCTAGATTATTCCAGATGATGAATGCACAGGCACAAAAGCGTAACGACGGATTGTATCGAAATGACATCGATTGTTACATAAACTCAGATTGCTCGACCGTATTTAGGAAGTTGTGGGCCATATTCAGATGAGAATATCATCTGAACGGAGGTATTTCTGTCCCCGCTTATCCTAAGCTGGGTTTTCTACTTCTGTGGCTAATTATTCTCTCTACTTTCTACTTGGCAGACTCGAGAGTCCTCTTAAGAGTACTCAGCGGTATTTGATGGACCCGATAATCAGTTGCGAAAGAGCGGATTAACCGCATCAAAGAAACACGGAGTATTGTAATGCGGAAGAAGAAGAGGAGCAGTCCCTTAGGCGAACGCAAAGAGGCAGCTTTGGGTATGAAGTGCTAACGACTTCATTTTCTTAGCCTCGGCATATGAGGGCGGGTGGCAAGTCCTCTCTCTCGCCGTCTCATCTTCCCACCGACAGTGTACCGTCAGTGTATGTACTCATAATGGCTGAGTTGGCTATGGTGCAAAATTGGGGCAATATTGTAATTGAAAATATTATTTTTATAGGATCATTTCAGATAAACAAATCAGAGCTGTCACTTTTCAATGACACAATTTATGCTATAAGTCAAACAATAATTACATGTATCACGCAAAAGTGGAAAGACATTGATACATCCCTCACTTTCTTCACCAAAGTTACGCCCCCATAGAAAACATTTGCTTCCAGATTTCTGCTCCATCTGCACCCTTAGCCAACTCAACTATAATGAGTACACTGACCGTACACTGTCAGTGGGAAGATGGGACGGCGAGGGAGAGGACTGGCCACCCACCCTCATACGCCGATACTAAGAAAATGAAGTCGCTAACACTTCATACCCATGGCTGCCTCAGAGCTAGCTTAAGGGACTGCTATATTCTTCTTCTTTGTCGTCTTACAGCGCTTCGGCGGTGAATCGGTCACGTTCATGGTATTCCTCCGCGGCCGTCGCAGAAAAAAAACAGTTCGGCGTGCGATTTAAAGAGACCTGGTTACGGCTCATAAATTGGCAATATGTATTCACCGAGCAAGATCGGCAAGGAAAACGATGACAAATCCGGAACGAATACGTTAGAAAGGCGACTGTGACTAGTCCGGCAGAGACCTATTGATCCCGGAAAAAATTCTTTATTGGGGCTCGAAATGAAAGCGGGGTGACGGAATGGTGTAAGGGAATAGGCCGCGAAAGGGTGCAAGACCTCAAGAATTGACGGTATGAATAGACGGGTTATGGGTCTCATGGGAAAAGATTTGGCATTACGAACGGTCCTGGATGTCATTGTCGATGGTAGTTCAATAATTCAGTTCAATTTAATAGACACAAAAATATATACACCAGTTTATTCGCCAGCGCTACGTCGAGTCAGAAGGGTTGTCCATCGATACACTGAAGAATAGGATCATGTTGCCACGATAACAAAGAGACAGAAGCGTTGTTTTATATTCTGATTCAAATTGTGTTGTAACTGATTCTACAAATTGTCGTCAATTTTCGCAGTAACTAATTATACATACGATGAGGGGTGCTCGATAGTGTAGCGGTTAGCGTGCTGGACTGTCAATCGAGAGGTCGGGGTTCAAATCCCCACCAGGGTAGAGACTTGGTTCGAGATTTCTGCTCCACACACCGTCCCCCCTCCCTAGCAAACTCAGCCATAATGAGTACACTGCCAGTGGGAAGATGCTATGGAAGGGAGAGGACTGGCCATCCACCCTCGTATGCCGAGGCTAAGAAAACGATGTCGCTAACACCTCATACCCATGGCTGCCTCAGGGTCTTCAGGGACTGTTCTTTTCTTCTATGCATCATCAATGCACAGGCAAGAGAATGTTATCTGGTTTCTCGGTTATCACGAAATCCTGGCAAGGCAGAAGCTGAACGGAAATGACAGACTCCGAAGCAGGAAGTTACGAAGGAGCTTCTTAAGAAACGAAAGCTTCTTACAAAAGCATTTCCTACTGATATGCGAATTGTTAGCGAAAGACTCTACGGTGCACCATGGCTTTGACTACAGAACATCCTCACATCCAGTGTGGTTCATATGTGTTTCGTTGTCTTCTCTCTGTCTCTCTATGTTTGTCTATTTATATCTCTCTGTCTTTACATCTCTTTTTAAAGATTCTCTTTCCTTTCTAATCTGCTTCTCTAAAGCTCTGTATGCTTCTATGTCTCTCTCTGTATGTTTCTGCGTGCTTTTGTCTCTGTCGCTATCCGTCTACATATCTCTGCTTCTGGATTTCAGTTTCAGTGCCTGCGTCTGTATCTGTGATCCGTTATATGTATCTCTCTCAATGTCTCTACTTCTATCTTTCAGTGTCTATTTTCTCCTACTGTCCTCGTGTCTACCTAGATATCTGTGTATTTACACATCTGTCTCTGTTCCCTATTGCCTCGCTCTCTCTTTTTATTCTCTCTCTCTGTCTCTGTCCCTGTCTCTGTCTCTGTCCCTGTCTCTGTTTCTGTCTCTCTGTCTCTCTCACTCTGTATGTCTGTTTATCTGTCTCTCTATGTCTCTCTGTCTCTGTTTCTATCTCTGTCTGTCTGTCTCACTCTGTCTCTCTGTTTCTCTGTCTCTCTCTGTGTCCCTCTCTGACTGTTTATGTCCATCTGTTTGTCTATGTATCTGTCTGTCTGTCTGTCTCTCTCACTCACTATCTCTGTATCTCTCTGTGTGTCTCTCTGTCTCCGTCTCTGACTGTTTATGTCCATCTGTTTGTCTCCTGTGTCTATATCTGACATTTCATTTCTACGCTGTGCTTGGATCAAGTGACGAAGGAAATGTCGCCGACCGGAAGTCGGTTTATGACGACAAGGTCACCGGATGACCTGACCCCAGATCACAGAATTCATATCGGTCACTGCAGAGTGCAGACGCACCCTCAAGTCTGTGTTACTACGATAGGAAAACTCGTTCCAATGTCAAAATAATGCAGTCACACACACACACACACACACACACACACACACACACACACACACACACACACACACACACACACACACACACACACACACACACACACACACACACACACACACACACACACACACACACACACACACACACACACACACACACACACACACACACACACACACACACATACACATACACATACATACACACAAACACACGTACAAGCACACCTGCACACACACACACAGCTACACACACATACACACACACACACACACACACGTACAAGCACACCTGCACACGCACGCGCACACACACAGATACATACACACACATACAAGCACACACACATACAAGCACACACACACTTGCACAGAGAAAGCGCTTTTGTGAGATACTTAAAATGCGCTATATTAATTGCCATAATACCATATGTATTAGGTGTATGATAGCAGACAGCTACATACACAAGCACAAAATAATAATTGTAAATACACATACAAATAAAGATATCCTAATTAAGATATACTCTCCTGCGTAACAAATATATCCGTAAGAGCCGAAACGCACACGTCCTACTAGAAGAGTCAGCTATTCGTCGAGGCACAAGAAGTACGCAGAAGGTGGCATTCGTCGTGTGTCGGTCGGTTGATTGAAGCGCCTCCAGTGACTGAAGGTCGAGGTCATTCCAATGGCCCGCATCGATCGTCCTCCACCGAGACGAAAACTCTCGAATAGTATATATATACTGCTTATAAATTATGTATAATTGTATATATATATGTATGTGTATATATGTATATATAAAGGACTGATAAAATAAATGCCGAGTTTACGATTACGATTAACCGACATAGGATTGTCAACATTTTGATGGACGACAATGAAATGCAGCATAGTGCCATTGTTCTCTGCGAATTTACTCTCCGCGGTTCCTAAGTTCAGTTTCAGCTTAGTCGTCATTCGTACCATAAACTGCATAAATATTACATTTCTGCATCAAATATCTACAGGATTACGAATCCTATAAGTGTCGGCTCTTTGCGGATGTAAAAAAAACTTATATATATTATATATATAATTTCTGCGGACCACGCTCCGCATAGTTACGATGTATTCGGGCTTTGGGAAATAGCTAGAGCACAACATTATGACTGCATTGGAAATAATGGTAGAACAATATAACTGGATTTTTGTCGAATAACAGTCCGAAGCTGTCTGTCCATCGGGCTTCGATACGTTCACTCGCCAGATTTGTAGAGTAACGTTAAACTCCAGATTGCATAATTGAAGATAAAAACATTTTAACGACCAGAGAAGTTGAGTAGTAAACATACATTGTAAATACGTACACGTACGTATGTAAGCACGTACGTAGCCTACATACTTACATACATGCGTACATACATACATGCAAGCATACAGACATACATACAGAAATACCTGCCTACATGCATTCATACATACATAAGCGGGATCATTGATCCCTTCAGGGCCTTCCCTTGTGGCATTCAACAATCCATATTAAAAGCGCAATCTGATTTGTAATATTGTTGTTTATTGTTGGTTGGCTACAATACACAATTGATTGATACATACACATGCGTTCGTACACACATACATAAGTAATTGTTCCTGGCATTAATCGACAATTGTTTTGGAAGCGTTGTGGGCTGCTATCCTCCGCCTATGCGTGTTTACCGTAGCACACGTCCTCTGTGTTCATATATTATACGAAACTTACCAAATTATCGCATGCCAACTATCGTTTTTTTAGACAGACCACGCGTACGGGTAATTAGTGAGAGCTGTAACAGTTGTGCGTTTATTACCTTGAAGCTGCTTTCATTGAAAACCAAGTAATTCTCCTCTGGGGTGCACTTGAATAACTGTCTTCTCCCAAAAGCAAATCCACTGTCGGATGCACTGTCACAATTTTCCGTTTCCAGCCACATTTCAACACGCGTCTTCTCGCCCGCCAACATCCGACCGTATTCCTGTCTTCCCTGGGGGTTTTATTACCCGCGAAAAATGCCACAGGGGTCGGGAACCACGTAGCTGGACAGCGACGATTCGAAAAAGAAGGAATATCGGAGATCAGCATTCGCGTTGCTGCACTATCCTTCGTCGGAAATCGGCCACCGAATTTCTCACGAGTTTCCTATACGTTCACGTGGTGCTTCTACCTTCGAGAGCGTATACACGCGGCATGGCTCTGTTGCGGTGAAAACTATCAAGTATCTCCTTTAGCTTGGGAATATTTCGGCAGCTACGATTAGAAAGCTCGTTCGGATAAACCGACGTATCTCCACGCCAGGTTCTGTTACGGCAATGCACTTATTATGACAGGTTCTTCTTTCCCTGCTATCAGCAACAACTGTGTCGAGCGCTGGTCGCACACGGCACCATCGTTACGTTGATAATAATTGCCCATGATTTATCGTGGATGAATTCGGTCGTCGGCCTAGTTTTGTCTGTTAGAAATTATTCTACCCGAGTGTGGATGTTTTGTAAGACGCTAATTATTATCTTCCCCTTGGTCCAAATACAGCTTCACCGCGCACTTGCCACGCACGTATTGTTTAGTTTGGCGCGCATAGTGCCATGCGCGCGCGTGACCCTTCGAGTATTAAACTTGGTAAATATTTTCTTTGCGCTGTGAATAACCCGTGCTGCTAGGCATGAGTTCGTTACGAGCAGGGAACACGAACAGGTATAAAATACCTCTGCATGGTCTTTGCATTTTCGGTGCTGCTATGATACACGTTCCCAGGTCGATGCTGTAGGCCTAAGCTCAAGGGTTTATTTATTGCAAGACAGTCGAGCCAAATTATTGTATAGTAACGATAGCATTTCCGGTGGATTTCCTCAGCTAAGTCCAGACGAATGAATGAAATCCCGATGGATGGAATAGCAAAAAGATAAGGGGACCAATTCACAACTAGCTTCCGGCATTAGATACTTTAGCCGTACTATATTTATGCCTCACTTGGCACAATGCTTTAGAGTCATTCTAAAATAGAGTTGCTGATAAATATATCTTCGTTTATTGATTATTCGGGAAGTCACACCGCATCCAGGTACAAGTTAAATTAGAAGTTAGATGGTACATAGTACGATAGCTGATATAGCGTGACGATACCGAAATTCGGTAAGTGTATTGTAGAGTCATCCAAACTGAAGTAGCTACTTTTTTGGCTATGAATGGATTTGGTTGGTTGGTAAGTTGCTGTTCAACGACACTGTCATAACAAACATGACTAGCGTCGCCCTCCTCTCTTCTCCAGGCTTGGGACTGGCACTGACAGAGTACCAGCAGTGGCGTAGTTGGACTTGGCGAGACTTACTGTAGCATCAATTTAACTAGAGTTGTTGCTATTGTGTGACAATGCAGAAAGTCGGTTAACATTGTTGTAGCCGTTAATGTACAGTGGTTGTCGGTGATAACGACATCCAGAGCAAGTGCAGACAGTTGAGCGAATGAGATATTAACTTTTTGGTGACATTCCTGTGAAAGCCTTTCACACCTTTAAAGCCTTGCCGATACAACTGTCGCATGTGCGAAAGAAATAAAAGAGGGAGTTGAGAGTTTACAGTTTTTGCGCTAAATATCGGGTCAAGGCAACAGGGGATGGTTCGTGAATATATGAAGAGAATTATCTGTCGGTGCTTGAAGGTGCTTCCATAGGTAGACACACCTCTTGACGGCACTTTCCTTTCCCCAAAAACAACAAGGATTAGCCGTAGCTGATGAAAGAAGCACTTCGAATTTCCATACTAAGTAGTAGATTATAATTATATATAGTGCTCATCCGGGATATATAGACTGATGTGTAGTCGTATGTTTATATATTTTTAAACATGTTTTCTTGATTAGATTATTCAATGGTCTGTAGCGACTTGATCGAAATATCTTTCTATATGTCCGTATCTTTGTTTCTTTGTCTGCCTGTCTGTCTGACTATCTATGCATCCATGCATCATGCATCCGTGCATGTGTCTATCCAATCATCCATCTATCCATCCATCCATCCATCCATCCATCCAACCATCCATCCATCCATCCATCCATCCATCCATCCATCCATCCATCCATCCATCCATCCATCCATCCATCCATCCATCCATCCATCCATCCATCCATCCATCCATCCAACCATCCAACCATCCATCCATCCATCCATCTATTCATTCTTCCATCCATCCATCCATCCATCCATCCATTTATCTGTTCCCCTGTTCATCCGTCTGTCATTAATCCAACCATCCATCCATCCATCCATCCATCCATCCATCCATCCATCCATCCATCCATCCATCCATCCATCCATCCATCTATCCATCCATCCATCCATCCATCCATCCATCCATCCATCCATCCATCCATCCATCCATCCATCCATCCATCCATCCATCCATCCATCCATCCATCCATCCATCCATCCATCCATCCATCCATCCATCCATCCATCCATCCATCCAACCATCCAACCATCCATCCATCCATCCATCTATTCATTCTTCCATCCATCCATCCATCCATCCATCCATCCATTTATCTGTTCCCCTGTTCATCCGTCTGTCTTTCGTTTGTCTGTCTCTCTAATTAGCTGATTAGTACCTTACCTGACTTTAGCCACTTACCAATTAAGCATCTACACAAATTAGCTTTGACAATGACCTTTATTATTGAGGAGAGTAAATACGCTCCTTCGTTAATTACTCACCCACTTACCGCCATCCTATACAAGCTCTGAAGCTGGCCCTGGATGATATGGGAGGGATGGAGAGGGAAAACGGAAGTGACTTGCCTGATGGGAACCTGCTGGAGAGCACTTAGCTCCTCGTCGATGATGTCCGAGTCAACGCTGTCGTTTTCCAGATCTTCGAGAAACTTCGCGTCCCTCAGGAACGAGAAGTGGTCTTTGTACTTCGCCAGACTGTAACAGCGAAAAACAAAAGATCCGTTCATTTCAAAAATAATTATAAGTAAGTAAAGTAAAGTTAGTGTATTCTTTATTGAAAAACCAACTGCTAACCCCTTCTTGGTGTACAAAGTTCATCAAATAGATTAAAAATAAATTTAAGTATAAAGCATCCGTGTGACAAATGTTTTAACGTATGATTTCCAGAACTCGGCCACTATTCGTACTCTAGTAGTACCAGTCCCAAGTCTGGAGAAAGGAGGAGGAGGGAGACTCTAATCATCCAGGTTAGAATACATTGTCGTTAAACAGCAACTAACCTACTATCCAGTTTATCTAAAACATTGAGGCCCACTCAACTCTGCATTTCAATCGATATTTTATGTATTTAAATAAGAATTCCAAACGGTTCCAAAGTTAATACCATATATCCAAGACCCATATTCCATATCGCAAATCCACTCGTCCCTGTATTTCCATCCGATCTCCCCAGTGGAAGGAAGGAAGGAAGGAAGGAAGGAAGGAAGGAAGGAAGGAAGGAAGGAAGGAAGGAAGGAAGGAAGGAAGGAAGGAAGGAAGGAAGGAAGGAAGGAAGGAAGGAAGGAAGGAAGGACGGAAGAGAAGGAAGGAAGGAAGGAAGGAAGAAAGGAAGGAAGGAAGGAAGGAAGGAAGGAAGGAAGGAAGGAAGGACGGAAGAGAAGGAAGGACGGAAGGAAGGAAGGAAGAAAGAAAGGAAGGAAGGAAGGAAGGAAGGAAGGAAGGAAAGAAGGAAGGAAGAAAGGAAGGACGGAAGCAAGGAAGGAAGGAAGGAAGGAAGAACGGACGGAAGGAAGGAAGGAAGGAAGGAAGGAAGGAAGGAAGGAAGGACGGTCATGAGTCTCCACTCCGGAAATGCTGATGTCCTAATCGTCCATATCAGCCGAGTCCAATTCGACGGCATCAAAGACAAACGCCAGCAGCAGCCACAGCAGCAGCAGCAGCAAGGATGCTGAGAAAAGATGGTCACAGATGGAAGCAGGATACATAGATCATGCAACCAGTAATTTCCCGGTCAGCCTCCAAGTCCACCAAGGCCACGACTCTGGAGCACTACGCTTGGATGCCATTGTGCTTGTATCCTTTTCTGTC
>JACEVL010000582.1:577500-585000 GCA_020284085.1 Aporrectodea caliginosa
GATGAATTATCCCTAGGTAACAGGCGTATCTCCAACGGGAGATGCAGTGAATTCATGCATGCATGTATGTATGCATGTATGAATGTATGCACGTATGTATGTATGTACGCATGTATATTATACGTATGTATGCATGTATATATGATAGTATGTATGTATATGTACGCCTGTTTGCTCAGAACTCGTTAAGTGGTTTATATGAAGGCTGATGTGCGCACATGTTAGATGGTGGCCCTGTCCGTCTTTCGGTCCCCTTCTCTCCATTCGCCTGCTGCATGCCTGGCCTGGTAACACCGCCTGGTAACACCAGCAGCGGTATTACCATTTCCTGGAAAGGCTGCGGCTTCTACTTAATAAGCCCCCGCGGTCGGTCGAGAGGGCGAACACGCTTTTATAGCGCATTTACAAATTCGCTCGAACGACGCCGCCTCCCTTGACCATCCTGTAGAACTCCTCCTTCGGTCCCTACGTCCGTCCGTCTGTCCCTGTGTATTTGTACATTCATCCGTTCGTTTTTCCATCTGTGGGTCTGCCATACATACCATCATATGATCATAGTACGTACGTACATAAATACATACATACATACATACATACATACATACATACATACATACATACATACATACATATATACATACATGCACACATACACACATACTTACATACATACATACATACATACATACATACATACATACATACATACATACATACATACATACATACATATGTATACATATACATACATACATACATACATACATACATACATACATACATACATACATATATACATACATACATACTTACATACATACATATATACATACATACATACATACATACATACATACATACATACATACATACATACATACATACATACATACATACATACATACATACATACATACATACATACATACATACATACATACATACATACATACACGCAATACACGTGAAAATGCATGTATCGGCCTGTCAACTAGGTACTGAGTTTTATTAAAGAAATCAATAAACTAAATTATCCAAAAATTAACTTCGATTAATTGATTAAATTCGATTAATTTGGTATCTGTTATGTAAAGCGTGAAACCTGTTAAGAATGTAGTCACTGAGTCAGTTACAGCTTTTTTCTACAAAAAACTTCAATCATTCCACATGCTGAAGGTGATACGTCAGTGATGTGTTTCAGTGATGTGTTTGGGACCATGGTAAGTGAACTGTTTATTGCAATGAAGACAGTTCATTTAGTCGCCATCTTCGATTTTTCCATCAGCATTTATCTTAACTGTAAAATGATCGCTCAATTTTCCACTCAAACGTTTCACATTATCATTGCTCGCCATATTATCAACTCCGTAAATATCACAAAATATAATGAAATAAGCAAAAAAATTAATCGAACAAGCCGAAATTAATCGATTAAAGGTTAACGATTAATCGATTAATTAATCGTTAAAATCGACAGCCCTAATATCAACCCGTGTTGATTTATTTCCCATTGCCAGTTGTGCATTACTTCCGGTTTGCGGTAGTTGACAGCCATGCATGGACGTATTTAGGGGGTGGTTTTACGGGTCCAACCCTCCAAATAAGTTTCCGTGAATGGAACCCCCCCCCTCCCGAAATCCTAAAACCCCCTCCGAAATTTTTTCTGGCTACGCCCATGTTGACAGCTGGAGAATGTAAATTTTTACCTCTGAGCCTGTTTTCAAAGCAAATCTTTACATTTTACTTGCTTAAACTCTGAAGGGCATGCCGATCTTAATTTTTTAAAGCTTATCTAATGTCAATATTATAATAATAATAATATCTTTTCTTTAATAAGCGCCTGACAAACGCACTGCGCTGTACATTTACATGTTATGCAATTCAAATCCTAACTACTAACAGAACAGACAGCCTGCAATACAACGGCGCTAATAGCAGCCTACAAAGCATATCCGCCCAACGGGGGTTCGAACTCGGTACCTCTCGGTCTCTGTGCCAGATGTTATCCAATGCGCCACGGGCTGAGTAAATTCAAGTTTTATATTTTGCGTTTTTACCGCTGAAGAATATGCCGATTTTTTTAAAACTTTTGCCTTTAAGAACCTGAAGAAATTCCAATTTTCACAGTGGTCAGTGTGCTGGGCTGTCAACCGAGAAGAGGTCTGGGTTCAAATCTTCGCCAGGGCAGATATTTGTTTCGAGATCTCTGTTCCACGTACACCCCTAGCCAACTCAGCTACATTGACTACACTGACCGTACACTGTCGATGGGAAGCTGAAACGGCGAGGGAGAGGACTGGACACCAGCCGTCATATGCCGAGGCTAAGAAAAATGGGCACACTTATAGTATCGTGGGCTGAAGGATAATACAGTATCTCTGGGCATGCTGCGCGGACGCCGCGGATGCTACCAGGTTTTCTGATGACGACACTAACCCTAACCCTGACCCTAACCGACACTCACGACGCCTGACCTGACCCTAACCCACAGTCTCGACGCCAGTCAACTTACGCACTATATCCTTCAGCCCCCGATACTATTACCTTGCCGAAATATGAAGTCGCTAACACTTCATACCAATATTTACCTCTTTTCGAGCAATGAAGAAGCAATAGAGCGGAACATCGTTCCCCCTCTGACTGCTCTTTGACAATCCTGTTTCTCGTCCACTTTCGCGCCGAATTCCAACGTTCAATTCGTCTGCTACGCCTTGGGTTAAAAGCGCCGAGACCTTGCATAGGAGGCGCCACAAGACATGTCGACTACTTCCGGGTCGAAGGTCATGTCACTGAAGAAAATCCGATAAGGCTGAAGAGTGGAGAACGCGATGGTATATGGGGTGGAGATGACACGAGGACTAACACGGGCGGAATGGAGTTTAGATTAGATCTGCGCCGTGGAATGTTTTGTGGAAAATAACTGACCTCACGAATTCCAATATGACCTTCGTACATGTATGTATGTATGTATGTATGTATGTATGTATGTATGTATGTATGTATGTATGTATGCATGTATGTATGTATGTATGTATGTATGTATGTATGTATGTATGTATGTATGTATGTATGTATGTATGTATGTATGTATGTATGTATGTATATATGTATGTATGTATGTATGTATCTATGTATGTATGTACCTGGTATGTATGTATGCATGCATGTATGTGTGTATGTATGTATGTATGTATGTATGCATACATGTATGTATGTATGTATATATGTATGTGTGTAAGATTGAAGTTTTAAAATATTTATGCATATATACAGGGTGGGCCAAAATAAAGGAATCCCCTACGGTTTTTTGCTAATATTTCAGCCAAAAGTAAGAATTTTTAAATGAAGTTCCACGGGCTTAAAGGAAATTAACATTTACGTACACTGGCCAAATTTCACGAAAACATATCAAACAGAACAAAAGTTATATCACTTTTAGTGAGTCCACCCACTGTTTTTGATGGTCCAAAAACATGCAACGCATAAAAAATTATCAAAAAACGATTTTATTAAGTCGCATCTCAAATGATTGTTATCAAACAAACTTGATATTGGCAGATAATTATTACTATTATTTTTGAAAGAAACGGGGTACCAGCGTAGCTGCAAGTTACTGTGACTTCATTTAGCAAGAACTTGGTAAATAATGAATTTTTAGATTAATAATTTTGTAATTAAAACAATGAAATTGAAATTTCTAAAAAATCAAAATGGACAGTGTCAATGACAGACAAAATGCCATGCAGACACTTCATGAGCAGGGTCTTTGAGCTAAAGCTCTAATTGCCTCTTGCCCTGATAAACAGTAGAAGCCGAGTACCATTAAAAATATGCCGCCGCGTTAATGAAAGGGAAGTCGGCTCTGGAAAGTCGTAGGAGCAGTGGAAGGCCGAAATGTGTCCGCACTCCAACAAATGGATTATCAAGTATGGGAAGCTATGCCGGAGAAATGCCACAATCTGTGATCAAAGCCAAAAACGCTAAAAGAATTGAAGGTCACATTGAAGTTGATATGGAAGTTGATATGGTCGCATTGAAGTTTATGTGGGAAGATTTACCTCTGGAACCCATCAACAAAGACATCAAAGCTTTACAAAAAGACTCAGAACATGTATGGATACTGGTGGTGGACACATTGAACTCAAGTTGTGAAACAATAATCAAGTTTGTTTGATAACAATTATTTGAGAAGTGACTTAGTAAAACCGGTTTTTGTTGCTTTTTGTTGCGTTACATTTTTGAACCATCAAAAATCAGTGGGTGGACTCACTAAAAGTGATATAACGTTTGTTCTGTTTGAAATGTTTTCGTGAAATTTGGCCAGTGTACGTAAATATGAATTTCCTTTAAACCTGTGAAACTTGATTTAAAAATTCTTACTTTTGGCCGAAATATTAGCAAAAAACATGAGGGGGTTCCTTTTTTGGCCCACCCTGTATATATATAATATATTGGTTTATTAGCTGACAAGTTGATAAAAGGTAAACAGATGCAAGTGTAAGGAAATTAAAATAAAAAAAGTTTGGATGTATGTGATATGTAAGTATACATGAATGTCCTGAACCATTTGATGGAATCAAAAAGAAAATAGGAAGCGAGTTACAGTAATCAAAGCGACTTGGGATCAATGCGTTTGTCTGAGATATCATCGAAGACCTTGTGACACAAAGTCTAATAATAATTATTGAGGAACCGTACATTATGACGACCTTCAAATATAATATATGGTGATAGAAAAGTGACATCAGCGCTCTCTCTCTCTCTCTCTCTGTCTGTATGTCTCTGTCTGTCTGTCTGTCTGTCTGTCTGTCTGTCTGTCTGTCTGTTTGTCCAACCTTCTGTCTCTCTATCTATCTCTAGGTGTACTGTATGTGTCTGTATATCCGTCTGTCCTGTATGTCTGTCTGGCTGTCCGTCTGTCAGTCTTTCTATCTCTCTGTCAGTCTCTCTCTCTCTGTCTATCTTTCAGTCTTACTATCTGTTTGTCTTTCTATTTGTCTGTCTATATCCATACATGTCTGTCCGTCTGTCCGTCTTTCTATCTGTCTGTTCGTCTGTCTGTCTGTCTCCCTTAATTCTCTCGTCTTGGTCTTGCGTGGATATTATCGGTGATTTATTCCCCTATATCGTGATCTCCATCCACGGTCTTCCAGCCCTCCAGCCCCCCGACCCCCCGTCCCCCCCACCGCCCATGACTTGCCTGCGCCGCTGTGCAGCCCAATAACTCCCTGCTTCGATTAATAATGCTTTATGCGGCTTGTTTCAGGCCGCCTGCATCGACGTCTCAAGAGAAGTTGGATGCCGCCATAAATCAAAAGAAGACCACCCACGTTAGCCGCCTACACACAACACATCAATACATGTACATACATAATCTGTTTATATGGCGCACATACACGCATTGATACACACACATTTGCATATGTATAATATGTCAGAGTCCCACTGGGGCCAGTTTGGGGCCTTGCCATTTCAATCATGCAAGGGATCGCAAGCTTTAAAGTATGTATATTTAGACTTATATGTGCATTGGCGTAGAATTTATTTCTTTCGGCCCTGGTGCCCGCGCGCTGAAACCAGAAAGGCTCATGTATCATGATGGTCAGTGTGCCACTGGTATATTTATACATGCAAACATATACATTTATATAAACGGATTTAGACAGATATATACATATTTACAAAGTACACATACTAGATTTATATACGTATGTACGAATATACATATATTGGATAGATATTTAGGCCTATATTTGTTATTATATACATCAATACACATGTACAAATATGTACCTATATCTACATATGAACTACACAGGTATATATATAGACATATATAATATGTACATTTAATTCGATTAGGCCTAATTTCGGCTTGTTCGATTAATTTTCTTACGCCTACTTATTTCACGATGTCGAACGGCCCATTTCTGGAGAACAATGATCATGTGGGTGACTAAAATAAACTTAATGATCATTTGCAATAAAAATAGATCCATAGATGTAATGCATAGATGCATAAATATGATGACTTATCCATTCAAACATATCTTAAAGAGCTTGGCAAAAATTATCTTTGGTACTACAACTACTATCAAGCCTGTATAAAGCCGACCTATATCTAACTGACATCGGTCAGATAAATATTAGCCTATACAAAGTAACTAATTGATGAAAGGCTGCTAATGACAAAACTAATAAACAAAAGCATGTATAAGACTATATATATATTTATGTATATATATATAGATATATTATATATATAGATATATTTATAGTGCATGATGTTGACATAAACTATAGAGCTGAGATTGAAGTGCAGAGATGTTTGATGCTTCCCCAAAATCGACAGAGTAGCTCTTACGTCGGAACAGAATGACTGAATAAACGACTCGAAGGCTTCCATTAGTTTAATTAGGAGTCCGTATTCAGCCTTAATTGGCTTGCTCATCGTCCAATCTGCCATTATCATCATCAGCCAACGTTCTAGGAGTCAACGTGATCCTCTAAAGTCACCCTCCTCCTCCTCATTATCATCATCAACATCATCATCATCATCATCGTCGTCGTCGTCGTCGTCGTCGTAATCATCATCATCATTATCATCATCGACAATGTCATCATCAACATCATCGTCATCATCATCAGTATCAACAACATCATTATCAACATCATTATCAGCATCAGCATCATTATAGTCATCATTAGCATCATCATCATGGAGAAAAGCTTCACGTCCTGAGCCGACTATGACAAGGCTTTGATGTTTCAAAGTCCATTCCAACAAAAGCTCGACTCTTTTACATCAACGAAAAAGACAAAGCAAACTTCCATTCACTGTCAACGATGTACTCTATATATAAGCACTTATCAAAATTACCTAAGTCCGCTGAGAATAGAAATAATAAAATACAGCCAATAGTAAAAACAAAGTTTTTTACTATATCCATCTAGTATCCCATAATGCGTCTTATGAAGCAGTCACCTCTACAAATATATAGTCCGCGTTCATTACGTCGCCCGATATCTATATTTAGAACGTTCTAAATATAGATATCGATGGGAAAAGGTGATTCCCCGATTCGAAAAGTTGAGTCCCCGATTCTATAAGCTAGCCTTTTTTGGGGGAGGTGAAATTTTGATAGAATGAAGTGTGTGCGAGGGCGAGTCTATATGCCAAGTTTCACGACGATTGAATGATTGTAAGTGATCGAACTAGTCGTCGCAAGATTTGACTATTTAGCCTGTGGCTCAAGCAAGCAATCAATCAATCAAGATCGCAAGATTCCTGCAAGTTAAACTAGATGGATAATAAAAAGAACCAATAGTAAAAACAAAGTTTTTTACTATATCCATCTAGTATCCTATAATCCGTCATATTAAGCAGTTACCTCTACAAATATATAGCATTTTACAACATAGCGTCCGCTTAATCAAGCACCGCACCCGTTTCTGTTGCAGCCAATGGCAACGCTGGCCAATCACAACGCTGCGTTTCGG
>JACEVL010000582.1:587500-605000 GCA_020284085.1 Aporrectodea caliginosa
ATGCATGTATGTACGTATGCATATGTGTGAGTATGTAATTATGTATGTATATATGTATGTATTTATGTGAGCATATTTGTATGTGTGCGTCATGTTACTTGTCAGATGATATCTGCAGTGAGTCTGGTCCATTGGAGCAAAGCACTCAGGCGATGCATTGAATGGTGAGTGTGGCGAAGTGTCAAAACGCTTTCTAACTGATAACTGATTACGTTGGACAGGTTGCATGCAATGCAGCGCTAGAGCCACAGAGCAAACACGGCTTACTGTCTATGAATGAAAACACCCGGAAGATGGATGGATGGGCAGAAAGACACGCAGACAATTTGAAAGACATACTAATCCAATCAGCAAGACATATAGGCAGACAGAGAGACAGACAGAGAGACAGACATACAAACATACAGATGAAAAGACATACAGACAGATAGGCAGACAGCCATACAGGCAGACAGACATACATACACACAGATAAAGCTGTAGATCCAATGGGATATATAGACATACAGAGATATAGACAGATCAATTCCATTGTTCTGGATGAGATTATGAGATTTTGATCCAACGCGTTTGAGAGGTACTCAAATGGCGCAATAAATTTTTCAGATAGGCTACATACATACATACATACATACATACATACATACATACATACATACATACATACATACATACATACATACATACATACATACATACATACATACATACATACATACATACATACATACATACATACATACATATATATACATACATAATTACATAATACATAGATACATACATAGATACATACATACATACATACATACATACATACATACATACATACATACATACATACATACGCACGTACGGGGAGATGGTTGAATGGTAACACCCTTGAACGAAGATCAGAAGGACGCGGGTTCGATACCCGCTAGCCCCATAAGGTTGACTCAGCCTTCCACTCCCTAGGGGCGACTTAAAATGAGCAGTAGGACAGATGGGCACCTTGCAGGCTGCCATACATTTAGATTCGACTCCTGTTAAACTTGTTATCATCTGTTACTACTATATCATGTAAACTTACTGCCCGATAGCGCATTGGATAACACAATGGCATAGAGAGTGAGAGGTACCGAGATCGAGAACCGTAGGCGGACATGCTTTGTAGGCTGCTATTAGCGCCGTGTATTGCAGGCTGTCTGTTCTGTTAGTAGTTAAGATTTATGTCTTCTGTAATTTGTGTTCTTGTGAATTTTTCAATTGAATAACTGTACACTGTAACCGGTTGCGGTTTGTCAACCGGATTGTTTCAATAAAGAATGTTATTATTATTCAAACTTGTCAGTTTGAATTAATAAACGAAGATTATTATCATTATTATTACATACGTACGTACATTATCAGCGACTTGCAACTGAGGTCGTGTCACTTACCACTGAGGAAATCCCTTGAAACGCTTGCGCGCCCGGTTGCTGTTGCTCTTTATCCTCGGAATCGTTTCATTCATAGCCACTGTTACACCATTTCCAATCCTCTGTTTCTTCGGAACACCACAACCTCCTCTTCCTACACCGTTCTTTCCTTTCTTCCTTCGTTTCCCCGTTTCAGTCTTGTACATCCAGAACTCCGCAGTATTTCAGTTTCCGGTTTTATCAAACGCTCTTTATATATCGGACGATACACAGGCTCATAGGAACCGCGGACTACAGACGAACAAGAGGTTCAACAACTGAATCTTTACGAAAGAACATTCTCGCAAATTCGCAAACAGAGCCAATACGCGAATGACGCGCAAGCCTATTTCTAAAGCTCCACTCGAAATCCAAGCTCAGCGCACCAGCTTATTCACGAACGCTGCGTCTAGTCAGACGGGTTCCCAGAGAGATCCAAGTCCGATCGACAAGATTCACTAATACCCAAAAAAACCGGAATCCTTCCCGCAATTCGTACGCCGAATCCCAGACTTTTCGCGAAACTTCACCGAAGCCGGTCCCAACGAAGGACGTTGAAGGCGACACGGGGTGCGCGGCGGTGGCGCTTCGGTCGGTCGCTTGACTGCTGAAGGGGAGAGAGACGGAGGAGTCGATAGGACGGTCGCTGTGGCGGAGAAGGAGGAGGAGGAGGAATTCGCCGGCAGATATGCGACGACCGATACGTCTGCATTAAGGGCGCCGCTTTAACGCAGAACGTCGCTATGTATGGCAAGACCTACAGCGTCTCCGATCGGCGTCTTTTTCAACGCCTACATGTCCCTTTTGTCTTCTGTATGTGTTTTGCTCTTTATCTCTCTCTCTGTCTATCTTCCAATCGTTCTATCTATTTGACAGTATTTGTCTATCTGTCTGTCTGTCTGTCTGTCTGTCTGTATGTATGTATGTATGTATTTATGTATGTATGTATGTATGTATGTATGTATGTATGTATGTATGTATGTATGTATGTATGTATGTATGTATGTATGTATGATGTATGTATGTATGTATGTATGTATGTATGTATGTATGTATGTATGTATGTATGTATGTATGTATGTATGTATGTATGTATGTATGTATGTATGTATGTATGTATGTGTGTCTGTGTGTCTGTCTGTCTGTCTGTCTGTCTATCTATCTATCTATCTATATACTTACATATTTAATACCTATCTATCTATCTGTATATTTTTCGATCTATCTTTCTATAGTTCTAGCCATCTATCGATGCATATAATTATATCCCGTTCTGTCTCGCTCTCTAACTCGTTCTCTTTGTCTCTCTCTCTCTCTCTCTCTCTCTCTCTCTCTCTCTCTCTCTCTCTCTCTCTCTCTCTCTCTCTCTCTTTCTCTCTCTCTCTGTCTCTCTGTCTCTGTCTCTGTCTGTCTGTCTGTCTGTCTCTCTGTCTCTCTCTGTATCTCTTTCTGTCTCTGTCTGTTTCTCTATCGTCGGCTGCAACTTCTTCATCCAAAAACAACCGACAGAGTCGTTCGATAAATCGTCGTTCGCAGAAAACAACACTTGAAAATTCATCCTTCGTTTCCGTCGCCCCATCGTCCGATCGGTTGGTCGTGCGTTGGTGTGTCCGTCGTGTCATTGGCTGCAGTGGCTGGCCTGGAGGTCACTGGGGGTCAGCGATGTCGTCACTCGGATCGCTGTTTTCCCCAGCACTCCTACACATCCGCCGGCGCCGATACATGCACTTAGAAGGAGGAGGAGGAAGAAATGGAGGAGGAGGAGAGGAAGATGAGGATGTGGACGAGGACGAGGAAGAGGAAATGGAGGAGGAAGAGGAAGTAGAGGAAGAAGAGGAAATGGAGGAAGAAGAGGAAATGAAGGAGGAAGAGGAAATGGAGGAAGAAGAGGAAATGGAGGAAGAAGAGGAGGAAATGAATGACGATGAGGAGGAGGAGGAGGAAGTGGATATGGAGGAGGAAATGGAGGAAGAAATGGAGGAGGAACAGAGGAAGGAGGAAGTGGAGGAGGAGGAAATAGAGGAGGAGGAGAAAGAACAGGTTGAGAAAGCGGAGAAGGAGGAGGAAGAGGAAATGAAGGAAGAAAAGGAAATGGAGGAGGAAGAGGAAATGGAGGAGGAAGAGGAGGACATGGATGAGGAGGAGGAGGAGTAGGAGGAGAAAGTGGAGGAGGAGGAGGAAATAGAGGAGGAAGAACAGGAGGATAAAGCGGAGGAGGTGGAAGAGGAAATGGAGAAGAAGGAGGAGAAATATTAGGAAGATGAGTGGGAGGAGGAGGAAATGGAGGAGGAGGAAATAGAGGAGGAGGAAATGGAGGAGGAAGAAGAGGAAGGAGTCTATTAAGAAGAGGGAGGTTTCGGAGAAAAGAGGAGCTGGAATACATGTAATGGAGGAAGAACAGAATTTAGAGAAGTAGAAGTGGAGAGGAGGCGAAGAGAGTAAGCCAAGGAAGGAGAGAGAATGTACGGAAGGTGAAAAGAACGACAACAAGTGGAAAAGGAGAATGACGAAGAGCTGAAGGAGGAAAGGGTGGAGAGCGGAAAATGTGGAGGAGGAACCGGAAGAAAAGAAACGGTCGAGGAACAGCTCAGTGATGAAGAGAAGAGGAAAAAGGACACAGACTGAAGGAAAATAGAAGAGGAGGAGGAGGAGCAGTACAAGGAAAAGGAGAAGGTGTGGTAGTCTAGGCTTGGAATTTCAAAAGAGCTCTAGAAATCACTGTTAGAAGCAAATCATGTAACAATTTGCTACCGGGTGTTTCTAGACTAATTTGACCCTGCTGAAAACGAAAATGACGGATAGCAACCTGGATTTTTAGCGGTTGCATGGGAAAACAAGATGGCGGCCAAAATGGTGGCCAATAGCTTCAAACTGCTATAAGTGAAGTATTGTATGTGATGGAAACATGATTTTAGAGTCTAAATTAACATTTTCGGGGTCAAGGAATGCGATGGAACTAAAGACACATATGTAGCACCACCAGAAAACCAAAATGGCGGTCAAAATGGCGGCCATTTTCTTCAAATGGCTTTAAGTGAAGTATTATATGTGATGGAAACATGATTTTAAAGTCTAAATTAACATTTTCGGGGTCAAGGAATGCGATGGAACTAAATACATGCATGTAGCACTGCCAGGAAACCAAAATGGCGGACAAAATGGCGGCCAGCATCTTCAAATGGCTATAAGTGAAGTCATGTGTGTGATGGAAACATGAACTCAGAGTCTACTCTAACATTTTCTGGGTCAAGGAATGCACTGGAACTAAAGACACATATGTAGCATTGCCAAGAAACTAAAACCAAGATGGCGGCCAAGATGGCGACCAATATCTTCAAATGGCTATAAGTGACGTCATGTATGCAATGGAAACATAATGTTAGAGTCTAAATTAAAATATTTGGGTCAAGAAATGCACTGGAACTAAAGACACATATGTAGCACTGCCAAGAAACAAAAACCAAGATGGCGGCCACCATTACGTCGGAATCAATGACCTCGTCAAGCGCTCTGTCAACCGCCAAAGACTACCTCCTGCTTGACAAAGAACCGCTTCATCTGTTGTGTGGCCACGCTTCTGTTTGTCTCAGTGTCCTGTTGCATATTTGCAACTAATTGCGACGCTGTCCCTCCTTGTAAGTGTGTGTTGGCTTCTCTATTGTCTGTCTGCATGGGTTCAATGATAGGTATGCAGCAATCAGTCTGAATATCAGTTGTTCCGTCTTTCTGCTAGTCTGAGTATATATATCTGTCTTTATCAATTTTCCATCCATCCATCCATCCATCCATCCATCCATCCATCCATCCATCCATCCATCCATCCATCCATCCATCCATCCATCCATCCATCCATCCATCCATCCATCCATCCATCCATCCATCCATCCATCCATCCATCCATCCATCCATCCATCCATCCATCCATTCATCCATCCATCCATCCATCCATCCATCCATCCATCCATCCATCCATCCATCCATCCATCCATCCATCCATCCATCCATCAATCCATCCATCCATCCATCCATCCATCCATCCATCCATCATCATCCATCCATCCATCCATCCATCCATCCATCCATCCATCCATCCATCCATCCATCCATCCATCCATCCATCCATCCATCCATCCATCCATAAATCCATCCATCCATCCATCCATCCACCCATCCACCCATCCATCCATCCATCCATCCATCCATCCATCCATCCATCCATCCATCCATCCATCCATCCATCCATCCATCCATCCATCCATCCATCCATCCATCCATCCATCCATCCATCCATCCATCCATCCATCCATCTATCCACCCATCTATCCATCCACCCATTCATCCATCCATCCATCCATCCATCCATCCATCTATCCACCCATCTATCCATCCATACACCCATCGCTTGCTGCCTGTGCATTAGACAACGGCGACTTTGAAGTTGCTACTTAGTCATCTATATTGATTGTATTGCTGCTGTATTGGTAATCCAATTTATCATTTACCAGTCCTGGTATCACAAACCTTAGTTAATGCCCACACTTAACAGTGATATTATGTTTAATGGTAAGGTTACTTACTGTCAGTAGTGTAGGCCTTTATCCATATACCGGATTGGATACTTTTATATCAATGTTCATTATTTATGATATATTTTAATTCAGTATTATATTATAATATGAATATATGTATGTGTAGGTTTATGTTCAAGTGTATATGTATTTGTGTATGTATAGGTATATGTGTATTTGCATGTCATATGTAATGTATATGTTTTATATATTACATAGATGGATGTTTTGTGTACGCATATGTATTGATTTTCTTTTGTGAATAATCGACATCTGTTCAAGATCTAAGACATGTTATTTCATTCCGTGACATCTGCCAAAAGAGAAACGTTTCTGTGATAATTTGCATTGCACCTAATGTCTTCTTTTGTCTTATTTACCAGCTGCAGGTGGTCTCGTTAAAATGCCAAAAAATTTATCGACGATCGTATTGTTATGAAACGCAATACACCGACTGTCACTGGCTTTTTAAAGATTTCAACTGTGATGCAGCAAGTAAAAATTTTTTATCGTGAATACCTACTAGTAAATGTAAAAGTAAATAAACTTATTCCAAATTTCTCAGCGCAACACATACCATGCTTTACTCAACTTGCTGTTTCAATCGGAATTCCAACATTCCTTCAAATGTCTCCTGCGACCTTGCATGCACTCGCTAGCGGATAACTTAGTCTTTAAAACGGCATCGAGGTGACCGATTGGTTATTTCGCTCGGCCTGTAACGCGTAGAGTACGAGTTCGAGCCTCGCCCGAGGCAGTTGCTGTGTAGGGACTTGAGCATGTCCTTCGTGCATAAATTGCCAAATGCTATCGATGTTCTGTCGCATGGTCGTGCGTGCACTTCTGAACTTTGGAAGGAAGACAATATCAAATACAGTTGCATTACTGTATTGTAATCGTAATCGTAATCGTAATCTCCAAACTTCTAAAGCGCCACTCAAAAGCCAAGCGCAGGGCACCAGCTTATTCACGAGCGCTGTACCAGTTTTCTGCGCTCAGTCGAATATCCTAAGTTCCCATAGCGGTTCGTGTCCGGTGTAATGCGTTCAAGTCCCGGCTTTTGATCAGTACCAATTGATGGTTTTCAATCGGTACGAAACCTATTCTGAGGTCGATAAAGCTTAGGAGAGAGCATTTTGCAGAGCAGGATTTTAATTTCGGGAAGCTTAAAGAAGGAAGAAGAACGGAAATACATGTAGTGTCAGATAGCAACAGATGGTCCAGGAGGATGAAAAGGAGAAGGAAAATCAAGGAGAGAAAGAGAGTAGGGAACTGGAAGAAAAAATGGTTTAGGAGCAGGAAGAGAATGAGATGGAAGATGATAAAGATGAGGAAGTGTAATGAAGAGATGGAGGAATATGATACATGAGAAGAAGTGGACGATGAGGAGGAGGAGGAGCAGGAGGAGAAGATGATGATGACGACGCTAATGATGATGGTGATGAAATGATGCAGCCGTGTGTTGCTGCTGAAAAGGAGATGACAAAGAAATTTTGGTTACGATCATGATCAAAATGAATCTCATCACGATCTTAGTTCATGATCAAAGTTCAGAAGTGCACACACGACCACGCGACAGAACATCGATGGCATTTGAACGCATTAACCAGTATACTACGACCAATTGTAAAGCATGTTTGAGTAATGCCTGATTGCATAATAGGACGACCCTGTTAGCGGAACCTGTTATTCCTTTGGGTCTTCCCATTGTCACTGGATTGTCATGCCTGTCTTATTGCTGAACGTGAATTGTGTCGTGAACAATAAAGTATTCATTGATTGATTGATTGATCAATAGTATTTCATGTAACTGTGATCGCAAATTTGCATAGCACAAGTTCTAAAGACCCATCTTTCCCGTCTGACTGATTGCTGCATTCACAGTGGCTCGGACTCGGAGAGGCTCTTAAGACGCACTATAGCAAAACTATGATTCTGATGAGAGTCACCGATCAAAGGAAACACGAGAAGACCAGGATGAGAATGAGGAAATGTTGAGTAGATTGAAGAATGAAGAGATGAAGTGGAAGAAGAAGAGGAGGAGGAGATGTTTAAAGATATCTTAACCGTTTGTTTGAAGTTTAGCGTCGGATGTTTCTCAAAACCGTAGTAGGAGAGTTAAGTATGCGTCTCGCTTCTTTCTACTCATGGATGTATCAAATGTACAGTTGATGCGTCTGCAATATTCATTCATTCATTCATTCAAAAATCTATAAAGCGCCCTTCAAGGTAACTACTCAGAAGCAATAGAATCTTCCTTTGCATTCTCCTTCTCCTAACCTCCACCTCCTCTTCGTTCTCCTTCTCTCACTCATTCTCCTGCTCCAACTCCTCCTACTACTGCTCCTACTGCTCCTGCTTCTCCTCTTCCTACCCATCCTTGCTCCTCACCTCCTGCTCCTCTTGTTCCTCCAGCGTCTTCTGCATCTCCTCTTCCTACCCCTCCACTTCTCCTTCTTTTCCTCCTACTCCTCCTACACCTCCTACTCCTTCTGCTCCTACTTCTGTTCTTCCAACCCCTCTACTTCCTCCTTCTTCTCCTCCAACTCCTACTCCTCGTGCTTATCCTCTTCCTCTCCCTCTAATTTCTCCTCCTCCTCCTCCTCGTCCTCCTCCTGCTTCTCCTCTCGTCCTCCTCGTCCTCCTCCTGTTTCTCCTCCTCCTCCTCCTCCTCGTCCTCCTCCTGTTTCTCCTCCTTCTCCTCTTCCTCCACTTCCTCCTCGTCCTCCTTCTCCTCGTCCTCCTCGTCCTTCTCCGCCTCCTCCTGCTTCTCCTCCTCGTCCTCCTCCTCCTTCTCCTCCTGCTTCTCCTCCTCGTCCTCCCTCCTCCTCCTCCTGCTTCTCCTCCTCCTCGTCCTCCTCCTCCTGCTTCTCCTCCTCCTCCTCCTCATTCTCCTTCTCCTCCTCCTCCTTCTCTTCCTCGTCCTCCTCGTCCTCCTGCTGTCGGCTGCTGCTGTTGTTCTCGATGATGCTTCATTTGTCCTTAGGTTGGCTATGAGACCTCTCGACGCGAGAGGAGATGAATAACTGGAGTGGAACGATGTATTCGACGCGAGTCGGCTCCCGAATACATCGTTCCACTCCAGTTATTCATCTCCTGTCCTGAAACCGGGCTTACGATCTGGATTGGTCCGACTGAATGTCTATGTATATGCACACATATATGTTTAAACGCATAGATACACCCACACCCACACGTTAGGCAAGTGTCTACTTCTTCTCCTTCTTCTTCTCCTTCTCCTCCTCCTCCTCCTCGTCCTCCTCGTTCTTTCTTCTCCTTCTTGTTCTTCTTGTTCTTCTTCGCATGTTTCTTCGTATTCTTCTGCTTGTTGTTGTTGTTGTTGTTCTTCTTCTTCTTCGTCTTCTTCTTCTTCTTCTTCTTCTTCGCATGCTTCTTCTTCGCATTCTTCTTCTTCTTCTCTTCGCATTTTTCTTCTTCGCATTCTCGCATTCTTTTCGCATTCTTCTTATTTTTCGCATTCTTCTTCGCATTCTTCTTCTTATGGTTTTCTTTCTTGTTTTTCTTCTTGTGCTTTTACTATTACTCCCGCAACTACTCCTATTTTCTTCTTTTCTTCTCCTCCTGCTTCTATAGTTCCTCACCCTTTTCCTTTCACATCCATCGCTGCTGCCACCTATTGCCTTGCCGTTAAACTCAGTTGATCCGCCCTCGTATGTCAGTTAGGACCTTGACAACAACTGCCACTAAATGCGACTATTGCCCTTTTTAAGATCCTCATAAAAAGTCTGCCACAAGTCCCGCGGTCTTCTACGAGGTTTGGCGACCGTTCCTTCTATGTCGCATGACCCGCTGCATGGAACAGTCTTCCCGACCACGTGAAGAATGCGCCATCTCTGGAGACATTTAAATCACAGCTCAAGAGCTATCTTTATAACAATGTTTTATTTTTAATTTGGTTGCAATAAAAGAAGATTTTATTTGATATGATACATACATACACATATTCATACATACATACATACATACATACATACAAACATACATACATACATGCCTGCAAAATTTTAATATACATACATGTATGTACACAAACCTGACATTGAAAACTGTGAAAAATGTGTCTGCTATTAGTATCTGATGCCATTAGACGTCTTTAAACTGTTTGAAATCCCCTTCGTTCAAGTCGTTCACCAGACGCAGCCTTTGCGCTGAGCCAAGATTGGCAGTTGATGCAAGCAACATTCAGATCTCCGACGATTACAGAGCACAGTCCGTGTTTCCTATAGAATTTCGAGACAGTATTGGCACAGCAAAAGCCAATGGACACAGGACTGGGCCCTATCTTTCATTACCGCCGCGGTTCCTTCCTTCACGGACAAGCGTTCATTTGCGAATGTATGGCTTGTTTTTGCCTACTTAGAAGTCTGCAGAAGAAACAGGATGTATAAGTGATGGCTGGCTCTGTGGACCTTGTAAAGAAGAGTTTAATCTTCCCAAGGAAAAGCAGATTCTAAATCGGGCGCCTTCTGAAAAATGCAGAAAACCTCTTTCCGGAAAACGGGAACTTTTGACAATTTTTGTCCATGCTGGCAAAAACGTGGCTGTAATATGTCAACCTACATATTTCCTTCAGTCAATCAGTAACTCAGTCGGTCGGTCGGTCGGTCGGTCGGTCGGTCGGTCGGTCGGTCGGTCGGTCGGTCGGTCGGTCGGTCGGTCGGTCGGTCGGTCGGTCGGTCGGTCAGTCAGTCAGTCAGTGTGAACTAATGTTTTGCATATATAATGAGCACAGGTGTTCCTTAGGTTGATATATATATATATATAATGTGTATCGATTGTTAAGCGTTTTAGTCTTAGGCCTTAGTTGCGCTGTCGGCTCGTGGGCGCTTGGCCTAAAGTAGCCTAAACTTTGGCTGACGATAGATTCTCTACACGTGCAGTTAGCGCGCCAAACTTAGAAACTGCTGATGACAGTGAATTTGAACAATACAGTGTAGTAGTTGGTTTAATGCAGTAGAGAGCTGTATGTTAGAAGTTACCGTTGAGTGGTAATTGATAAGAACTTTGATATTAAGTGTACGTTTGAAATAACTGTGTTTGAAGAAAGGAGAAACATTCAAAGAACTGTGTCAATTTAATTCTTAAACAGTTAGAAGACGTTGAGCAATTTATATGTAGAGATAAGGAAAGTTCTTGAGGTAGGTCACAACTAAGAAAGAAAAGAGTTGGTGACATATTTGGTGGCAGCGGTGGGATTCGAAACAACGTCTGGGATTCGAAACAACGTCTGGGATTCGAAACAACGTCTGGGATTCGAAACAACGTCTGGGATTCGAAACAACGTCGACTGGTGAATACGCATTCAAATCATTGGTAAATCTACGACAACGAAAGCCTCAACGACAAAGGTATAAAAGTTGGTTGTTATCAAACAAAGAACAATTCCCAATACTTCAAACACAAAAGAAAACTGGTGTTTTCCAGAAAGGACAGCACTGAAGTAAAGAAGTAAGATGGAGAAATTAAGTGTCAAAAAACAAGCAGAACTGAAGAAGATGTCTTCTGAAAGATTAAAACAGCGCTTGTTGAAGGCTGGTTTTGAAGAAGAGAAACTGAAAGATATGTCACGTGAGGACATGTTAGAAGCGCTAGCTGAAGTCTGGCTTAAGGAAGAAGCAGAAGAAGAAGGTGCTGTCGGCGGTGTTGTGGAAAAGGTTATTGAAAAACCGCCTGGACTTATGTCTATGGAGATGATGATGCAGTGGATGATGATGAAAGAAGAAAGAGAGGAGAAACGAAGACAAGAAGAGAAAGAAAGAGAGGAGATACGAAGACAAGAAGAGAAAGAGAAAGAGGAGAAACGGAGACAAGAAGAGAAAGAAATGCGACAGGAAGAATTACGTCTTCAGAGAGAAAAGGAAGAGAAGGCAGAACGTCTTCAGAGAGAAAAGGAAGAGAAGGCAGAACGTCTTCAGAGAGAAAAAGAAGAGAAAGCAGAAAATGCACGACAGGAAGAATTACGTCTTCAAAGAGAGAAAGAAGAATTGCAAAGGCAGCAATTTGAAATTCAATTAGAGCAATTGAGAAAAGATAGAGAAGATGCTGAAAGGAGAAGATTAGAGCAGATGATTGAATTTGAAAAGGCGCGGAAAAGTGACGAAGAGATACGTCAGCAACAGATTGAAGAGAAGAGACTACGTGAAGAAGAAAAGGAAAAAGTGCGAATTTCAGAGTTGGAGCGAGCAGAACAGGTTAGACAAGAAGAACTGAAATTACAGAAAGAAAGCATGGAGAAGGCGGAAGAGGAAAGACAAGAACGTTTAAAGTTGGAACAACAAAAAATAGCATTAAAAGAAGCACAACTCAAAGAGGAGAAGCGAAATAGAGAAGCTCAAGAGCAAAGAAGAGAAGAAGAACGAGAAGAACAGAAAAGGAAACAGGAAGAAAGTGAAACGATGGTTTCGAAAATAAAGAAAATTGGTGATGCCATGAAACACGTGTTACCTAAAATGCCAAACGATATGATGGAGGTGCCATTATATTTCGAAACGGTTGAGAATGCGTTTCGTAGTTTCAACGTGCAAGAACAATTCTGGGTGAAGTTACTATTGCCATTGATGACTCCGAAAGCTAGAACTGTTCTAAACAGATTGTCATTCGATGATTTAGACGATTATCAAGTCGTGAAACAGCACTTGTTAAAAGAATTCAAGTTGACACCGAGAGAGTACAGATCGAAGTTTATTGATGCGAAGAAGACAGCTGAAGAAACATATACAATGTTTACAGCTAGGCTGAAGAACTTGCTGAACTATTATGTGAAAAGTCGCAAAGTGGAAAAGAATTTTGAGAAGCTGTTTGATTTATTAGTGGCGGATAAGTTGAAAGAATCACTACCACCAGGTCCACTACAGTTTGTATTGTCGAAGGAAGGAACTGATTGTTACGAAGCTAGTGTTGTGGCAGACCTAGCAGACATTCATGTTAATAATCGAATTGGTTTGGCAATTCCGAATAAGACAAGTTTTGATTTTGTACCCAATGTAAAAAGAAATCAACAGTCCACTCCAAATTTTGGTTTTCATTGGAAGAGCAATCAAGAAACAGGAAATCAGTTCAGAGGTGCAGAAGTGAAACCAAATTCTCCGGTTGTTCACGAGAATAGAGAGTCGATGATGACCAGACAACGTCAGGTATATAACAAATCACCACCAAGGTTTGTCGCGAGAGAAGGCAATGCATCGTTTACTCCATATAAGAGAAAAGAAAGCATCGAACAACGAGGTGCAGTGGTGAAACGTTGTCATAACTGTGGATCAGACAGGCATTTGATGAAATTCTGTCCAGTTCCTGTTACAACCTCAAATTATGGAAAACAAGAAAATTCGAGGGTGAATCGAATTCAAGTGGTTGATAATTCTGAAAGTCAAGCCACAGAACATCAGAACAATGAAACTGAAGTAAAGTCAGTGATGAAATGTCACCTTTCACCTGATATTCAGAAAGAAATTCTATTGCACAATGGAATGCAGAAAGAAATGGCTGGAAGAGATGAAAGTACAACATTGAAGAAAGTGGTATTGCAGTACGTCGAGGTAGAAATTCGTGGAACAGCAGGAAAAGAACCAATAAAAGTAAAAGCACTGATTGATTCTGGAGCAGAGGTTCCGGTGATTAGTGAAGAATTACTGGAAGGCATGAAGGTGGAGCAGATTGGAAAAGTGAACTTACAATGCGTGGCAGGAGATGCCATTCCTGCAAAGTTGGTGAAAGTTGATGTAAGGCTGTGTTGTAACGATGTGGAAGAAGAGGTAATTCCGCATAAAGTCAAATGTTCACTTACACCTTATGTGACATTGATGTGTGCTAGTATTGCAAAAATGGGAAGCACAGAAAGATTCTTGTTGCATCCAGAAATCATTGCAGAACTTAAAGCCGTGCCACAAGTGAAAATGATACAAGGAGATGTGCAAGCAAATGTAACGACGAGATTGCAGAGTCAGCGAAAGAAAGTGGTAGATGTGGAAGAGGAAAGTGAAACTGAAAGTTCAAGTGAAGAGGAAAACGAAAGCGATGATCAACAAACTTTAATGCAAGACGGTATAACAGCAGAGATGAGTGAACAAGAGATGGCTGCATGCAAGAATGGTAATCTAAATGAAACGAAAGAGGATAATGAATGTGATGTGGAGATAGCAGATTTGTTTCAAGAAAATGAGAAAGATGAAGAACAACAGATGCAGATTGCAGACGCAAGGAAATTCGAAGAACAGCAGAGACAAGATGAATCATTGAAAGCATGGTGGAATTTAGCGCCAGATAAAGAATCTGAATTCTGCGTGGTAAATGGCTTACTGTACAAGAGATATCGAATATTAGAGCAAACGATATATCAATTGGTGTTACCAAAAGAGCGACGAATGAAAGTGATGGAGTTGGCTCACGAATCAGTATTTGGAGGACATCTTGGAGAAGAGAAAACTAGAGAACGAATAAAGTTGTCTTTTACGTGGCCAAAGATGAGAAGAGATATAGTGAAATTTTGCAAATCATGTGAGAAATGTCAGTTAAAGGCAAGAAGTTTGGTGATGGACAGGGTTCCTATCACTCCAATTCCAAGAGAAGATGTGGCGTTTAGAAGAATTACGGTGGATTGTGTAGGACCAATCGAGCCAGCATCTGCTGCAGGTCACAAGTACTGTTTATGTATTGTCGATTCTTGCACAAGATGGCCTACAGTGTTTCTGTTGAAATCATTAACTGCGAAGGCTGTATGTGATGCTTTGATGGAGTTGTTCATGAACGTTGGTGTACCTTCTGTGATCACAAGTGACCAAGGAACAAATTTTACTGCGAGTCTGACAAGAGAATTTCTGAATTTAATGGGGTGTAGTCCAAGATTTGATACGCCAGGTCATCCAGAGGCAGCTGGATTAGTAGAAAGATGGAATCAAACATTCAAGAAAATGATCCATCATGTAATTGTTGACAATCCAAGGCAATGGCATAAAGTAATTCCGTTTACAGTGTGGGCATTACGAGAAGTACCGAATGCAACTACTGGAATTGCTCCTTATATGTTGGTGTATGGAAAGATTCCGCGTGGACCACTGGCAATTCTAAAAGAAAGTTGGACAAGAGAAATTAATTTACCACCTCATATTGGAATCCAACCAGAAAAGTACTTGAAAGACATGAAAGCAAATATGGAAAAAGCATTACTGTTTGCAGAATCATATACACGAGAGAAGCAATTACAGTATACGAATCAATACAACAAAAGAGCGAAACATAAAGAATTTGAACCGGGTGAAAAAGTTATTGTGTTGTATCCGACGTCAACAAATAAACTGATTTCACGATGGCATGGTCCATGTACTGTCATACAACGAAGGTCCAAGTACTCTTATTTGATTGATATGGGTGACGATTGTCGAAAGATAATTCACGCAAATAAAATCAGAAAGTACATTACAAGAGCAATGAGTTGTGGATTAATCGTTGAAGAAGATGAAGACTTTGGTTCAGTGGTTGAGTTGTTGACGAAGAATGACTTGCAAGATGAAAAGAATTCACTGAATCTTGATCCTGAACAGATTAGTCATTTAACATTATCTCAACAAAAACAATTGCTGGAAGTACTGAACAGATATTCTGATCGATTTTCTGAAAAGCCTGGACTATGTACATTGGTTGAGCATGAAATTGAACTGAAACCGGAATTTCGTGAAAAAGAATTTATGGCTTACCGAATTCCACTCATCTATCGAGCAGAAGTTGAACGACAAATTAAAGAAATGCTTCAAGCCAACATTATAAAACCATCTTCGAGCAGAATGGCAAGTCCGCTGGTAATTGTTAAAAAGAAAGACGGTTCTCTGAGACTTGCCTGCGACTACAGATACATTAACTCGTTCACTGTGGATTGTAAATATCCAATGCCGATTGTAAAAGATGTTTTGCACAAAGTTGGAAAATCAAATGTGATCTCGATTTTTGATTGTCGAAGTGCTTACTGGACTTGTCCTGTTAAGCAAACTGATCAATGGAAAACTGCTTTTGTTACTCACAATGGACTGTACGAGTTTACTCGTGTTCCTTTCGGAATGATCAACTCAGGAAGAACATTTGTTAAAGCAATTAACATGGTTTTACAGCCTATAAATGAATTTGCTGAGCCCTATGTAGATGACATTGCTGTGCATTCAGATGACTGGAAGATTCATTTACAGCATTTAGATGCATATTTAATGCAAATGAGACTGCATAACATTACTCTGAACTTAAAGAAATGTATCTTTGGTAAGAGTGAGGTAAAGTTCATCGGTCATGTGGTTGGTTCTGGAACGATTCAAATGAATCCAGATAGAATTGAAAGTTTAATTAATTTGAAAACCCCAGAAACGAAGAAACAAATTAAGCAATTGCTGGGATTTTTTGGTTACTATAGACAGTTTATCAAAGATTTTGCACAGATTGCGAAGCCTCTATCTGATTTGACAAGCAAACATGTTCCAGATAAGATTGATTGGACTGATAGACATCAACAGGCATTTAATTTACTTAAAGATGCTGTACGCTCTAAAGTTGTTTTATATGTTTTTGATGTTGGAAAACCTTTTAATTTGTACTGTGATAGCAGTGATTTTGCAGTAGGAGCTGTTTTAACGCAGATGGATGATAAGGGAATAGAACGCCCTGTATCATTTATAAGTCAGAAATTGACTGACACTCAGAAGAGATGGGCAACTGTAGAGAAAGAAGCCTATGCTATTGTTTGGGCTCTAAATAAGTTGAAAGAGATAATAATTGGATCTAAAGTTCACATCTTTACCGATCACAATCCTTTAACTTATCTGACTGAATCTATGTCTAAGTCTGCTAAACTGGTGCGTTGGGCTTTAGCACTGCAAACTTTTGATGTAGAAGTTAATTATAAGAAAGGACGATTAAATGTTGTAGCAGATTGTTTATCTAGATTATAAGATTGTTTATTTTACTGTATTATATAGTATTAAGTTTATTGCATAATTTAGTACCTGATGATTTCGCAAATTTTTAAGTTTAATTTGCTCAATCCAAAGAAAGGGAAGGAGGTAATGTGAACTAATGTTTTGCATATATAATGAGCACAGGTGTTCCTTAGGTTGATATATATATATATATATAATGTGTATCGATTGTTAAGCGTTTTAGTCTTAGGCCTTAGTTGCGCTGTCGGCTCGTGGGCGCTTGGCCTAAAGTAGCCTAAACTTTGGCTGACGATAGATTCTCTACACGTGCAGTTAGCGCGCCAAACTTAGAAACTGCTGATGACAGTGAATTTGAACAATACAGTGTAGTAGTTGGTTTAATGCAGTAGAGAGCTGTATGTTAGAAGTTACCGTTGAGTGGTAATTGATAAGAACTTTGATATTAAGTGTACGTTTGAAATAACTGTGTTTGAAGAAAGGAGAAACATTCAAAGAACTGTGTCAATTTAATTCTTAAACAGTTAGAAGACGTTGAGCAATTTATATGTAGAGATAAGGA
>JACEVL010000582.1:607500-680000 GCA_020284085.1 Aporrectodea caliginosa
CACTCTACTATTCTTCGTGGTGTCTCAAATTCGCTTCCTTCCTTCAAAAAGCCGCTCAAAACTCACTATTTCTCTCTGGCTTTCAAGCACTTAGATATCTAACTGCATCTTCTCCTTGCGGCTATCTATCCGCGCCTCAGATTCACACTTCGGTGTAATCGTGCGCGCGCTAAAAAATTTGATTATTATTATTATTATTATTATTATTATTATTATTATTATTATTATTATTATTTATGCCCCGAGGTATATATGATCCCTCAGGGACTTGAATATTACTATTGTAGATGGGGTTGTCTGGAAATGACCCTACTCGTCGTTGTCCTGGCTGGCGAAGGTGCCCCGAAATGCGATGGCCTGCAATTATTATTATTATTATTATTATTATTATTATTATTATTATTATTATTATTATTATTATTATTATTATTATTATTAAGAGAAAGCTCTACACTCCGACTCGAATCACGGAGGGCGAGAACTATAATTAATAATATAATGAAACAGAAATGTACGCGTGTTTGTCCTTCTGCAAACGTCACTTCTCACTGCGTCAATCTGGTTAAGCTTAGGTCATTCTACGTCATAGCATGACCAACAACAAACGTTTTCATAGCAACGCGAGATCATGCACAATGATATTAAAAAAAAAACGTGTTACGCGAAGTAACGGCCAGCCGCTCACGCAGCGGAACAGACAAAGCATTGTAGGGGAGGAAAGGGAAGGGGAGCGCAAGGGGAGTGGACAACACATTTCAAAATTATTTTTAACCGTCCTAGGACGGGCAAACATCTAGCGATAACAATAATAGTAATGATATGACAATATGACAGTCTTTCGGAAGCATATCGAGTTTCGAACTCAGGACAAGGAACTGAAAAGCCATCGCCTTACCACTGTGTCATCCTGCCAACCATTTTATGCTTGATTGTAGGTGCGTATTTGTCCAGTGTGTGAGCCTGACTGACTGTCAATCATCAGGTCGGGGGTTCAAATTCCCGTCAAGGCAGGAGGCTGAAACAGAATTTCTGTTCTTCTTGCGCCACCTGGCGAATTGATCTATAAAATGAGTACAAGGACCGTATGCTGTCGGTTGGAAGAGCAGGCGGCGTGGGAGAGGACTCGTCACTTGCTCTCATATGTCGAGGCTAAGCAAATGAAGCCGTTAACACTTCATACCCATAACTGTCTGTTGGTTAAATCAGAGACTTACTCTTCTCCTAACATCTCTACATCGCATTAATGTATGTATGCATGCATGTATGTATGTGTAGTGTAGTATGTAGGTGTGTAGTATCAGCCTAGGTGTGTGTGCAGTGACAGCGGTTGGCAAGCAGAGTTGGTAGCCTGAGTGGTGTGTGCAGGCAAGGGGTTATCTTGCCGGGGTATAAAACCAGTGTTTTGCGGAGCTGAGGTAGCGATCGGTTGAATATACGAGAGTGTGCTGCTGCTCACCTAGCATTGTGTAATCTGTAGCTTAGTGTATTATGATTAATAAAGGTAAACGTTCTATGCACAGTGTTGAGTTGTATTAGGTAGCGTTAAGTCTAGAACATCCGACAATAGAGACGCTACAACTGGTGGACAACCGGGGTATCAGTGCAGACACACCTCTCCGCATCTGTATGCTTCTGGACAGCAGCAAGAACACACATGAGTGCACCGGAAAACGCAACCGCTGGTCACTACTTCCTTAGATCGGGAAAATCACAACAGACATCTTCAACATTTCTATCGTCTTCTCCTGAACTGGTTCCGTCTTCCTCATACGTTTTAACTACTCCTGCCGCATCGCCATTGATTCCAGTGATTCCGTCGTCAGTGCCAGTATCATCGCTGCCGGACCAATCTGTCTTCGTTGATCACGACGGATCTGAGAGTTCTGACAGTTCTGAATTTGAGTCTGATTCTGAGGAGATGGCGAATACGCTGGTACCTTCTGCTTTCACGGGTCGTTCTGAGGACGATATTATTGAATTCTTGAAGAACTTTGATTTGTGGGCCACTTTTCGGACAATGACGCAAGCACAAAAACTTTCGGCGTTACCTCTTCTTCTGAAGGAAGGCAGTGCAACGTGGTTTAATACGCAAACCCGACGGACACGTGAGGACTATGAGGAGTTACGTGAAGCCCTCATTAAAAGGTACGGTCCAAATTCAACGACAGCATGGAAACGGTCAGCTGAGCTGTGGACATTGAAACAGGCGCCACAACAATCTGTGGATGATTTTCTGACTACAGTTCAGCAGGCTGCCGGAAAGCTCGAAATTGGGGTGGAGCAGACGTTCCTCGTCGCTTTGAACGGTCTTCGGGCACACATACGTCAACTGGTGCTTCAACATGATCCGACTACTATTGAGGAAATTCAGAAATGGGGCCGGCTGGCGGAACTATCCCAGGATGATCGGGGTGACGCTGCCGACAATCTTCGCCAGACTGTCCTGGAATTGACTGCCATAAAGGAGGAGTTGAAACAGCTACAACTCACGAATGTAGCTGCTGTCAGTGCTCACCGAAGATCGTCATCGCCATCCCCTTCGTCTCGCCATGTCACTTTTATGGACCAATCGACTCCTCCATCATCGTCTGATACGCGTCACGACGTCTATGCTTCATCTTCGTCGCCTCAAGACCATCGGCAGACGCAGTTCTATGCGTCACAACGTTCGGACAACCGAGACAACCGGGGCTACACTGTCCAGCAACCGATTCCGCCACGGCAGTATCAACCAGCTGACACACAGTATCGATCATCTAACAACCAGGATCGACCACAACAATCTTCCTACTGGCGAACACCTTCCAAGTCCACTTGTGGTAATTGCGGGGGTTTTCATTCTGTTACTGGTTTTTGCCGGGGAAAGGGGGTCACTTGTTTCAGTTGTGGGAAGCGTGGTCATTTGCGGTCAGTCTGTCGTTCCGCTAGGGGACGCTACTCTAATCAAAGATAGGAACGCGCCTACCGTCGTGGCCCGTCGACGGAAGGCGTCTGTGCTCAAACTGATAAGGTGCCATTGCATAAAAATACCATTTGTGTGCAAATTAAGAATTTGACAGTTAGGTGTCTGTTGGACTCTGGTGCTTCTGTGAGTTGTATGAGTGTTGACTTTTTAAAGAAGTTGAAACTTCCTATGCTTCCGTTGAAGGAAGGGGATAGTAAAAATGTGTTTTTGGCTGATAATCGTTCGGTGAAGGTTTTGGGGAAAGCGGTCATGACTATTAACATATCAGGTTTGGGTTTGCCTTGTGAAGTTTTGATATTGCCTGAGGTGGGTTTTAATTTAATTCTGGGGTTGGATTTCTTACAAGCTGGTCGTGCGAAAGTGGATTTTGAGGAGAATGTAGTACGTTTTTTTGATAATTTAACGTCTACACGGTTGTCAACTGTAAATGTTCGATTGCCAACAGTTTTTACATTGCATGCTACTGTTCTTCCTCCTCTCTCTGAAACCCTTGTTCCAATTTTGCTCCCTACTAACTGTTCATCGCACGTTTCAATTATTGAACCATTGGAGCATGTTACGAAACGTAAATTTCTTTGCGCACGAAGCATAATTGATTCTTCAGGCCGGACAGCTGTTTGTAAAATTCTCAATCCTACAAATCATGTATTATGGTTGTCACGCCACAAGCCATTAGCATCCATTGAACCTGTAACCTCTAATGTTTTGGCAGCGTTTACTGATGATGATGATGATGATCATACAATCACCAGACATTCCGCTCAAAACAGTGCAGAGCAATTAGACGACATGATGGTGCAACGTGAAACAGATGTTTCCAAATTATCGGATTTGGGAACCTTGGATCTAAATTCAGATAAGGCGGCTGGCACCAAACTATCATCGGAAAATCTTCATCGGGATGCTAAAAGTAATTTGTTTGGCACGAAACAATCTTCGGATGCATCTCGCCCTGATGCTAAATGTAATGATGCTAAATGTAATGATTTTTGTTGTCCTGAATGCCCTGTACAATCTACATCGTTGCAGGATTTGAAGATTAATTATCATTCTGATCATTTGTCGGATGATGAGAATGCAAAGTTGAAAGATTTTTTACAGAGGAATGCGAGCGCATTTTCACAATCTCTGGCAGACTTGGGTAGAACTGATTATGTCCAGCATTCGATTATCACAGGCGATGCTACTCCAGTGCATCAGAGGGCCTATAGGCATTCTATTGCAGCAAAAGCTGAAATCGCAAGGCAGACGAAACAGATGTTGGACGCTGGGATTATTGAACCTAGTTCGAGTTGTTGGAGCAGTCCCGTCGTCCTTGTTAGGAAAAAGTCCGGACAAATAAGGTTTTGTGTCGACTATCGAAAGTTGAATGCAGTAACTAAGTCAATCAGTTTTCCTCTTCCTCAACTCAATGATGTATTCGATGCTATGGCAGAGGGTAGGCCAAAATATTTCAGTCTATTGGACTTAAGAAGCGGATATCATCAACTTCCGTTGCATCCAGACACTAAAGAAAAGAGTTCTTTCGTGACTCACGAAGGCCAATTTCAATTTCGTACCTCTCCCTTTGGGTTGAAAAACTTACCTTCGTTTTTCCAGCTCCTAATGGCTAGGGTGTTCCAAAATTTGCACTTCAAAAATGTCCTTGTATATTTAGACGATATTCTGATATACAGCAAATCATTTGATCTGCACCTTGTCCATCTTCAGGAGGTGTTTAACCGTCTTAAGGATGCTAACTTGAAGTTGAATCCACAGAAATGTTCCTTCGGACTGGATAAGATTTTGTATTTGGGTCATGTATTGGGGCCAGAGGGCGTTTCCGTTGATAACTCAAAGATCGAGGTTATTCAATCTTATCCGCGTCCTACGTGTCCTAAGGCAATTCGTAGTTTCCTCGGTCTCGCATCCTATTATCGAAAATTTATTACTAACTTTTCGATAATTGCCAGTCCTCTTCATCGATTATTAAGAAAAGATCTAGAGTTCGTTTGGGATGATCATTGTGAGCTGGCTTTCACGCAGCTTAAAGAAGCTTTAGCTACTGCTCCTGTGTTGATTTATCCGGATATGCAAATGCCATTTATCATCAATTGCGACGCGAGTTCTCAGGCTATTGGTTTCGTCTTGGCTCAAGAAGATGGGAGTGGCAGAGAACGTCCTATTGCGTATGGAGGACGTAGTTTGACCTCTAGTGAACGAGCTTATTCTGTAAGTGAATTGGAAATGTTAGCAATGGTCTGTGCCATTAAACAGTTCCATTGTTATTTGGCTAACACTCGATTTACTGTCTATACTGATCATCTAAGTTTAAAATATCTGCAGTCCTTGAAAACCAGTAGTTCTGGCAGGTTACTCCGTTGGTCGTTGTTGTTGCAACAGTATGATTTTACGATTGAGTATAAACAAGGTAAAAATAACAGTAATGCGGATTCTTTATCTCGTCGTCATTATCCAGTGCAAGCTGATGAATCGGATGACATGGAAGATAAAATTTTGGCTCCGATAGTTGTTGGGGTTACACCGGTGCAGTTGAACATCATCGTTGAGGAGGATTTAATTACACCTGCTGACCTGACGGAGGAGGACATTTTGCGCCAAACAGCTCATGAACAGATTACATGTTCGGATTGTGGTCCTATGATTCGTTATTTGGAGTTCGGGGAACTTCCAGGCAATGATCAGGATGCTAGGAAAATCGTGATTGAGAGTACTGAGTATGCTTTGTGTGATGGCTTGTTGTTTCATTACTATCAACCTCGATCTAGAGGACCTAGTCGAACGTACATTAATCAACTCGTCGTTCCTAGGAAGTTGCGTCAGCGTATACTTGAGAGTTATCACGATGACTGTTGCCATCCGGGTTTTCATCGCTGTTACTTATCGATCAGACGTAAATATTTTTGGAAAGGAATGCATACCGCTGTGTCAAGACATATAATTTCGTGTTTAAAGTGTCAGGAATGCAAGTTTCCTCTTCCGCTGAATAAACCACCACTTACGTCTTTGCCAATAAAGCAAATATTTGGTCGTTGGCATATGGACATTCTTCAACTTCCTAGAAGCAGAGATGGGTACAAGTATATTCTTCTTTGCGTTGAATCTCTTACTCGTTGGCCGGAGGCCATTATGTTGAAAGATCAAACTGCGAGAACGATTGCGGAAGCTTTGTATCGAGAGATATTTAGTAGATATGGCGGTCCACATACGTTACTTTCGGATAGGGGCCCAAATTTCTTGAGTACCATTGTTTCTGAACTGTCTACACTATTCGGTGTTCAACGCATATATACAGCTAGCTATAACCCGCGTTGTAATGGGGCTTGTGAAGTGATCAATAAATCTATTTGGAAGATGTTACGACTTCATTGCACTAATGAAGAGGATTGGACAGATTACATTCCTGCGATTTTGTATTCATTTCGTGCTACTACGAATGCTCATCTTGGCCATAGCCCGGCTTTCCTTCTCTTTGGGAGGGACTTAAATTTTTCGGTTGATCGACAATTGGGTGTGGCGGATGAAGAGCACATCACCAGCGAATACGTTAAACGCATTGCAAGGGCTCTCGAAATGGCTAGGCAAGACGCAATCGAAGGTACGCTTCAGTTACAGGCGCGTAACAAAAGGAATTATGACCGTACCACTACCTTACCTACTTACGCTATTGGTGATCTTGTATGGTTATTTAACCCTGTCACGCCAGTCGGAAAGAAGGCTAAATTGTATAATAAGTTTACAGGACCTTTTTATATAACTTCCAAGACCGGGTCTTTCACTTATCTATTACGTAATGTACAGACGAACAAGCCTGTACGACACCCAGTGAACGCTGATAGATTACGACCTTACGTTGATCGCCGTGATTTTATGGAACAGGATGCCATTCCGTCGGAGTCTCCTCCAACTGTTCCGATTACTGATAATGATTTGTTGCAGGATTCGTCTGGCACGATGCCTATCGGTGATCCATTACCTCAGCCTTGGCTTGAAGCTGATTTGTTAAGTGGTATGAAATTGATCACAATATTTAATGTCTCTACTGAACATTTAGCTCAACATGTATTCTCTGCATAGCTTAAAATTGTTTAGATTCAGTCAGATAAACATGTATGCACCTACTTCAGTAATCGGATTAATTTTGAACCTCTTGGCATTCTTTTCGTAACCAGGTCGATATTTCTGAAACAAAATGAAGAGTCACCGTCTGATTCTTAGCTACATGTCAGACCAGAACAATTAGAGAAAAACCAGGATGAAGAAGCTAATCGTATCGTATCTGAGAATTTATAAAGCGCGTCTTACAGAACTAGCTATTCAGAGGCGCTCTCAACGTGACAGCCCGAGGAAATAAGAAATAATACTTATAATACTAATACTTACCAACTTACTTGTTTTAATAACTATAGTTGTGTCACGTGTTGACTCGGGTGTAAATCTTGTCTTTGGCCGGTGTAGTAGGCTGAATAGACTCCCCCTTTTAAACACTCCGGAGTCTATTTATCCCAGGATTTATTGACTCGTGGAGTTAATTCTTACTAGGAATAATTGACCGGTGGAGTGTATTGTTACTAGGACTAAAACACTCCTGTTGGTGAATAGACACTCCAGTGGAGTTAATTCTTCCTAGGACAAATTGAATGGGGAGTTAATCTCTTCCTAGGACATATTGACTGGGGAGTTAATTCTTCCTAGGACAAATTGAATGGGGGAGTTAATTCTTCCTAGGACAAATTGAATGGGGAGTTAATTCTTCCTAGGACAAATTGACAGGGGAGTTAATTCTTCCTAGGACAAATTGACAGAGGAGTGTTTATTCGCTGGGTGGAGTGTTTTTGTCCTAGTATGGATTCAGCTCTGGAGTCATTTATATACTAGGATAAAAACACCCCCGGAGTCTTTTTGTACGGGGAGTGCATTCAGCCTCTACACCGGCGTTCATTCACAGTTGCCGGTCACTGCTTCTGGAGTGCTCAACTTCTTCATGTTCGCAACTCTCTTTAGCGACTCTATAGGCCTATTTCGCTCTAAACTGAAAACGTCCTTCTTTCAGTCTGCATATCGCCTCAGGTTCACACAGGTGTGACAATGCGCGTTACAAACTTTAATAATAATAAAATGTTTGCGAGCTAATACTTTAGGTGCATGGATTACATATACCTCACGTCAAAAATATATAAAAAATAATAATAATGATAAGAGTTCTTGAGATGTCGAAAATTGCTGAAACAGAGTTAAGTTGTTGTTGTTGTTGTTGTTGTAGGGGGAGGTTGGGTTGTCCCGACTCACCTCGTCGGCTTCATAGTCCCCGACATCCCACATGAACTGAAGAGCCGCCTGTTCTCGCTTCCAGAATTCCAGAAAGATTAGCGCTGAAACGAGATTACGATTACGATCAAATTAGTAATTAGAATTTAAAAAAGTCGAGACACACAGAATTTAACATTGCTACTGACAGAAAGAAAGACAGACAGAGAGGGACAGACATAGATTTAGGGAGAAACAGAGAGCGAGAAGGCATCTAAATTTTATGTTACGTAGTTATGCAGACAGAGATATAGAGAAGAGAAGATACGGAGAATGAAAACAATTAAAATTTTGTACAAAATATAGACAAGACACAGAGATACATTAATACACTGAGAGAAAGAAAGAGAGACAGACGGACAGACGGACAGAGACACAGAGAGAGATACAGAGACAGATAGCGACAGATAGAGAGACAGACAGAGAGACAGACAGTGAGACAGAGGCATGGATAGACAGAGACAGAGAAAGACAGAGAGACACAGACAGAGACAGACAGACAGACAGTGAGCGACAGTAGACAGAGACATATAGATAGATAAAGACAGAGAGAGACAGAGAGAGAGAGAGACAGAGAAAGAGAAATAGACAGAGAGAGACAGACACACACACAGAAAGAGGGATAACGACAGAAGGAGTGATACACAGAGAATGGATGAGCATTTAGAATGTCCTACCCCAGACAGACATGAAGACAGCCAGAGCAACTGTGGCTTCGTTGTCGAAGACATATGTAAAGCGGGCGTAAATGCAGCTCCCGTTCAGAATGGTAAAGTCACACAGGTGGTCGCACAGTGGACAGATGGTATCATTGCCAGGGGCGTCATCACTACACACGTCTTTCCTAAACAGAACCAACAAATCTTATCATATGTACTAACTCTGCTTTGATTTCTCTCCTCTTTATGATCCCTGGAATTTTGAACGTGTTAAGAGATTGAGACTTACATCTAAAACGTCAATAATATTTGCAGCACCTTTAATTCTCACTTGTTTTGTCATACATGTATCGTATCTAATAATTTATAAAGAGCCTCTCGCAGAATAACTATTCAGAGGCGCTCTCAGCACGGAAGCCCTGGGAGAAAAGAAACGCCTTTAAAGAGCGAGAGACCGATGAGGAAACACGTACGAGTCAATAGTTTAGCCCTTAGTTAGGGAGATGGTCATTCCATATGGAGGGACCCACCACAGCAAACTCCCGGTGTTGGGCCATAATAGTCCATGTGAGATCAACCAATCAATGTGAACTTGATATAGAGCCCATTCAAGATAATTATGATACTCAGAGGCGCTCATGGGCGCATTTAGAGGGTTACGGGCTCAACCTCCCCCCTCCAATAAATTCCCGAAATTTTTTCTATGCAATTATATGCGAAATACAAAAAACGGAACTTTTTCGACCATTTCCAATGGAAACTCATCCCCGAAAACTTAAAACTCCTTCCGAAATATTTTCCTGGCTACGCCCATGGAGGCGCTCAATGTCATAACGCTGCGTTAATTTATTGAGCCTGCGTCATTTAAATCAAATTTTCATCTAGCGCTATCGCGGGGTAAACCCCTTTGCGGCGTTGTCGACTTGGCAGCCTTAAACCGGTTTCAGATATGACGTTATAATACTTATTCAATCGTCTTACGTAGGATGGTCTTCTCTCATGGTGATCAGACCAAAGAGGAAGACAGCGAAACCGAACAGCGCAGCAGGTATCAACAGCACCGTGTAGAAGCCGAGCCAGGCGAAGTAAAGTCCGATCTTCTCACCAAAGTACTTCCTGAAAAAGTTGAGAAAATAACTGCAATATAGGAAACGGATTTTCCTGTTAGCAAATTAGCTGTTTAAACGCTTAATTAAGTGCGTTGTAAGTCACCAATTTATTTATCGCCGTTTATGCAATTATATGCGAAATACAAAAAGAACTTTTAGCCTGTTATCAAGCAGCGTAATTTTGTAACGGAATAAGCTGTAAAGTAAAGAGTAAGTCCTGCCATCATGCCATTTACCTGGTACAGACTGTAGGTATACTGGACCCGTTTACACTAGCCTGTCATCAAGCAGCGTAATTTTGTAACGGCTTAAGCTGGAAAATAAACTGCAAGTCCTACCATGTACAGACTGTATACTGCCTCGTATCTATGCCCTTGCATTCGTCCATTGTCAACTCAAAGGCCAAAGCGCGAGAAATGAGCTCATCCCCTACGCTACATTATGGGACATGGAAGCTTTATTTTACTTACGTGCATGCATATTTGCATGAGCTTTAATTCAGGAATGTCTCTTAGGTTAATGTATCCATCCGCTTACCTGACGTAGTCGAGAGGCTGAAATCGAAACAGATTCGACGGCTTTGCCCATCCATAATAGAGTCGCTGAAACAGAAACAGTGATCATAATCGTAATCTGAAGTCGTAACTGTAGGCCCTATTGTAATTGCTACAAACAATTGTCATTGTAATGAAGCGATTCTTAAACGAACCATTATGAAAGTCGGAAAAAAGATATGATATTCTTGCTTATTTTCATGACATACACCAGAAATGATCGTCGAAAACTTACCAATCTGTCCTTGTCATCGCCCTTGAAGAAATCAAGGTCATTTGGGTTCTTTCTAATTCTACCCTACAATGACATAACAATAGGTATTATAATCACCTCCTACATGAGATTATATTATAGTTGATCAGATCATACAAAGACTAGCCTCGACTAGATATGCTGTTTCCTTCGACGTAGCTTATAGCTATAGACGCTAAGCATTCGGAAAGTTTAAGATGATGTTAGCTGACAGTGAAACATATTGTTTCAGTTGGCCTCTTGAAGATTTAGTGGCAAATGGGAGCTACTCACTCATTTACTTACTTGCTTTAAGTAAAATTATAGTCTCACATTCCAGATCAGAACTCGAGCTAGATTTTCTGTTTTAAAGGCAGTGCTATACCATAAGAATGGTGTCAAAGGCCTTTGTTGCCATAAGTTGTCGTGAAAATCTGGGAACAACCAAAGGAGCATCCGTACATAAGCCAATTTTAGAAAGACAGATTATATTAAGTAGAAGCGCAGTCCATTAAGCTAGCCTTCAGCATATGAGGGTGGTTGTCCAGTCCTCTCCTCGCCTTCTCATCTTCCCACTGACAGTGTACGGTCAGTGTACTCATTACAGCTAAGTTGGCTAGGAGCGTTGGTGCAACAGATATCTCGAAAAAAAATTCTGCCTGGCGGGGATTTGAACCTCTGACCTCTCGATTGACAGTCCAACACGCTAACCACTAGACTATGGCGCATTTAGAAGATAATATAAATATTATTTTCTGCGCCGAGAAATGAAGTCTGACCTCGTGCAAAGGAAACGCTGCCGTGTAGACCTGCTTACTCAGCAAACTGTCGATACCTATTTTAAAATTGTAAAACTGCATTGATGAAATGTCTTCACGCAATTCAAAGTTCAGGTTGGCGGTGTTGATGTGGGTGATTGTCATGATACGGATGATTGTCATAGTGGAAGGAGATTGTCACAGTGTGATGGTGGTTGTGGTGGATGTGGTGAAAAGAGTGGTAGCTGTGGTGATTGGTGTTGCTGAAAGCAATTTCGCTCCTATGACTGTAAAATAACTTTCTCAACAATTCAGCGTCTTCTTTGAACTTAGGCGCTGGTCCTAACTCCCAGAAAATTCCAGGCCCGCTATGGGTTGCATAGCCTGAGATAGTACGGTATGCAATGGCCCGATAAATTATATCGAGTACCACGAATTATACTGAATGAGTGTGCGATTGAAAGATTGAGCGAGTAAGTGTGAGTGAGTGAGTGAGTGAGTGTAAGTAAGTGAGTGAGTGAGTCAGTGAGTGAGTGAGCGAGATAGTGACTGAGTGACTGATTGAGTGGATGGATGAAACAACGAACAGACGTACTAACGAATGCATATAATTGAATGAATGGATCATCCTACCTTTTTGAATGCGTGGGTTTGAGTTTGTGCCCTGTGGGTCAACCTCCATAAATTCTGTGTTATCCAAGAACATCTTCGTAATAAGGCTGCGCTCGGCGTTCGTAAAGAATTCATCGCGATTCTCAATTGCAAAACTAGAAGAAAGGCAGTGCGTCCATTACTCACAAAACGTAATGTAACGAAGAACGGAAGTACACAGTAGTCTACTGTAGTGTAATACGATGTAATTTCTCACAGCAAGAAACAGCTTCGACAATGGAATCAGTTTTTCAAGTGGCGAATAGTCGAATCCACTGCAGGCCCTTGGCTGCTGAATTAGTTTATGTGTCATTGTTTGGAGGTCCAGCTTTGCAAAGAGTGTCGGGAGATAGTAAAGAGGAAAATAAGCGGGATACGGTGGTCGACTAGTAAAAGCACTAGGCCTGTAACACGAAGCGTACGGGTTCGAGCCTCTACTGAGGCAGTCAACGTCAAAGAATCATGAGCAAGTCCTTCACGCGCAGTTGCTCAGCACCCTCGATGCTATGTCGCATTGTCGCGTGTGCAAGAAACATTGTAGTAGGACAATATCAAAGAATGTTGTATTGTACAGTACCTACCCATAATTATTATCAGACTCAAACTCAACTTTCGACATTTCAACACGTTTTTTGTCAAAAAATGTATAACACACAATGTGAACTATACTGTATGTTTTTTGTTTTACGATGCATGCTTATTTATGCACATAGTTTGTGATGTCACTTAGTACTTGGTGCTGGTTCCTTTCGACTTCAGGAGGGCTTTTAAAATAAGTTTACAAATGTGAAAATTTAGCTTTGAGTCTAATAATATAGGTAGGTACTGTATATTGTACACAACTACTACTATTTCTGCATTAATGGCAGAGCATCAGTGGGCAGCACGAAGCAATTACTGTACGCGAAGAACTTGTAGCCTATGTGGGTACCGGTATCTGAACACTCATGTAGTTAAGGAGTCCATAAAGGTGCAGTGTTTGAATTGCTAAAGGTCAAGGAAGGTAGATCTCAGGATTCGGTTTCTGATGATCTTACTGGTGTAGTTTATCTGGATCGAATGGAGCCGTGAAGAAATCCTCTTCGTCTGGTACTATCTGCTGGTCCGGTGTGATGGCCTTCAAACAGCCGAGCTTCGCAAATACCGTTTCAGTATCCTGTTCAATTAAGATAAAAGTCACTGGAGATAAAAATAGGCCGAACCATTAGAAATTATCTACTGTATAATACACCTATAATTATGAGATGTAATTATATTCCTGTCTCACCCTTACCAACAGACAGATAAAAGACAGGTAAATTGACAGTCAGACAGATAGACAAATAAACACAAGAATGGATACAGGCGTCTGTCTGACTGTTTGTCTTGACTCAAGAAACATACACTTACTAGGCCTAATTTGATATAACTCTAATTGACTATAGTTGAAGAATCCTGTAGCTATAGCTGCGTTGTGACAGCCAGAGCTTATCAATAAATAAATATACAATAAGCGATTATATAATTATAATAAAATACAGAGTAAGAAGCCTACAGAGTGAGAAACATGCAGATGGACTAGCAGGCTGGTAGACAGATAACAGACAGATAGGCACATAGTCAGGCAGGCATATAAAAACGCGAGCCTTTGCCTTCATTGGCTCTGCACTATGGAACCAGCTTCCTCCTTTGACACGTTCCTGTTTATTAACTGATGGGCCAAGTGCCTCTTTTCGTTGTCTGAAGACCTCTTTCTTTTCTCTGAGTCTTTCGCACTGGGAGCGCCTCTTATTGGTGTGCACTGCGAGAGGCGCTATATAAATTGATAGATACAATACAATACAATAAGCAGACAGTAAGCATCTCAGGATAGACCAGATGTTCAAATAGGCCTACTGCTAAATGAAGGAATGCAAACGTGAAAGATACTGCTAGTCTGGCATGTAAAATGAAAGATCGGTGTTAACATTAACTCTTTCATGGGAAAAGATATCTCCCAGTATCACAGATGCTTTGTAAGAATGAAAGCAGGCCTATGCATGTATAATTATTGTATATGAAGAAGTCGATGTAGCGACCTTATTGACTTTTATCCTCTTCCTCATCGACATCAGCTTCGCTCCTTTCACCAGTGCCTCCCACGGAGAGTGAATCTTGACGCAGCCCAGTCGACCGTCACTGGATAGCTTCGAAATTAAACAATGCATCAGATTAACAATAAAGATAATAGTCGTAGGCCTATTCTTTATTAATTTAAACCGACAAACGCAGTATGATTACAATTCAGTACGAACGGATGATCACAAGTTATTACAGAAGTCGAATTTAACTGTGTACGGCAGCCATGCAAGGCGCCCATCACGTCCTACATCTCATTTTACCAACGCGCCATCTCGCGAATGATAGGCTGAATGGACCTTTTGGTAGGGTTGCGGAAGCGATCCTGCTTCCTACTGCTCTTCACGCCACTGACGTTAGCGCTATACTATGAACCTCCCCCACAACACACAACTTTCCCGAATGCTCTTTGAAAACCATTGCTTCGTGACGTATTATGGATATCTAATAACAAAAAAGGCTTTTTTATCTTTGTATAATTATTACCTCACATAATCTTGATAATTAAGCAGAGACATGTTTTGACCTTGGTTTAGATGATCTTTCAGTAGTCGCTTTGATGTTTCTCAATTTATCTTGATTCAATTTAACTTACCTCGCATAATATTATTAATTTGCTCTGCAAGCATATTTTCCTACATTACCTACATAATATGTGACATTACTTTACCGCGTCTAACCTTCATTACCCTGTTCTACCTGACCACGCATATTCTTGATTTTCACTTGCTTTCCCTTACGGTCCTTACATAATAATTACCAACGTCACCTTACCTTGTCTGGTTATATCTGACATAACTCTATTCTCCATGCCAAGCCTTATCTGCATTTCCCTCATTTACCATATACATGTATATACTACAGCATCGTGCTTTATTCTAAGCTTCTTCACCTTACCCTTTACTTCACATCGCCTTACCCTTATACCTTACCCTACCTAAGTCAGAGACGGCACTACACCAGGGAAAATGCCCTGGCAAAAAAGCCTTTGCCCTGGTCGTTGCCCCTGCCAGAATTTTTGCCCTACCGAACAGTTATTCAGGCATAAACCGCCTCTGCACTGGTTACTTGTATGACTGCCCTAGCTATGCCCTGGTTAAAAAAGTCTGGCGCCGCCTCTGCCTACCTTATCTCATCGGTTGATGTCTTGTGCACTAGACACCGGCGCAATAGAAGTTGCTAATTACATTACCTGTATCTATTCTTAAAAGACATCTTTTGGTGCGCAATACCTCGTGTTCGAAGAGGACTCCAACGTCTGCCAGGTTGTCCTTGAACTCTTGGCGAAACTTCTCCTTTTGAGGGTCGACTTCCTCCGAGTTGTACACAAGGACGTAATCGATCCTAAGGGCCTCGGCTGATTTCGTGAAGAACATCGATTGATTGGGACCATCATCGTCCTAAAGATCAATCGTCATCTCATCTGTAATCCGTTGCTAATCAGAAAAGGCAGACCAGACGAAAGGCCGTTCGCGTCGCTATTGAATATCATTTACGTTTATGTTTACGCTTACACTTACATTTACATTTACTGTACATTTACATTCACATTTACATTTAAATTTACTTTTACATCTACATCTCACATTTACATTTACATTTACATTTACATTTACATCTACATCTACATTTACATTTACACAGAGATGTTGAATAAGTTTGACAGGGTTTTGAGAGGTTACTGAAAGACGCAAAAAACTGTTCAGAGGAACATACCCAGCTACTCACCCACCCATTCACCCATCCATTCACTCATTCACCCATCAGTTTACCCAATCACCCACTCACCCACCCACCCATTCACCCACCAATCCACTCATTCACCCACTCATCAATTCACCCACCCACCCATTCATAAACCCACACACCCATTCACCCACCCTCTCATTCACCCATTCACCCCAGCATTCACCGACACATGACCCATTCACCAATCTACTCATCCATTCACCCACACACCCATTCACCCACCACACACTCACCCACACACTCACACAACCAACCACGTAGGCTCTACTTACTCGCAAGTTACGCAAATGAAAAATGAAACACGTTTGTCCAGTTTTTATCTAGATGTGTGAAGCTTCAATGCGGAAAAATGCAGAAAATGTCCAACCGTCAAGGTATAGCTGAGGGCACGACGCATGTTTCAAACGCCTCTACAGAAACTCCTTATAAGTATGAAAGTAACAGGTAACACTTGCTTGCACAGTGCACACCTCTACAGAAACTCATCAAAAATTTAAAGGTACACCTTTTATATACGTAGAAACTCATGGGCCTGGTTAGTTCGAAAGCTCACTCAGCGGAAATACTCGGACGCCCACAGCATAAATTTTCAACATTTACATTTAACGCAGAGCTGATGAATAAGTTTGACATGGTTCTGAGAGGCTCTTGGACAAATGTTCAGACAAACATACATGTACACACCCACTCACCCATTCACCCACTCACACACCTACCCACCCACTCATCCACCCATTCACCCACCCATACATCCATTCACCAACCCACAAACACACTCACCAGCTCATTTATCCACCCACCCACTCATTCATTCACACACCCATTCACCTACCCACACATCCATTCACCAACCCACAAACCCACTCACCCATCAATTCATCCACCCACTCATCCATTCACCCACACACCCATTCACCCACCCACCTAGTCAATCCATCCATTCACCCGTTCACCCACCTACTAGTCCATTCATTCACCAATTCACCCACTCACCCATTAACCCACCTACTCATCCACCCATTCACCCACACGCTCACCCATTAACCCACACACACCCATCCATCCACCCACTCAATCACCCATTCACCAACACACATACCCATTCACCAACCACACACCCATTCACGCACCAACATTCACTCACCCATCACCAACCACTCATCCACCCATCCACCCATGCATTCATCCACCAACAGTCACCCACACACGCACACAACCACGTAGACTAAACGCTTACTCGCCATTTACACATAATATGAGAAATGAAGACGTATGTCCAATTTTATCTAGTTGGGTGAAGCTTTAGAAAGCAAAACTGCAGAAACTGTCCAACCGTCAAGGTATAGCTGCTGAAGGCATGACCCATGTTTCACACGCCTCTACAGAAACTCCTCCAAAGTATAAAGGTAATAGTAATACATCTACAGAAACTCCTCCAAAGTATAAAGGTAATACATCTACAGAAACTCATCCAAAGTATGAAGGTAACAACTCTAAAGAAACCTCGCTGACGTATAGAGGTAGCAGGTAATATATTTGTTTACACTCTATATAGCAGAGGCGTCAGAGTCCGGCCGGCAGGCCAATTCTGGTTCGCTGACTATTAAATGTTTAATGGCCCGCGGGGTATTGGCTAAACTTCCCGAAAGACTACACAATTTGCGTATGAAGAGAAACGAAATTATTGCTCTGCTACCAACAGGCCAGTAAATACTAAATCCTCACTCCACTAGAGAGGTTTTTCCTTAAATGACTTCACTTATAACTACTGCTCTCTCTCTCTCTGTCTGTCTCTGTCTGTCTCTGTCTCTTTGTCTGTCTCTGTCTGTCTGTCTGTCTCTGTCTCACTGTCTGTCTGTCTCTGTCTCTGTCTGTCTGTCTGTCTCTCTCTCGCTCTCTCTCTCTCTCTCTCTCTCTCACACACACACACACACACACACACCTCTGTCTTGTTCCTAGTTGGTATTTGTCTGTTAACAAATAGCCTATTAAAAGTTACGAAACCCTTTAAAATGTCAAAAATGTTATCAAAATTTAATAAGAAGCAAAAAGTGGATTGTGAATCAAGATCTTATCGCGACCTTTTTACCGATATGTATTTTTAATGAGTAATCTTTTCCCTTGATGTACCAATCGGCATACACTGGACAGACATTTGATTTAAACTTATTTCATTAATTTTGTTATTGCGAGAATTTGTTTGACATGGACTTGTTTTGAATATTGAAATAAGATAAATTTGAATACATTGACCTTATAGGCTTAAGGGGTTAAAGAGTTTTAAGTGATGTTCGTGACTTATAATGAAGATCAAAATTCAGATTTTTAACGCCTAATTTGACTGTTTGTATGCCTTAAAATGCACCATTTAAGATTTAGTTTCGTAAATATTTTCAGGGGACGGGCAAATCGAGCCTCCTCTCAGACCCGTATACCTCCATTTTGTTCAGGCGCCTTCGGCACCATTGTCCGTCATATGCTGGAAAATGCCAATGCCGCTGACTCACCATTAAAAAAGTTTCATACACCTGCTCTATAGAAACTTTTCAGAAGCATGTTCCTCATTACATGTAGTCTGAAGAATCACTCAACGGAAACATTCAGACGCCCACAACATAACTGTTCAACAAGACTCCTTTTCAAGATCTTCTCAATGAGTATCTAACAGGACTGCACGACTTTGTCATATGCTACAATGGCTGACTTAACACATGATAAATTATAATAATAACTCCCTGCAGAATTCCCACGAACCAGTTGGATCCATGTGGACCCCACGAGGGTACCGATTGAGGGAATGTGGGTTTCTTAATGATGACCCTTAAATGGTCATGTTGGAAGAAAAATAGGAATTCTAAATCAAACAGGGTTCACGAGATAAAATAAATCTCACATCAATGAGAACTTCTCGACTCTTGTTCATTTGTTCAGATGAAATTTCTATAAAAAAATCATAGCATCATCACATTATCACCAACAACGTCGATCATCATCATTAGCATCATCAACAAGCATCTCGTTTCATTATCAGTAATAACACAATTGATTATCAACATCGTTAGCATAATGATAATAGTCATCATTATAAACATCATGAATCACTGGCACTGATACTATTATCAGTAATATAGCATCATCGTCGTCATAATCATCTATCGCCTTCATCATCATCATCTATCGCCTTCATCATCATCATCATCATCATCATCATCATCATCATCATCATCATCATCATCATCATTGTCAACATCATCATCATTGTCAACATCATCATCATCGCTCTATCGTAAATGACTGGCATCATTATCAGCAATAAGATCGTCAAATATCATCATCATCAGGTTCAGCATGTATCATTTGGCACCAGCATAGTAACAAATCGGCAGTCGTAATCATCATCATCATCATCGTCGCCATCATCAGCATCATCGTCACTATTTTAACCTATTCTTATGTATTTCTATAATTATTTATCTTTGTTTAACCCATCAACGTCTGAAGTTTATTATTCCTCAACGTTTTCTTTATTAAATTTTAGTGAACTCTGCTTTAGTAAAGATTATTTTATTGTTCACCAACCTATTCATTGTTTCTAATTCTTAATGAAGCTGATTCTTACCTGTCATTGCAATTGCTTCTGGGTTGGTTGCTAGTCCGTAAACTACTTTGGTATCCGAGTCTAAAAATTCAGAATAGACTTACTTAAAAATTTCCGTAAATAATATTTTTATTTTACAAAGGTCTCTGAGTTGCTCTATTCAGTGTCTGCAAAAATCTGTCTTAACTGCTTAGCTTGCGCCAAAAGAACTAGAGTTTCACAATCTTCTTAACGCCAACAACTCCAACAAACTAACATCGTTGTCAGTTACAGGACCTGGTGTAGACTATGCGTATTACTCTGATTAAAGACATTCTTAAGTATTGTGGGATATCGTAATGGTGTCCCTATGATAACGATGATGATGATGATGATGACGACGATGATGATGATGATGATGATTACGACTGCCGATTTGTTACTATGCTGGTGCCAAATGATACATGATGAACCTGATGATGATATTCGACGATCTTTTTGCTGACAATGAAGCTAGTGATATATGATTGAGCTGATGATGACGATGATAATGACGAAATATGATTTTAATGACGACGGTGATATTACTGATAGCACGTATACTGCTGAGGAGATAAATCATGTCCGATATGATGTGATTATTATTACAGCAGTTTTATATAACGCCTTTTCAAGACAATGATGCGATGCAAATAAAAGCCAATAATATCTCTGACCAAACTTTAAACGGTACCGCCAATGCCTATACACATGGCCATATTTTTTCAATCGCATTGCGTTCTAACAATGTATTAACGAATAAAATAAAATTCTATGGTATGACGGTAACACGCGTGGTATGACGTCCACCGGTTTCATGTTTGCGTCTGCTGAGGACAGGGCCGGATTAACCACTCGGGGTCCCATGCTAATTACAAACGGGGCCCTTTTCGTGCTGACCAAGGGGTGACGGAGATGTCGTAAAGACACGACCATCAACTTGTAGTAAAGCAGGGTCAATGTGCCGTGCTGCTGAAATTAGTAATCAATGCATACAACACAACTTCAAAGCTTTGCATTTGGGCCATATTGGTCCCTAAGGTTGTTTCAAATGTTTGTTGCAGTCTATTGATAACTCACAGTTAACGTAAAATTATAATAAAAATTCAAAGCGGTTCGCTTCATTGTTAACAGCTCAGAAACACTTGCGACTTTTAGCAGCTGCAAACTGTGTAATAATGTTTATCAAATGAAATAAAATAAAAGCATATCACGCTCAAGACAAGCAGAGAAAAGCTATCTTTTGGCTACTCATAAGCACTGAAGCAGACATTGGAAGCACTACACTAAACCTTTAGATGGCCTGAAAAGCAACCATTTTCTAAGTTGACACTCACCATTCGGTGTCCAAGAACAAAACAGTTTATTATTGAACTGGCGCGTTTGTCCCTTGCACAAAGTCGACACTGCTTTAAAATGTTGTTTTGACGTTGGGTAATCATTGGAATCGGGAATTTTTCTCTTGGTTTCTGGTCCCTTTTCGAGCCAATAATCAGTAGTGGCCTCTGTACCTGGCAATCATTCATAGGTATCAGTCGAGTGACAAGGCGGTTTGTAAACTTGGACGACTTGTTATCAGACGGACGTGGAACAATTGTTTCAATAAGTTCAGTATTGTGAGTCTCACCTGTATGAGCATGACTATATACCATCTGTTGGTATATAAGTAATATGAGCATGACCACCATCTGTGGATATGTGTGCAGTGTAATGCACAGTATTAGAAGGAGTTAGCAAAGGATTTTGAATGGGAGTGGAGCATCCCTATAATGTCGACGTCTATTCTATTTTATTTACGAACTTATAAAGCGCCTATAAAACGTCTATTCTATTCTATGTATGTAAACTAATAAGTGACGTCTGCATAGATTACATAGTGACAGTTGAGCCAACAGAAACGCATGTGCACTGCAGTTGGTTGCATGGCTGACATTTCAAATTTGCAATCTGCTTCGCGCAAATTCTCGCTTAAACTGAAACCAATGGCTCTTTCTTATGAATAAATAATCATTTGGTGTAATAAATTCTGTGTCTGTTCTGCAGTAGGCTATTGCTCCCGTCGGGGGGTTCCCTGTAAGCGGGAGGCCCCATACTAAAGCATATTGAGCACACTTGTTAATCCGGCCCTTGCTGCGGGGATTCTGTGCCAACTGATTACCCACAGGTAACTCCGTCACCAATCTGGTACCTGCATAAGCTGGGAAGTATAAACAGCAATAATTTCACGGTCCAGTTCTTCAGGCGCTTGCGTAACAAAGAAGGAGACAGAGGACTAGCTCAGCTCTAGGTTTACGAGGAAGGTTGTTCCAGGCCATAGAACCGACGAAAGCAAAGCTTTACTGGTCCAGTTAGCTACATTGGTGAGAGCGTAGGCTGCGTTTAATGCGCCTCTGTGAAAGATCGCGGTAAGCTGCAGCTGCTGGCTTATTTTTCAGAGATTTTCAGAGTGTGTTTTGTTTTCCTGCAAGAATTATTTTTGTTCTTTGACTGTTGAATAAATATAGATAAAAATGTCTGAGAGCCCTATTGATGAAGACGGAGGACTTATACTGCGCACTGACGTAGGAGAGTGTCCGTCCGCTTCAGGTAGGTTAGTCGCTCCTGAGGCGTGGCCAAGTTCTCCGCTGGATCTAATAAATGAAAGAATGGAGAATTTAGTAGCGCTAAAGGACGAGGAAAGAAGACGATTTGAACAGAGACAAGAAGAGGAAAGAAGACGATTTCAACAGAGACAAAACAAGGACCGACTTAGACAAGAAGAACAGAAAAGGAATTTGGACTTGCAGTAGATTGAACAGAGGTAACAATAACTAATAGACAGATGGGAGTTATGGAAGACCAGGAGGACAGACTCTAGAAAATGTTGTGAATAGATTAAATCAGTTAGAATCGTCCGTAAGTGAGGTTGTTCCAGGCCACAGGACCGACGAAAGCAAAGCTTCTGCGCTGAGTTATAGAGGAACGAACCCGAGGAACAAGAAGATCACCCTGCTCGGCCGAACGAAGGGACCTGCGGCTAGGAACAGACGAGGCAGGGACAGTCGGTAGCAATGTCTAGTATATGATTTAATCTAATCTACTGTCTTGTGTAGCTAATCTAATCTAATCTAAAGACATCTACAGTGTAACATTACATAAAGCGTAAGAGAGCAAACAAAAGTCGCTCTCGAGTGAAATCGCAGTCAGAAAACGCGGTCCGTTTACCTGTTTGACTGGCTGTTTCTGCCGCCTGGTTGTCGTATTCCGCGGAATGCCTTCCTCCATTTCCCATTATTCCATTTGATTTCAGATAATCGCGTTGCTGGTGACTTTCGTCATCGCCCATTTCTGTATACGAAACCAAACCATTACTACACATCTACTTATTAATTGAATTAATTAAGAAGAAGAATAAGAAGAGCAGTAACTTATACTAGCCGTGAGGTATGATCGAAGTGTTAGCTACTTCATTTGCTTAACTTTGGCATATGAGGGCGGGTTGCCAGTCTTCTCCCTCTCACATCTCATCTTCCCACCGACAGTGTACGGTTAGTGTACTCATATATGAGTTGGCTAGGGGTGCTGGCGGGGTGTGCTCATTATAGATGAGTTGGCTAGAGGTGCTGGTGGAACATAAATCTTGAACCAAATTTCTGCCCTGGCGGGGATTTTAACCCCCGACCTCTCGATTGACAGTCCAGCACACTAACCAGTACACAATTTAAAGAGCACCACCTACGTAGTCATTCATTCATTCATTCAGGAGATTTATATAGCACCTCTTCAAGGGAACTACTCAGAGGTGCCCCCGACTCCAGCACGGCAAAAAAAACAGTTTTCAGGTTAATAGGCCTATAGAATAAGTGAGAGAGCGTTCTGGGAAGCAGGCGCAACTCCAAGGGCAGCCCATTCCAGACGGTCGGGCCCTATAGCCTATCTTTCATTAAACTATGTAATATAATTATAGATAAACATTTCTAATCCTTTGGTCATAAGTAGGACGGTAGATCTGTGAGTCAGTCAAGCCGTAGTCGATTAATAATTATTGCTATGTGTACAGTCCTCACAAACTCAGCGCCTTATATAACGGATTATCTTTCAGGAGAGCTCCTGCAAGATAGTTTGGCACAGCTGAACATATTATATTGGCATTTTAATAAAACTTTCATATTCTACTTTGGAAAGCATCAACAGGCCATTATCTGTTGGCTTCGATTCTTTACAGGCCACGTCAAGAAACGAGCTCTGTATACCTGTTTCTGCCGCCTGGTTGTCGTATTCCGCGGAATGCCTTCCTCCATTTCCCATTATTCCATTTGATTTAAGATAATCGCGTTGCTGGTGGCTTTCGTCATCGCCCATTTCTGCATACGAAACCAAACCATTACTAAACATCTACCTATCCATCTTTCATTATGAAGAAGAATAAGAAGAGAAGTCCCTTAAGCTAGCCCTGAGACAGCCATGAGTATGAAGTGTTGGCGACTCCATTTTCTTAGTCTTGGCATATGAGGGTGGGAGGCTAGTTCTCTAACTCGCCATCTCATCTTACCACCGACAGTGTACAGTCGATGTACTCATTATAGATGACTTGGTTAGGGGCACAGGTTGAACAGAAATCCCTAACCAAATTTCTGTCCTGGCGGGGATTTGAACCCCCGACCTCTCGATTGACAGTCCAGCACGCTAACCACTACACTATCGACCACCATCTGTATCTGTCATTAAAAGATGTAATATTATAGTTAAACGTTTCTAGTCATTTGGTCAGAAGGTCGGTGGGCTGGAAGGCCTAGATCAGTCAGTCAGACTTTCAGTAAGTCAGTTAGTGAGTCGGTTGGTCGGCAAGTAGGTCGATAGATCTGAGAGTAAGTCAGACTGAAATACATAAATTGCCATGTATTGTCCTCACAAACTCAGCGTCTTATATAACGAGTAGTCAATATATATATATATATACACGAGTTGTTTTTTCAGTTTAGCTCCTGCAGGATAGTTTGGCACAGCTGAACATATTATATTGGCATTTGAATAAAACTTTCATATTCTACTTTGGAAAGCATCAAAAGGCCATTATTATCTGTTGGCTTCGATTCTTTTTTACAGGCCACGCTCCGACGTCACTCTGAATTTTTAAAGCACTTTTCTCATGAATAATATAGATGCAGAATCAATTATTTTGACTCACCTGTTGCTGCCTGCTCGTCTTCCTCCATATTGACGTAGTCTTCGCCTGAAGACAAACATTGAATAACGATATTGCTTCAGTCAACAGTTAAAACTTGAAAACAAAATCATCTTGACCGACTGGCCTAAATAGTCTCTTTGGCGTTGAGCTTGAGTCTCTCGCGTTTTGGTGGCAGAGCTCTAGGTTGCGGGCTCGAATCCAGGCTGTAACTGTATTACGGATTTTTTGGGCATACAATCAGGGGCTTAGCCAGGAAAAAATGTCGGAGGGGTTTAAGTTTTCGGAGTGGGGGTGGTTCCTTTGGAAATTGTCATATTTTTCTACATCTTTAGTTTTTAATGCATTTATTTGGGGCGGGGGTTTGAAACCGTAAATCCACCCCTTAAATACGCCCATGTATACAATGCGGTAGTACGGTAGAACCATGCATGCATGCATCGTATGGCAAGAGAAGCAGAATCCACGCTATACTGTCACTATGAAAAATTGTGTGCATATGTGAAGTTATACATGCATAGGCTATGCATACATACTTACATGCATGCATTCATTCATATATATATGCCCGATAGCGCATTGGATAACATCTGGCACAGAGAGCAGAGGTACCGAGTTCGAGCCCCTGTTAGGGCGGATATGCTTTGTAGGCTGCTATTAGCGCCGTTGTATTGCAGGCTGTCTGTTCTGTTAGTAGTTAAGATTTGAATTGCATAACATGTAAATGTACAGCGCAGTGCGTTTGTCAGGCGCTTCAATAAAGAAAAGATTATATATATATATATATATATATATATATATATATATGCATACATACATACGTAAGTACCTACATACATACATACATACACATGCGCCCCTGAGGAGTTTGTTCTATGAATGATGTTGTATGCATAGACATATACAATACAACACACACAATATATATTAATATACATTCATGCATGCATGCATTCCTACATGCATGCATATACATAGGCTACACACAAGCATACTTGCATACACACCTGCGCACATACCTACACTCCAACATTCCCACTTATAATAGGCCTACAGGCTACACACATGTACACAAATGCACGTATACTTTCTCAGGTACAAGAAATAGCACAGAATGAATTTGATTCCTATCTCTAAATTTCGCTTAGAAATGAAATGCAAATAGAAGTCGGTAGGTAAGTGGATACATTGGCCTACATCAGCAACACGCACTTAGGCCCTACCTTAATTATGCAAACAGACGCACCTATTAACATTGGCATTTAACAATTGACTACATTATGTAATGCGTGAGAGGTCTGTTTGTTTCTATAATTGTGTGAAAACAATCGTCTAGCTTATACAGACACATGGCATGCGACACGAAATTTTTAAAGCAATTTGCTCGTGAATATTCTAGATGCAGAAATCAGTAGCTTGGCTTACCTGTTTCTGCCTGTTCATCTTCCAGGTTTTCATAATAGTCTTCACCTAATGGAAAACATTGAAAAAGCACAATGCCGGTGTTTAAATGGTTGGTTAGAACCGTTAGAGTGCTCGCTTTGTAACGCGGTGAATACGGGTCCGGGCTTCCTCTGAGATGGTTACTGTGTTGGGGCATTGAGCAAGCACTTCACTCACAGTTGCTCAGCACCATCGATTGATGTTTGGTCATTATATATAGATAGTGGCGCTTAATAAATGGGTAGTGATAATAATGATAATAATTAATTAGAAAAGATTAGACTGAACAGAAAATGGTAATTTATGGATTTCGAAGAGCCACTTGGACGTTCAAACGCTAAAGGGCCCCAGCTTATTCACGAGCGCTGCGTCGAGTCAGAGGGGTTGTTCAATGTCCATTGTTCCATTGTCCGGGTGTAGGCCTATACGGAAAGATGTACCTGGCTATCTTAAGCGCCTGTTCCATTTCATGCAGTTCAGATGAGCGTGTGGATTTGATTGCGTGAGAATTCTCCTGGATTTGAATGGATTGAATTTTTTTTATTTTAAAATATGCATATTTTAATAGAACGCAGTTGATTGGAATGAAAAGGATTTAATTAGAATAGATTAGATTGAGCAGAGAATGGATTTAATTGTTTCTCAATATGGGTTAGCACGAGTAGCGGCATTTGGACGTAGGCTACGAACCTGCTTAAAGGCGGAGAACCACAGAATAAGGATTGGGATGGAACGTGTTGGATTGGACATTGATTGGAATCTCTTGGGCATGGATTGGAATTGATTGTATTGGATTGGGCAAGGATTAGATCGGATTGTGCATGGATTTGATTGCGCTGAAGCGGCTGAACATCATCGGTTTTGGACCGGATTACAACAGAACAGTTTAGACTCCAGCATTATAGGGGCTTACGTAAATCCTTAAGGTGTCACTTAGGCATGACAGGCGAGACAATTATAAGTGTGTTATTTGGTTAGCACAAGTGTCATTTGGCCTAAATACGTAGGCCTACTTCCTCCCCATACAATATTTAATAATTACTAATCAAACATACAAGATGTTTATATTGCAATCCTGAGAAGAATGTCTAGTGCTCAAACTCTCGTTGAATATCAGCTGAACTATAGACTATAATTATGATGTAGTGTTGATTCCATTGTATAGGCCTGTATAGATGTTTCTAGGCTTACATCAGACATTTTTTGTAACCAGGGCATAGCCAAGGCAGTCATACAATTAAGTAACCAGCGCAGGGGGCTATTTGTACCCCAAATAAGTTCTCGGCAGGGCAGAAATTCTGGCAGGGCAATGACCAGGGCATAGGCTTTTTTACCAGGGAATTTGACCTGGCTTGCCCTGCTGTAGCGCCGCCACTGGTTTAATTATATGTAGGCCTATGTCTATGGTTAAAAGAACACACTATATTCGTGCAATTTTCTATGTATTTACATGTAGATTGAAAATAATTATATAGTAGGTTTGTGTAATATATTCGCTCATAAAAACATTTAACATCATATTGGATAGCGTAGACAGCGCCTCTGAGTATCGTATCTTGAATGGGCGCTATATAAATGTTCAATTACATTACACGTGAGACCTTGAGCATTATAGAAATTATCAGTGGTCCTAACAGCAAGAAGTGCGCGAATCAGCTGGGAAATAGGCCTAGGCCTACACCTGTGAATAGGTGCTATAGGAAAGTGTATCGGTGTGGGGTTGGCCCGATGCAGAATTTCCCTCCATTGTATACAAAACAATTGCACACAATACCGTAATCATAATCGAATTATCCCAGAGATGCTTAGTCTTTGGAACAATCGCTCAATCTGTGCGCTTTGTCAACAGCAAAATCAATGAAGCAGGTAACAATAGGCTACGCATGCATTGAGTCCCTACCTTCGTCCATTGTGCTTTGATGAATTGGTCTACTTCGATCCGACTGTCTGATAATCCTCTTTGACTACTACGTACTCCTTTTAATTAAATTTTTAAAAGCCGTTGATACTGCTCCGTAGAGGTTCACAGATTTTTGACCAGGAATTATTTTGATTACATTTAAGGAAACACAGCGTACAGAAGCCTCCTTCCCACTCTACCTAAATCAATACTGACGTCTCTATAATATTATTACAGTCAACGCAAACTCGGCGATGTATCCTTGTGTTGATATATTCATGTTTGACATTAACATTGACAATATATAATATTCTGCACATCTGGTAGACAAGTCACGGTCGACATGGTACGCCCAAGGCGACGACTATATGGGCGTTTACATTATTGCAGGTATAGGCGTAGGGTTTCACCAGTGTTGTTCTGGCCCGTTGCATATAGCTCGCCTGCCTGCGTAAGGGAATAGCCCTACCTGGTGTCGTAAAGGTATTCTCGGTGACGTAATGGAGGATCTAAAAATAGCACACACATCGTGCGTTGTTGGGCGTGAAGACTCTAAACGCTGCTGCTTTGTATGAAGTATAGTGCTGGTATAAAAAAGTAAGGGTAGCTTTAAAAAGTAATGGTAGTCTAAAAGATGATGGTAGCCTAAAAGTAGCCTAATGGACTACGATTGGAGTTCGATATTTGAGAGGTTGTAAAAAATATTGATATTTTATTTTAATAAGCTGCAGTGCCCTGCGTCGATATGTTTGAAGTAGCACTTCAGAATTTTGAGATTACGATTACGATTACGTTGCGGTCTACGGCTTAGACGTGTTGTATAAATCAACGATAGTGGGATTATGTAAATTAATTAGACCTTTAGAAATGGTACTGATCAAGAATCGAAGTTCACCAAGTGCAGGAAAGAAAACTCGGCTTTCACTCTAGGGGTCGTCCATAAAGTAAATTTTGACCCCCCCTAGCTCCAGGGGGGAGGGGGGTGGTTTAAGAAAGTGTGACAGTTTGTGACAGGGGGAGTTCGGGGGAGTCAGGCCATGTGTGACGTCAAACATTTATTTTTTAAAATTTTATTTATAATTTATTTTTATTTTTTTAGTAGAATTTCATAGCTTTAGAAATAATTTTCAAAAATTTTCTGAAACATTTTAATTAGTTTTATGTCAAAATAGCATGAAATGCATATCTCCTGAATGTGTTTTTTACGATTCCTCTCGCTAGGAGCGCTAGTAATAATGCTGTTGCGAATCCTTGTTTATGTATTAGCCAAATTGTTTTGTTTCTTTTATTATTTAATCACTGTTCGAAAGTGTGACGTACTTTAGGGGGGTCCTGACATAGGAGGGGGGGTAAAAATGGTCAAAAATAGCGTGACGTACTTTATGGACGGCCCCCTAGGACTCTTCAATCTGTTTCGTAGGTCCTAATCATAATCGTAATCTCGAACTTTCGAAAGCGCTACCTTAAAGCTAGCCGCAGGGTACCAGTTTATTCGCGAGCGCTACGGGTTGCCCAAAGCTACGAAGTGGAGAGTCCATAGCAAGTCCCGCTGCCAGGTTATCATGACGTGATAGATTCTTTTAAAGAACTCTAAAGGTTAAAGGACCTGGCATACGTTAGAGAATTCTTTGGTCCAGTCTTGAGTCAACTGGATGGGCGAGCATTGTGCTTAGCGGCCCATATGTAGTCTTTATTTAAACTGCGATAATAGGTTATTATATATGTATAATGCATTTAAGTATGTATGTTTTGCGCATTAGGAAGCTAAACAAATATTCTTGAAGTCTTTAAATGTGTGTGTGTGTACGTGATTTGTTAAATGAAGACAGACTGCACGCACGTACTTCACGCTTGGTTCTTGTATATATACTGTATGCCTAGGGCCTATAGCTATAGGCTTTTTCTGTAGGTAGGGCCTACACGTATGTAGGAAGTGTGATGATGTGGATAATACGGAATGCGAAGGTCGACCCTGACCACACGTAAGACCTCCAGTGATATAGAATATATATATTTCCCCAAAAGTCGTTTTCATTAACTCAGAGGTTACAGTATAGGAGAGACAGACAGACGGACGGACGGACGGACGGACGGACGGACGGACGGACAGACGGACGGACGGACGGACGGACGGACGGACAGACAGACAGATGGACGGACGGACGGACGGACGGACGGACATAATTATGCAGATACCAAATGCAGTCCTTTCGAGCATATCAAGGAAGTAAAATCTACGAATGTCTTTCAGTTGGTTCTTTTTGTGTCACATCAATTTTAGACTGAATACAAGTTTTACAGTATGTCATTCGTGACTCAGTAGCTGGCCCTGTAGACTGTTGGGGACATATGCACTACAATACCTCGACTATAGCTCCAACCCAGACCAACTGCAACCTTGACACAATAGTACCGCTCGCTGAGCGGTGCCATTGTGTCAAGAATAATTATAGGCTATACATAGCCTATACATAGCCTATACATGGCCTATACATAGCCTATTCTGCCTTCTACAGTCCACACGCATGACTTGTTGTGCGTATGAACCATTGCAATGATTTAGTGGGCGTCTTTCTACTTGCAATATGTCCGCTGAATGAGTTTGACATTCCATTCTGCAAACTCAGATTTAGGCTTTGGCTACAAGCTATAGGTCCGTTAAACGGACTCCGTTTGAATCTGCACTTGGGTAGACCTATTGCGGTGTACCCAACTCCACGCTATCGATGGGAATATCGTTTATATAAGTACATAATTTTATAGGCCTACACATAGACTATAATTATAGCCTATATCATTTGCCAACCGGGTCCATAGCTGCAGGCCTATATGGTTTCGTCTTCAGTTTGATCGCGTTATAGGCCTACGTAGCCTAAAAATTCAACAGTTTTCTTGCTATACATCAAGACTGCACTATTGTTGTAACTCATACTCTGCTCCGCGTTGCTCCTCGTCTTCCAACACCTACTTCACTGAACTCTCTCCTGCTCCACTCTGCAGCCTCTTCACTCATCTTGGCTTTTTCGTCCTTTTCGTCGACGTCCGCCTTTTCGTCGTCTGCCTCGTCTTTTAACCGCCTTAGTTCTATGGATCTATACTATAAACTCTCTCTACACTTTGTAATTATAACACTCCCAAAGTCTCGATCGCCGAGAAATGCGCTATATGTTTTAGGACGGAGAAAATAATATGTCGACGCACACCTCTCTGGCTCCGCTCGTAAATAATGTTCAAGGTGACCACGTGAAAAAATTAATGATCTGTAATTATTAATTATTTCGTATTCTTGTTGTCTTTTAAGAATTTTTACACATTTTAATGCATGCAGCCCTCAGTTTGGCAAATCTTTAAATGGCATGCTTTCGTAGATAGTAAGCCTTACAAAACTGATGTTAATGACTCGTATATCGTTAGAGCGCGTCCGATGTGCGGCTGACCGTATAGGCCTAACGCTAAAAGGCACCCTGCCTCGAATGGGGTCAACCCGAATCCCCGAAAACGCTGAAAACAGACAAAAGCCCGATTTCCCGAAAACAGTTTTCTAGAAAGCGGCCAACTCTTCAGAGCTAATCAGAGTTAAATTGTAAACATGACATAGATCTAGCGTGGCCTTGATGTATATCGGTGCGGGCCCGAATCTCGAAACCCGAATCCCCGAAAGGCATTTCGGCGTGATCCCCGAAATTGATTTTCTTAGTCCGACCCGAATGAACATCATTAACAAATACATATTTGAATAGGCAGTATATCGTGCTACATCACAAGGCCACGCTAGGTCTTTGTCATGTTTACAATTTAACTTTGAATAGCTCGGCCGCTTTCTGGAAAACTGTTTTCTGGGAAATCGGGCTTTTGTCTGTTTTCAGCGGATTCGGGGATTCGGGCTGACCCCTGTATATCGATATACTGCCTATTCACATGTTTATTTGTTAATTATATTGATTCGGGTCGGACTTAGAAAATCAATTTCGGGAATCCGGCCGAAATTCCTTTAGGGGATTTGGGTTTCGGGTATTCGGCCCACACCCGCTAAAAGGCACCCTGCCTCGAATATCTATGCTTTTTAACATAACATAGCAAGGTTTACAGTGGTTCAGAAGACTAACATCCGTGTGAGAACCACCAAGTGCATGTCTCTAATAACCCATCTGCCCAAACCTGTCCTTGAAGATGTCGATGGTCCACTCTGTCATCCAAGAGGTTGGAGTTACATTTCCTGACGCCATGATAGAATGAATCCAAGAGGGGTCAGCCCGAATCCCCGAAAACGCTGAAAACAGGCAAAAGCCCGATTTCCCGAAAACAGTTCTCTAGAAAACGGCCGAGCTATTCAAAGTTAAATTGTAAACATGACAAAGACCTCGCGTGGCCTTGTCTCTATGTATACGATATCCTGCCTATTCAAATATGTATTTGTTAATGATGTTCATTCGGGTCGGACTTAGAAAATAAATTTCGGGATCCGCCCGAAATTCCTTTCGGGGATTCGGCCCGCACCCATCCAAGATTAACTAACGCCTTTTTGCGAACTTGGCTCTAAAGTGACTACATCGAACGATTTTAATGAACCTTACCGCATGTCTTATCATAATATGGTGATTAAGTTAAATTTCAGGTAGGACCATATTAACTTAGCCACTGAATCAAGTTATAAATATTGGTCTCGAAATTACATACTAGTGGACAGATAGGACTAGTACATGTTCTTCATATTACATTCTGCATTCATGTTTCAGACGTAGTTTCCGCCGATTCTGAAAGCTGAGTTAACAGTCTTTGTGTCTTGACTTTTGATAACAACAGAATGCACACATCATACGAGTTTGCTGTAGCACTTCTGGTGAGTTACATTTTGCCTAATGACGTGTTCGTAAAATGACAAAATGACATGCATTATTTTTAACAATGACTAACGTAGAATTTGAGAATAGTTCAGTAGGCAACTTAATGCTTGCTGGAACAGGTTACCTTGTAACCCATGAAATTACCATGTCAATGAAGAGGTGTGAACATTATCCAGAAATGTGCTTTAAAACTATGAAATACTTGACAGTTTGGATTGTTGTGGAAAATTGAGGGTCAGTAGATTTTGCCATTGAATTTGTCCAGCTATATGTAATTTCAAATTCAAGCTAAAGAGAGGAGTATTTAACTCTGAGGTAGAATAACTTCTTGAATTCTTAAATTATGCACTGCCCGTTAAAAATACCTGTGAAATGCTGCTAAATTCTGCCATATTTTATGTGCTTTTGAAACCCAGGCAGATTTTATCGATGAAGACCTCTTTTGGATGGTGTATCTTTAAGGAAGAAGTCAGATTGAATATATGTTGTCTGTTTGTTTTCATGTGTATGTGTCTTCTTTGGTTGATCTCTTAGTCTGGCTCTGTGTCGGGACTGTGTGTTGATATCGTTCTTTTCCCGCTGGATACCATCAAGACCCGACTACAGAGTGCCGATGGATTTGTGAGATCTGGTGGATTTAGGGGAATTTATCGTGGACTTGGTTCTGTGGCGGTCGGTTCTGCCCCTGGAGGTAGGTACTTTCAAAGTGCTTTTCTTTTGAAGTAATGTAATATAATTGAACATTTATATAGCGCTCCTTCAAGATATCTACTCAGCTAGCCTATATGATGTTATTATGAACTAATATATTACATCAGTTCGCAAAAACAATGCACAGTAAGCTGACAGAGTCACCAGTGCCGAGCCCACGCACACACGAGGAACTAACCAACGGATTCCCATCGACAGCTGAAGATGGCATATATATATTCAGAGTTAAGAATTTGGATCAAAAGTTTATGGTATGTAATGCATTTTTAGAAATTGCTGATGTAAGATACCATATGTTGAAAAGTTGATTGATACGGTAATACTTTTAACTTCATGTTTTGAAAATTGATTGGTGACTGCAATTCTCTTATGTTTTCATGTAATTGACTTGTTGCTGATGCGCTTATTATTGCATATGCAATTATGCATACTATGGAGTTCGATTGTTTATTTAAATAATTTGTGCTTTTTTCAGCTGCCCTCTTTTTTAGTACTTATGAGATGAGCAAACTGGTTGGGGCAAAGTACTTCCATATCCAACATGAGTCGTTCATACATATGGCTGCTGCTTGCTGTGGTGAAACAGTAAGTAGTCAAACAGATACTTTATGTGGATTTTGTAAATTGGTTATTTAGAAATGTTTTGGTACTTTTATGGTACTGCCTTGAGAATTTAAATCCGATTGCATTAAGTGAAATTTAAGTGAAACTTGTTGATGAATTGATTTTTTAGAGTGTGCTTCTGTTAAGCTTTTCTTGCAATATCGGGACAGTGCCCTAAAGGACTAATGCATGCAATAAGTCAAATTTTTTCTTGCCTTGTTTTCTGCACTCAATTTGAATGCTGTTTTCATGTATTTGTTTGGTTAATCCACTAGAATTTCTGTTTAAAATATTATTAGCATATCCTGCATTCAGCTTCCAGATACCAATGTTCTGTTGCCTTTTTTAAATGTACCAAATTGAATGTAGCACCTAAGGTTATTATTATATTAGATATTATGTAGCTGGCATTGTATTGAACTGGCAAAGTTATATCTATGAACGTTCAAGTTAAATGTATAATGGATTTTTTTAAATTAAAAACTTAAAAAACACCTTCACTTTGTTCTTTAATGGACATCTCTCAGAACACTATGAAATTCATTGAATTCATCTGATCGAAATAATTAGGCGTGACTCTGGTATAAAGTTGCTAAGATCTGTGTGTTGACTAGGTTGCCTGTCTTGTTCGTGTTCCAACAGAAGTTGTGAAGCAGAGAACAATGACCTCGAAACACGTGTCGTCTTACGATGTTCTTCGAAGAACTGTTAGCAGCGAGGTATCTGACATCTTCAGTGTGCTTAGTCTTTTACCTCTAGAGAAGATTTCACCAGTAATGTATGTATGTATGAGCACTTGTTATAGCGCCCCTTCAAGATTTCTACTCAGAGGCGCTCCCGACTACAGCGCGGACACTGAATTATAGTTTCACGCCGAAGTGCATGAGCAATTGCGAGTGAAGGACTTGCCCAGGGTCTATACGCGGCGGCTTGAGTTACGTGTGTATTTAGTAATCAGAATTGATACAAATTCAGTTGTTTGTGCCCTGATGTGTATTTTGTTTTTCAGTACTGGAGATTATGTTTTTATAGTTAATCCAGCAAAGGGAAATAATTATTACATAATTTACAGGCACCAAGTTTGCAATAGTATTGGTGTTTTTTAGCACGGAGAATGGTCAATGATTTTTAAATTAGCTGTATGTTACACCACGTTGCAATCTGTTTGACAGGGTGTCTTTGGACTTTACCGAGGTTTCTTAAGCACTGTCATGAGAGAAATTCCATTTTCGTTAGTGCAGTTCCCCATCTGGGAATATCTCAAGGTACAGTTTTCTTTTGTTTTAATTTTTTAATTTTTAGCAAGTAAGGTATATGCCTGTGTCAAATTCTAGTCCTCAGGGATTAGATTGTGAGGTTTAGAGGTAATTTGGCTGAAGCACTTATGCAACAATAGCAACTGGACATACATGGCTTTACAATAAATTGTCACTGTCATAGATGAGATGGAATAAAAGTAAAACTTAAATCATCTGTTTTTTAATTGCATAGCTTTGTTTACATTCATAGTCAATTAGTCATCCAACTGAAATTTTTTGAATTCAAGTGCATACTGTTTGAATATTTTTTTCACTTTATTTCTTATTGGGAAAGCATTAAGGTTGTATTTTTCTCTTTCTTGGTTCTCATGATCTTTATTTTTTGTGTTTATATTTATGCAAAAACAACAAAACCCAGATATGATTAGAAATCAGGGGATAATCAGTGCTGGCCTTACAGTACAAAGCATTGTGCCTCCCTTGTGCAAATCCTTGTAGCATGGTTGCTTAGCACCCATGAGATGATTGTACTGGTATAATGTAAGAATGTGAAAAGTTTAATGTATTTTGGCAGCCACATTCATTGAGTCATACTGAGCCCATAACTTGCCACCAGTTCTCAAGAATGGCACAGTGCGGGGACTTTGCAAGTCCGCTGTGGGCTCAATGGACGTGTCTGGGTACTTAACATGGAACAAATGGCAAACAGTAGTGGGTCTTGTGTGTGAGGTTTTTTATTTAAGTATAACAGCATGGTAATCGAACAGTTTGATTTGCAGAGGTCGTGGAGGGAACGTCAGGGGTCACCAGTTCAACCTTGGCAGTCATCAGTCTGTGGAGCTTTGGCAGGTAGGGCTTTATTATTATGATTATTATTATTATTATTATTATTATTATTATTATTATTAGCAGTATGCATTTTTATTAAGTATGCAATTTTAAGTGCTGCCATTTAATGACTAAGCATCAATCAATGTTACTGAGCAATTGTGAATAAATTGACTTGCTCAAGGTCCCTACACAGGTAGGCCTACCATTTCAGGGGAGGCTGAACTGTGAGTTTTATTTCAAGTTGAGTTGAATTGTAACTTTTATGTAAATTGAAATTGAATTGTAAAGTTTTTCTAAAATGGAGCTGATTTGTAACTTTCATCTTACTTGCAGTTGAATTTGAATATTTATCTAAAGTAGAAATGTATTGTAACTTTTATGTAACATAGAGTTGGATTTTAAAGTTTACCGAATGTACATTTAAAGTTGTCTGTGTCTGCCTGTAGGTGGCATTGCTGCAGCTACGACGACACCACTAGATGTCGCAAAGACACGCATCATGTTGGCAAAGGTGACAAATCTCATAGAGTCTCCTGTGAAATTTATAACTAAGTGGGGTGCACTGGATGCTCTTTCTGTCTTTCATTCATGCAGAAAGTGAAGTTACTAGCACTTCATACCCATGGCTGCTCTTGCGATTAACATAAGGCAAGGGTGTCCAAACTTTGTAATGGTGGGTCAATGGCAATATTTTCCAGAAAGTAGCGGACCACGATGCCAAAGGTGCCTGAGCAAACTGGGTATGGGTCTGGGAGGGGACTCGGTAGCCTGTCCCCAGAAATTAGTCAAATTAGGCTTATAAATCTTAATTCTCATCTTCGTTGTCAGTCACAAACATCACATAAAACTGTTTTCGCTTCATACACAGTGAAAAATGAAATTTTTTTATTCTCAAATTGTGGTCTTCAGGCAAGGCTCTGCGGGCCAGAAACACATCGGCAGGCCAGAAAGGCCAGGTTTTTGACACCCCTGGCTGTGCTGGGCTGTAAACCCCGAAGTTGAGGTTCAAATTCCTGTCAGGATAGAAAGATCTGTCAATGTTTACTTTGTTCTAATGCCAACAAGTGAACTTGGTTATAAAATTGAGTTCATTGACTTTGCATTATTGATGGTATCAGATGACTAGCCACTTGATTTCATGCACTGAAGGATGCGCTAAGGAGGTGAAGTCACCATTAGTTCATACCTTTGGATATTCCTCAAGATTTGTTTAATAAGCATCTAAAAGCTTATAAAATTTTTTGTCGTTTTTAGAGTGACAGTGAACTCTCCAAAGGTCGAATTCTCGATGCCCTCAAAAGTATTTACAGGCAACGGGGTCTGTCGGGGTGAGAATTGTTATTTATCTCGTAATCAATCTCTTATCTGATGACTTATATGTAGTGCCATTAATATTGCCGAAATGCACAAGGCATCAAATAATGGTTTTTTCAAGTGAAGTCCTAATAAAACATTTTATTGAGTTGATTCATTGTGAAAGTTATGCTGATTCTGGTGTTTAAGGTATAACAAAGGTATAATACTAATCATTCTCTTGTTCTAGTTATGTCATAGTTTAATAGTTATGTTGCAGTTCTGTTATGGGGGTGCTTGATGCGTAGTGGCTACCTGGACTGTCGACCGAGAGGTTGGGGTTCAAATCACTGCCAGGGCAGAAATTTGGTTCAAGATTTCGGCTCCACCTGCATCCCGTAGCCGACTCCGCTATAACAAGTACACTGACTGTACACTGTCGGTTGGAAGATCAGATGGTGAGGGAGAGAACTGGCCACCCGCCCTCAGATACCGAGCCTAACATTTAACTCATGACTGCTTCTCAAGGATAGCTTAAGGGATTGTTCTACTTATTGCATGGGGCAATTTAAATATATGAATGTATATAATATATACTATATAATATATATATTATATATATTTATATATTATTATATTATTTTTGTGTATCTGTATTGTAGGTTGTTTGCTGGAGTTGTTCCAAGGACTCTGTGGATATCATTTGGAGGGGCGATATTTTTAGGCATTTATGATAAATCTAGGCAGGTCTTTACATCAGCAGTGACATAATCTCTGTTGATTGATGACAATCAATGTCTGTTGTTTGGGCTGAGCTTTGTAGGATGTCCCTAAATGAAGGATAGAGGTGGTTTGATTCAGATTGACGGTTTCCAATTGCAAGAAAGATGTTTCTCTTCGAGGAGTTCTTACCAGCTTGGTTGTTCCGAAGAGGATTCGGCTGGTGGATTTGTGTGAGTTGGAGGATGTAGGAAAATTTCTGGAGGCAGAAAAGTTTCTTAATTAACTTAAACTGTCTTGTATTCATAATTTAAAGAGCAATCAGGTAGCACTTTTTGGCTGAATGCATTGTAGTAAATTTAACTTGCAGTGTATCCCAGTAGGAATGATGTGAACCAGTAAGTTGTAGCACCCTCTTCCCTCATGCATGTTTCAGTCTGACGGTAATTCCGATATGCGAATTTGATAAATACATGGACACCAGCTATTTCAGTATATTCCATACCTTGAACAGCAATCATATGCCAAGGCTGAGAAAATGATCTATTTATATTCTTGAAGTCCTTTAGTTGGATGTGACCATATCAAAGTACCCCACCCTGCCTTTGTAAGATCAACTGTCTAAACTGTAGTTCTCAACTTGAGTGTGGATAGCCACAAAGGATTGTGGAAGAGCATTGCAAGGGAAGAAAGGGTCCAATTATGTAGGTCATTTTTTTGAGAATTTTCTTTATGGTGATTGGTGACCACTTAGGGAAATGTATCCCTTAGGGAAATGTGTTGAGGGTCAATTGGCCGTTGTACTCCAGAGAGCAAAACATCCTATGTTCAGGGCAGCTGGACACCTAATTCCAGAGAGTAGGCTACCACCTCCTGTGTCCAAGATCAGTTCGTGTAATGTTAAGATTTGCTCTGACCTGTGTTCTACACAAGGTTTGAATTGTCAAATTTAAACAGGAGGGTTTGAAAAATTCTTACATTTTCAGATGTCCCAACCAGAATTCTTACTTCTTACCTAAAACTGGAATACATACTAAATTGTAGTGGGTGTACACCTAGTAGATCCTTAACTGTGTAAATATTTTTGAGGCTAACACAAGGACAATTGTTAGACGAATGCGAAAAGGAAGATACATTGAACCACTGAAAGCTGTGCCGAAGTGTTTAACACCCAAGATATTTTTTTTAATTAGCTGAAGGGTTGAAAAATGAATTGGCGGGGTTGAACCTTCCCAACCCCATCAATTCAATGCCTGGTTCTACGACCATGCACGTTCCACAAGAGTTGCTTTAGGGATGACCACAATTCTTCAGTCATGGACTCGATATATAGGTATTAGGTACGTTGTGTAAGTACGTTGTAGTTCTGTCCAGCTAATCCAATAGAGTCTATAGTACCCTGTTATCATAAGTAGCAATCTGATTGTATTCGGGCACCAAAGCCAACCATGCAACCTGCTTGGGTCTTGCGGACTTGACTTGCTATGGCTCCAGTACATGAACATAATCTGGGCAGACTGTCAAATCATTTATTGGAACAGTTTTGCATTATGTTACATACAGGTGCATAAAGTTAAAGCTGTAGGAATTCAGTGTTTTTGTGGGGGTGGGGGAGTAAACACCCTCAATTTTTATATAACCATCAGCTGAAAAGATTTGGGAGTTCGGAAACTAAAATCTGTCTTTCGCACCCGCCGCCTTTTTTCTTCTATTTGTTACGTCACTGCTCTCTCTGGCTTCCACTGTCTTTCCTTGTCTTCTTTGTTACGTCACTGTGTCCTCCCGCGGGCTTTTCGTCTGTGACGTCACTGCACCCTCTCTGGCATCCGCGGTCTTTCCTTCTCTTAGTTACGTCACTGTGTCTTCTGTTTTCCACCCGAGGTATCCCTCTGTGACGTCACTGCTCCTTTTTTTCTCCCTGGCATCCGCGATCTCCCCTTCTGTTTGTTACGTCACTGCTGTCTCTCTGGCTTCCGCTGCCTTTCCGTCTCTTAGTTACGTCACTGCGTCCTCTGTTTCCACCCGACGTTTTTCCCTCTGTGACGTCACTGCTCCCTTTCTCTGGCATCCGCGGTCTTTCATTCTGTTTGTTACGTGACTGCTGTCTGCCTGTCTCTATGGCTTCCGCTCTCTTTCCTTCTCTTCTTTGTTACGTCACTGTGTCCTCTCTTTTGCACCCGAGGTATTTCCTCTGTGACGTCACTGCTCCGTTTCTCTGGCATCCGCGGTCTTCCCGTCTGTTTGTTACGCCTCTGCTGCCTCTGGCTTCCGCCGTATTTTCTTCTCTGTTACGTCACTGTGTCCTCTCTTTTGCACCCGAAGGCTTTCCCTCTGTGACGTCACTGCTCCGTTTCTCTGGCATCCGCGGTCTTCCATTCTATTACGTCACTGCTGTTGTCTCTGGCTTCCGCTGTCTTTCCTTCTCTTCTTTGTTACGTCACTGTGTCCTCTCTTTTGCACCCGAGGTATTTCCCTCTGTGACGTCACTGCTCCCTTTCTCTGGCATTCGCAGTCTTCCCTTCTGATTGTTACGTCAGTACTCTCTCTGGCTTCCGCTATCTTTTTTCTCTTCTTAGTTACACTGTCCTTTCTTTTCAACATGTTTTCATAAGTAGCAATCTGATTGTATTCGGGCACCAAAGCCAACCGTGCAACCTGCTTGGGTCTTGCGGACTTGACTTGCTATGGCTCTAGTACATGAACATAATCTGGACAGCCTGTCAAATCATTTATTGGAACAGTTTTGCATTGACGTCACTGCTCCCTTTCTTTCTCTGGCATCCGCGGTCTTCCCTTCTGTTTGTTACGTCACTGCTCTATGGCTTCCGCTGCCTTTCCTTCTCTTAGTTACGTCACTGTGTCCTCTCTTTTCAACCCGAGGGCTTTCCCTCTATGACGTCACTGCTCCCTTTCTCTCTGTGGCAGCCGCAGTCTTCCTTTCTGTTTGTTACGTCACTGCTATATCTGGCTTCCGCTGTCTTTCATACTGTCCTTTGTTACGTCACTGTGACCTCTGTTTTGCACCAGAGGTATTTCCCTCTGTGACGTAACTGCTTCCTTTCTCTGGCATCCGCGGTCTTCCCTTCTGTTGTTACGTCACTGCTCTCTGGCTTTTGCTGTCTCCTTCTCTTCATAGTTACGTCACTGTGTCCTCTGTTGCACCCGAGGGCTTCCCTCTGTGACGTCACTGCTCCGTTTTTCTGGCATCCGGGTCTTCCATTCTGTTTGTTACGTCACTGCTGTCTCTGACTTCCACTGTCTTTCCTTGTCTTCTTGGTTACGTCACTGTTTCTCTCTTCAACCAGCGGGCTTCCCTCTGTGACGTCACTGCTACCTTTCTTTCTCTGGCATCCGCCAAAGATTTTAACAGGGAGGTAAAATCTTTGGCATCCGCGGTCTTCCCTTCTGTTTGTTACGTCACTGCTCTCTCTTCGGCACCCGCTGTCTTGATATAAACAGGTTTTTAAAAAAATAGTAATATTCTATGGATAAGTCCAGTCAAAATCTAAGTCGGAGATAATCCAGAAGTTAGGCTAAAGTTACAACTCCTATGAAAGAAAATGCTTTTACTCTATTTCAATCGAGCCAAGCTTACTGCTGCTGGGCTAAGTTTCCCCTTCTACATGTATAGGGTTTAAGGTACTATTGCGTAACAAAAAAAGTCGTTGCTTGTATGAAGTTCTGCTCACTGCATTTCAGCACTACGCTGTGTCCCCAGCTTGACACCCCCAGATTCTGACCTGGCACCTAACTTACCTGGCTCTCCGGACTTGGTATGATGTAGGCCTAGCGCCGGTGTATAAGCTGGTCTCCAGGCCTAACCAGTGCTTAAAGTGTAAAAAAAGAAGTGCCTGGACGCCCCTTACCTTTCCCTCCCCTCCTCCCACCAATACCCTTTTCCCAACCCCTCTCCCCAACTTCCCCTCCTTACTCCCATCCTTCCCCGTCCCTCTCCTCAACCCCTCTCCCTCCAATCAGAGGTGCAACTATAAAATGTTTTCTGAGGTGCTCATATTGCAAGCGCCGAAGGCACGAAGCCGTGAGTGCTGAGTTCCCATGCGTATAGGCCTAACGACTAGGGTGTCTGAGGGAGCGTCGTGAGCTCCCTCCGCGGGGTCTGGGGCGGAGCCCCAGAAGCCAACGCATTTTGTAGCAATTGTTATCAAATGGAAGACGTGCTAGGCTCTTGTTTTCCAGCAGTTTCTGAACGATAAAGTTATGAAAACTTCATGGTTTATCCAGATTCCCAGACTAACACCACAACAATTTCAAAGTTTTATTTTAAAAGAAACAGGTTTCGTCTTTACCTTTCGCCTTCGGCTCTTTCAGAAGTGTCTAGTTAATTTTTGCAGTCAAAATCCATTTCAAAAATAATTTTTTTCTGTTTTTGTAAATTGGCTATGCATTTTGTCCAGTTGTATAGCCGATCGATGCCGCTACCTTGTTAGCAGATATTCTCAGTAGGCTTTGCAATCCTGTGGCACACATAGTTTTCCTCAGGTGACTTATTGTGAGACGAAGCCTAGAAAATGCTCTCCGGAACAAAATGTGACTGGTAGGGCAAGGGCATCGTCATGCGGAGCTGGCTGAGTTTTGTATAACGAAACAATTCATTTAATTCCAATTGACAATTTTCAACTCTTATTAAGCCATTACTTCCTTCTGACCTGTTTTTCTTGCCTTTGTTTTTCTTTGTATACCTACAGCGTTTTGTCTGTTGTTAACTCAATAAACGAATATATGATCATGAAGTCGTATGTTGTCTCTCAACAGTTTCTGGGTCTTGCTGGTGAATTACGTAAAACTGGGACAGTTAATAATAAATAATAATAATATCTTTTCTTTAATGCGCCTGACACTGCGGTGACATTTCGTATCAATTTAAATCTTGTACTCAATGACAGTTGTATACAACATTTAACTTGCTAATGCAGCCTACAAAGCATATCCGCCCAAGCTCGAACTCATGTCAGTTATGAAACACTGGTCAAGTTGGTGTTTTATAGGTCTAGGTGAATCGTATCGTATTGTATCGATGCGTTGTATTGAAGTCATTTAACTTGATAAGTTCATTCAGTTATGAAACAGTCAAGACAAGACTCACAGTGGACGTGAGTCATGTGACAGTCAGGTAGTTCTAGTTGTTAGGGCCTACGAAAACTCAGACGATAAAACCGGAAGCGCGTATATGACGTGCGATTTGATGAAAAGTTAACTAGAATGTACAAGTCAGGAATGAGGTGGAGAAACAAGTTACACTTACACGGTAGAACACATTCAGAAATCAAAATGACAACATGAAATTTCATTGGAATCTTAAAAAATTAAATGCTGTTGAAAGTGACGTAGAGGAATAATTACACTGTTGCATGGACGCTGCATGGACGGCGTCCAGGCGGTGCTGCCTAATAAGTGGCAGGACGGCGTCCAGCCTTGAAAATAAGTGCCTGGACGCCGTCCATGACCGTCCATGCACACTTTAAGCCCTGGGCCTAACGCAGCTTTTGTTTGACGCTGAGAGATTAACATGTGCATCACATGACTTACTGTTTGGGAAAGCATAAGCCTTGAAGTGCAGTGCAGAAGACTAATCAACAGAGCTAGACTTTGTAGGATAGGCCTAATTATTATTAACACAGTCCTCCAAATTAGGGGGCGTATAATATTGCTTTTGTATCGCATCGAAGCAATTGACATTGTATTGTCGGTCTGTATCTCTACAAATAGTTAAGTAGGCCTATGTTGGAGAGCGAACATCAACCTGTGACTGAAATCTGCCAAGATTCTGTTTGTTTTAGTTAAGAAGCTGAGTTAGCCGGACGTATGCCTCAGCGGTGGCCAACAGTAGCCATAGCCTACACACAGTTTACCATCTTTGATTAAACCACCTGTGAGATCTACGCTTAGGCTAAGATAACCTGGGCAGCTTGGCTTCTTGCGGAAAAGTCCCACTGCATGGTTGTAGACTACAATATATAGGGATGCGATAATGAGCAGACAAAGCTGGTATTTCGAGTGCTTGACTGTAACTAGGCTACCTTTGTCAAAGTGAAAAGCCGACTTTTGGAGAAGAGACGTAGGGCGTAGAGGCTACTTTTAGATTAGGGATATTCGGGAGAATACGGTAGCCTACCTTAAATGTCTGCAACCTATTAATTTTGGAGTTAACGTAGGCATATCGCTTGCTTAGGTCTTTTTCACTCGTAAACGATGAGGCGAAATAATTCGGCCCGTTTGGCCGTGTAGCCTAGACCTATTATGATTTTAAGCGACGAATAAGTAACTAGATAAATTATGCTGTAGTCCTGATTAGGCCTAGTTCATTTAGTCGGCGAACAAAGCATTTTAATTAGGCCCCTAAGAGATTCTACATCTATAGACATATCGCTATTCACGAAAGCATTGACAGTGATCGAAGCTGATTAACTTAATAGTTTTTAAAATCCTGAAGTTTTGCTGGATTTTTCAAGTGTTATCTGAATGTTTCGACGAGGAAACTGTGAAACGATTTTACACCTACCTCAAGTGGAAGATGGTGAAATTCTGTGCTTGGGTGACAGAGTCACGAAATCGGTTTAGGTTACTGAGTGCGGTCCTATTATTAGTGGCTGACGTCATGAATATGACGTCGTTCTTCTCAGCCAATTGGGCCGAGGCTGCGTCATCGAACAATATGGCGGACCTATCAGAGATCTACGTTAACATAGGTCTATGGAAGTATTGCGTTGTGACGTCTTCCAATCAAACCTGTTATGACGCAAAGACCTCGAACGGACCCGTTTCAGGTAATTACTGCAATATTTAAATAAAATCTAATCATCTTGTGTAGTCCTTGGTTCGTCCAGGTCTCTTTGGGTCCCTGCCCCTTTGGGTGTGCCCCAGGGTTCTGTCCTGGGCCCGCTGCTTTATCTTCTTTATACTGCTGATGTCTGCTCCTTGTTGACGTCTCAGGGGCTTCTACACCAACTATTTGCCGATGATGTGCAAGCCTACATCCACACCCATTCAGCCGATGCGGTGGCTACTGTAAGTCAGATGTGTCTGACTATGGATGTCCTCTCTTCTTGGATGGCCTCCAATCGGCTACTCTTAAATACCTCTAAAACACAGCTCATTTGGCTGGGTAGCCGTAGACAACTGCAGGGTATCGACTTTCCTCAACTTACCCTGCTCTTTCCTCACATAACCTTTTCCCTCACAGTTCGTGATCTGGGACTTTCTCTTGACTCCGAGCTCACTTTATCTCAACATGTGAACTCAATTGCACGGAGTTGTTATTATCAGCTTCGTCAGCTTCGAGTGGTCTCTCGCTCTCTCTCTCTCATGATGCAGTTGTGGTCCTTGTTCATGCCTTTGTTACTAGTCGAATTGACCACTGTTCCTCACTACTTGCTGGCCTTCCCCTTGGTGTTTTGGGGCGACTAGATCGAGTTCTACGCTCGGCTGCTCGGCTTATTGGACGGCTTCCTAAGTACTCTCCTGTCTCTGCATACATGCGTGATGTGTTGCATTGGCTGCCTGTGTCTCAGCGTATCTCATATCGCATTGCTGCTCTTGTTTCTCGTTGTGTTCTTGGCTGCGCTCCATCTTACTTGCGTGATCTTTGCCGCCCAGTGTCTGATGTTCCAGCGCGTCGGGTGCTTCGCTCTGCGACGAGGGGTGAGTTCCTTGTTCCACGGACTCGCTTGGCTATTAGGCAGCGCCGTGCTTTCTCTGGTTGTTGGCCCTTCCATTTGGAATGACCTACACTTAAGCTCCGTTTTTACTTGTAAGCCATCTGACAGGGTTCTACAAGTCCCTCAAGTCTTTTTCTTTAGTCGTGACTGGGCCGGGAGCGCTCCTGAGTAGTTTCTTTAAGGGGCGCTATATAAATGCTCTGAATGAATGAATGAATGAATCTTGTCGTAGCGAGGTGGGTCTTTTGTTGGTCTGGGTCTACGTGTGCGCGAGTAGCCTACTCACGAGTGGTAACTTAAAACCATATGGTTCGCAAATAAACTCGTGCGTAGGAATCGTATATCCGTGCTAATGTCCTCAATAGTAGGACGTTAGCACGGCTTCATTACCCACCGTTACATTTGCAAGAAATTGTGGTACTTCGATCTGTGCTTAACTTTATAAGATCATCACAACTTCAACGTTTGTTATACGCCTACCTCACTCAGAGCTTCTCATTTGAAAATAGAAGGCGATTTGAAAATCGATCGCGCTGAATTGAGTAGGCGATCGATGCGCGGTCGACCTCTGGACCTTACAGCGTAGGCCTATACAGCGTATTTTGTGTAGGTCCCCCTAGCGTATTCCTATAGCTGCATATTATATAGTTGTCCATTAACTGCTAGAGTATAGGCCTATACGCAACACTTATTAACGGTCGATAAGCCTGAACTTTCACAAGTAATGTAAATTAGAAATAAAATAATGGTCTGGCTCCAGGTTCCTCTTGAAGACTAACTCATCGTGCGCGATCGATTTACCGATCGACCAGACCTTTGCTAGGCGATCTACCAAGGAAATCGATCGCCTCAGATGAGAAGCTCTGACCTCACTCTCTATCCCTGGAGGCATATACGCTGTATCTGTCTCTGCCTATCTGTCTCTGTCTGTCGATCTCTCTCGATCGGTAGCTTCCTCTATCCTTCCATACATTCACTGTATACCTTATGGATCCTAGTTTTGCTGCGCTTTTAGAATATAGGCCTAATAGCAGCAGTCATCATTTTAATTGCACAGATTGGGTGGTGATCGTAGAAGCGCTTTGTTCGGTTGGAACGATACTGATGTTGATTTCGACAGCTCTTCTTTTCGCTTCCATCATCATCTCCGAGAGATGTTCTCAACAACATCACTTCGGGTTGCTCGATCTGAGTCAAGTAGCTCTAGGATTGACGGCAGGTAGACTTTGAAATCCTTATACAACACGTACTTGCACATGGGGTAAGATGGGGTGATTCTGCACCTCGAGGTGAATTTGTTCCTTTTGCACGCACTTCAAAGACGTAACGTCGTGCCTTTTCAGTGGTCGGGCGGATCGCATGGAATAACCTCGCTTCTCACCTGTGCGTTTTCTTTTACCTAGAGACTCTTCTTGCATTCTTTTAAATATAGCCTACTCCAGGTTAGGCTACATGCACCTTTTAGGCCTACAAGCATCTGAAAAAAACTGTTCTTTATCGCCTCAGTTGCTCTGGGAGCTCTTCTGTGGCAAGTAAAGGACGCCAGAATTATATGTAAATAGTTAATACTGAAGCAAAATTGTTCGTGCTCATAATATCCGGCACACAAACTACAGGAAGTATAAATTTGGGCAAACTTTCATTCCAGCGCCACATTTAATTTATTACACTGAGGGTGCTTTGTAATAATTATTGGTTCCATGGCAATACTAATAATTATAAGCTAAATTACTCTGAATTGTAATGAAGAAGTATTCTGATTGTTATTTTTAGCGATCCTGTTAGCGTCTGGTATGATCTACTTTGGATCAGAGATCCATGATGAGGATCCGGTTTTTATCGACAGCAATCGTGTTTACTTCAACTGCATATCGTGGGGATTCATTTTATGCTGCGTCTCCGTTGGCCTCGTTCTCGCGTCACTCTTCGTCACTGCTCTTGACCTGATTCTATCCGATGAACTTCACTGGCCGAAATTTAGTAGGTCAGCTAGCATGGAAATGCCAAGGATCCTCCGGATTTCCCTCTCATTTCCCGGACCGTAACTAGAAAGAAGCCAAGGTACTTTATGACATATAGCCTATAAGCGCAGTAAAACTAAGGTTTCCTAGGCTTCCTGAGAATTGTTGCTTCGACAAGCCACTTACGGTGAGGAACTGTTAGTCCTCTAACTATAGAGTAGGCCTACCAACAATAAGATCAGAGAACTTAGCATCTAGCCTGTAATTAGTCTAAATAAAGTTTAAATAAATAGTTTAAATGTTGTCTAAATAAAGTAGCCAGAATAGTGTGAAATAAAAACTTTTTAAATGTAGCATAAATAAAGACTGTTTAGCCTAAAATCCTAAATGTTGATAGCCCTAGTCTACTTCTATCAACCCACTGAGTAACTAACTGTGAGAGCCGAGACAATTTTTGTTATCTTGGTCCATTTAGTAACTACTTGTTAGAACTGAGCATTTTTACTACGTGATTTCTGCCTGACACTTGTTGTAAGTTACGACCAGTCAGGTTGATACCGAGAATAAACGAATTGATTGATTGATTGCCAATGCCTGACAGGAGAACAGTTGCTGCTGTGTTTCACGAATCGTGGAGGTCGCTTGCTTATGAAGCTATGAATATTTAACTACATGTCTAGGCTACGTCGCAACATGAACATGAAATTAGGTAGCCTATCCTTTATTTGCATCTGCCAACAATTTGAACAGACACATAGGCAACACTGCTGAATGTCAATGGAGTTTTTCGTCACGATTATGTCTACGTTTTGCTGTATTTGTGCTGCTGCTTGCTGCTGTCATGATTCGATTCATTCCATGAATTTCTTTATGGTCCAGATAACGATCCACCCCGCTGCAATATAAGGAACCAAGGCAAGGAAAATGCAACCGCCTGCAAAAAAGAACCGTTAAAACAGCATGATGCTATTGGCGCAGCTTTAGTGTCAATTGGCCTGCTTTAAAGTAGGTCTACCGGTAGCCTACCCCAACTGGTTGGACAAGGGAGCTGGTCGTTTTCTGGTTCAGAAACGAGTAGAACGGAATGAACACTCAAAGTTGCAGTTAATAAACGCCATGATTAATAAATTAAATAATTACTTAATCAAGCCAGAATACCACCCATCCCACAACACAACACAACTGGGCATTTCGCGTGCTTATTAATTAGTTAATTAATTAGACACACATGATTTCATCCCGCTAGCACTGGAGACTTTAGACCCATTAACTCAAGAGGCCTTGCATTTGTTGCAGATATGGGCCGTCATCTGACTCAGGCGACGGACGAAGTGAGAGAGACGACCTTCCTCTTTCAAAGACTTTCGGTGACAATTCAGCGCTTTAAAGCTCGCCGATTCTTTTGTTGACCCCATTTGACCATATGTCCGAGATGGAAGAGCGATAGCCTTTCCAGTTTAACTAGATAACTGATAATTATTATATTTATTACTATTGATTAATTAATTAATTTAATTATTTAATTATTTATTTATTTATTATTATTATTATTATTATTATTATTATTATTATTATTATTATTGTTATTATTGTTATTTTAATTAGGCATTTATTTAGATTATATTTACCTTAACTTATTACAATTATTATTATTATTAAACCTTTTATTATTATTATTATTATTATTATTATTATTATTATTATTATTATTATTATTATTATTATTATTATTATTATTATTATTATTATTATTGTTATTATTATTATTATTATTATTATTATTATTATTATTATTATTATTATTATTATTATTATTATTATTATTATTGTTATTACAAACATTTTGTAACGTGCGCAAAGTCACACAGAAATGCGAATCGGAGATTTGTATTTGCTTGATGGTCAAAGGAAGATCAAGAATTTCAGACAGGCCCTACTGCCGAGATCTTACGCACTTTGAAATGGAATTAAACATAGTTCTCACCTATTATGAAAAGAACGACTACAAAGTTTGATGGCTCTGAACTAGAGTTTGGACGAGTTTGGCTGTTCGCTGTGTATAAAAAGATAACAGCAATTTAATCAACTTCATGTATTCGTACGAATTTAACCAAATAGTCTACAAACCTAGACCCTATAGCCTTTGTCAGAACTTCCGACCCATTTCAAACTTATCATTTCTCTCCAAAACCTTAGAACGACTGGTTTCCATGCAGCTTCTCCCCTATCTTGAACATTCAGGACTCCTCCCTTCCCATCAGTCTGGTTTCAGGGCTTATCACTCCACAGAAACAGCCCTTTGGAACGCAACCTTCCGGCGAACATGCAGGATGTATCGCGTCTCGTTAACGTAAACAAATGCATTCAGTTTATAATAAGCCTACTTATAAAAGCAAAATCGACCAATAATTATATTTGCAGAAAAATAAAGAAAATTAATGGTCCATGCAGATGAAAACGTAGGCCTATTTAATCTGTATCATAGACCTAAGTCTGAATGTTGTCCTTCTCGGTGTCCCAACAAAGGTTCGCGAACGGAATGCTCTAACGAGGAGGGCGGGGCAAGAGCGGCCCCTTAAGGATTTAATCTAAATATCTACTAGCAGGTGAAAATATTGAAACAACGGACTATACCCTGTTATAGCCCACTGAAGTGGCTCTGCAGAGTATACAAATTATTTCAAAAAAATACATGTCATTCTTTGGTATTTAACATTTTATACAGGCCTTTAAAAAGCCACTCTTGCCCCACCGGTGGGGCAAGAGTGGCATGAACGGCCAGTCAATATGGAAGCAATGTCGTATTCAGTTATTCTTTTTCCCATGTTATTAGGCTATTCATCCAGCGGTCACACCCTTGGCTGTAAAAACCTTTAACGCTCTAAAAACAGTGTTATCTAGAGGCTGGAGTTTGCTGCTGGTGTGGGGAGGCAGAGTTAAAAGTATAATCCCGTTTGCTCTTGCTTTTTCAATCGCTTCAAGGGATTTATGACTGACGTGATTGTCGAGTACAAGGAGGACCTTCTGCTCCTTGGTTGGTCGAACATGTTCAATGAAATGGTCCAAATATTGACTGAACAACGTGCTCCATATCCTGAGCAGTACCCAACAGTTCCGGAAAGAGCATCATGCAACAAGCGATCACTCATTCGCTGCCTTGGGAAAATCATGGCTGGCGGAATAAACTGACCCGTAGCACTAACAGCAGCTACAATTGTGACAGTGCGACCCTTCTCTCCACTTGCAATTCTGCCAAGGTCAGAAGTGGACATTCCATAGAAGATTCCTTCCATTTCCACTACACGTTGCTTCAACTGACTTTCCATTTCGTCTGTAAAAATTCGCTTGAATCGACCCAGATTTGTTGGTTGTGGCAAATCGAATGACTTTAAACGCTTTTGCATGGTCGCTCTAGGAATTCTAAATTCTTTAGACGCTGCTCGCAGGGACATTTCTTTATTTTTGACAACCGTCAAACAACGTTGCAAATTCTCAGATGGATATCTTCCACGCTCGCTTTTCCGTTTATAATGTCTAACCATGTTCTGAAAACGAGACTAAACAAATTAACAAATGTGAAAATAGACCCCTGTAACAATTAATAAATGGAAGACAAAACTTTTATTTAGTACGGCCTTATGATGGGGCAAGAGTGGCCGTCGATGGGGCAAGTGAGAGAGACTTCTTAGCTACACAGGCTGCTTAGCTACCTAGGCTATTGTTACATAGGCTATAGCCCATAGGGCTACCAAGGTACCGAGGCTACTTAGCTACCTATTGGCTACTTAGCTATATAGGCTATTGTTACATAGGCTACTTAGGTATATGGTTACATATATAGCTACCTAGGCTACTTAGCTACATAGGCTATTGCCGATATGGCTACCTAGCTACCTAGGCTACTTATCTACCTATAGCTACATTGACTACTTATCGGCATAGGCTGCATAAGTAACTTCAACTAGAGTTTCTTCTTATAGCTGATGCAGTTTGTTTCAGCTCGTATTAGGATGAGAAACGTAGGCCGAGGTCTTCGCATGCTTCCTCCTCCTCCTCCTTCCTCCACAAAATCCAGGTAGGCTACGTTTACTAGCCAACAATGTTAATTGTAATTGTATTCGATTTTATATAGCGACCAAATTATTATGGCCTGGCCCCTGTTCATTTTCAATGAACTGATCGGGTGAGATCCTTCGCCGCCGCTTGCCCGTTTGAATGGGTGACACGCCATTTAGGGTTCCCGCGTAAGGACAGTGCCAGCCCGAGATTCAAATCTCTTAAATAAACCACCATCGGTAGACGAACCGGGGACATGCACGCGGGACGTAGGCCTATGTTAGCTAACCAATGTAGCTTACTGGTCAGAATTATGCACAGCATATTATACAAAATTCAGGTAAACGCTAATTAAGAGCTGAATCCTCTTCTGCAGTGATTAACCATTTATCGAGTTACCAAACATATGCTACAGGCATTTTTCACTATAGTACACTAGACAGCAATTAAGCAGTACTGCTGAAGTGTCAAAAGGACAATCCGGAAGGGACGTTTTACTCCCTTAATTCAGGGTTCACCGATTTCAATTATTAATGTAACATACCCGGTCGCGTCCTTTCGCAAGGATGTCGCTCCACTTAAATTTGTATGTCTTATAACCTACTAGATGTTGTTGCCCGGCTTCGCACGGGTTATCTCTACCTTTATATGCCGTTCCAGCTTGATTTGCATGGCTAACTTTGGCTGCTTTGGATGGTACTCACCGGGTACCCCCGTGTATTTGAATTTGCTCTAGGCCTATCCGATAATTATATCGTTCCCGCTGGATTTGAAAATGTAAAATGTAAACGTTCGCTTTTTTTTCTACAGAGACCGAATAATTATGGCCTCGATCCTGCTCATTTTCAATTAATTGATCGGATGAGTCCCAATCCTTCACCACCCCTCGCCCGTTTGAAGGGAAGCCACGCCATTCAAGATCCCCGTGCAAGGACCGTGCTGGCCCAAGATTTAAATTTCTGAAATAAGTCGGCATCGGGAAGCGAACAGCGATACGCCGGCGCTCTCTATAATAGCACAGAGGCGCATGAGACCATTGCCTTTTGCAGTCAATAAACAAAAAGCAAACATGCTTTTTCTACTTGTTTTACTACTTTTTAGTTTTTACTTTAAAGTTTAACGTTTAAACTGAGTTTTTTTATCAAGAATTGTCTTAGCGCATTTCTAGAAATAATTGGGCGCAGTGACAATCGCGTTAACTGCGTTAAAAATTTAATCGCGTTAATTAATTAACGCATTAATCGCGTTAATAACGCGTTAAATACCCAGCCCTAGTATATAGATATGTGTGTAAGCTGTGTATAAAAACTGTTTTATATATATGTGCATATAGGTATGTATGCACGTATCTATTTGTGTGTCCATGCACACATGCACACATGCATGTTTAATTTTATGTGTGTATATGTATGTACGTACGTACGTACGTAACTATGTATCTGTGTATGTACGCACGTACATACATACGTACAAACTTACATAGGCCTATAGGCCTACATACATACAATTCTACCCAACACAGATAACACCTAAGAGAGCTTCTCTTACTCTGTTCGATCTCCAGATCCACTCGTGAACTTTCGACGTAGTCACTGTACATTGTAGGCACGGGCACTGAAAAATAAAATTGTGTTGTCATTATTGATAAATGTAAATCGTAAAGTAAAAAATTTGAAATCGTAATTGTAATCTTGATAGGAAAATATTCCGTTCACTATTAAGCAATACATGGGACTAAGTATATAGCCTAGAAGCCAGTGCATATTTTAACGGGTTTGGGCTACTGGGACAATGTCTGCCACGACTGTACTTTCAATGTAAACTAACATTGAAAGTACAGTATTACCTGCGACAAATCACCAAACCTACTGGGGCAAATCCTAAAACTACTGGGACATTTGTCCCAGTAGTTGTACAGTTAAAATATGCACTGTTAGAAGCTAAGCGCAGGGCACCATCTTATTTGCGAGCGCTGCGTTAAGTCAAAAGGTTGTCAGAATATGTATGAGGAATAAGAACCGGTTGCAGGGAGACCACAGAGGGACAGACATAGAGAAGCTGGTATACGGTTAAGTGTTTTCAGGTTGAAGTAGAAAGACGGTGGATTGAATGTTGCGTTGTCTATATTGTTCAAACGGTATGCGGACTGTTCGTCAAACGGAATCGATTATTAATTCTCGTTGACCAATAAAGGGATTGCTAGCCCATTAAGCGTGAAGGCAAGTGCGCAAATACATGCAATTGAAGTTGGATTGGGTGATAATAACTCATTTAATTCAATCCGACTTTCATTTAAGCAAAGAATTATTTTCATCAATCCAACTTCTATTTCAGCAAAGACTTTCATTTTTCAATCCGACTTTCATTTAAGCAAAGAATTATTTTCATCAATCCAACTTCTATTTCAGCAAAGACTTTCATTTTTCAATCCGACTTTCATTTAAGCAAAGAATTATTTTCATCAATCCAACTTCCAGTTCAAATTGAGAGCGCGAAATATGTGCAAGAAAATGGCTTACATAATCTGCCCCCCCCCCCATGCGAGAACATAATCCCCACCGGCTAGGATATAATTATATAATATCTTTTGATTCCACTGGAAAAAGTGTATCATTTCCCCTGGACGAACAGTCCGTTGACGAATCGTCCGTTGACGAAACGTCCACTTGACGAATAGTCCTTGACGAACAGTCCGTTGACGAATCGTCCGTTGACGAAACGTCCCCGAACCGTTCAAACTGCATATCATGGTGCATTCTGCTGTTTACAGGCAAAGAGTTAGGACCAGTATGCAGTTGACACTGTCGTGTGTACAGTAACTGACAACAGTACTGTTGACGTTGTCTGGAGTCTGCAGTGTGTAGTATGAATTTTTGAGAGATTGACTTAAGTCAACTATGAACGATTTCATAATAACGGGCAACGGTGATGAAGGATCTCACCCGATCAATGCTCTATGCATATTGAGCGACTCTTAGGTACATGTTGTGATGTAAATTTACCGGTAAAATATTTTTGCGGATTTTATACCGGTCGAATTGGTAAAATATGGTAAAATATGGTAAAAAATGATTTAAGTGATGTAGCCTAATATCTTCCCCTGTGTTTTTAGCCATTTATTAGTTACAGACAAATGTTAAAATGCCTTATTAGTCCATATTAAATTGCTAAATGGATAGTTTGTTTCCAAAAAACACGTTTTTATTACAAAGTAAATTTTCGTCTACTGTCAAAAGTGCAATAATTGTTGTAAGTGATTCACCTCCGATGAAAACTTTTCTGATATTTGGTAGGCCTATTATATACCAGGTCTCATTCACTTAAAAAACTACAACAAGTTTATCAGTTCTAGTAAGTAGAATTTAGAGAAATAGAAGATACATGTAGGTGGGCTCCAGTGTAGCTGTCTATTTGGCCCCACAGTAGCCTAATATTACTTGCCACTTGTTGAGCGATTTCGTAGATGGATTTCTGCTACAGAAAATGGTGAACGAAAACTAGCTGAAATTTAGGAAGAACTAACCAAGTATTAGCCTATTTTAACACATTTCAGCAATAATCCTACATTATTTGTCATGGGTGAATTTGAAATGCAAAAGTAAGCCCGTATCGTCGAAATTAGAGATTGACCAAACAGAGAATTGCTTGGTGATGCAGGGATTGGTGCAAACTGGATGTGCAAAGGATAGGCTAAGCGGTGGCACAGGATCGAAACGAGTGGAGAAAAAGTGAGACATGCGATCGACACCAACCCCTTGAACAGAAATAAAGAAATAATTTGACACAGCGAAGTGCATATCCGTGTAGCACAAAGCTTATGAGCAATTGCTACAATCTTGTGAATGAAGCTGACATTGAAAAACTAAGTGAATATTGTTATTAAAACTGATTTTAATAGGCCCTAAGTGAAAAGAAATGAAACTTTAAGCATTTACCATTTGAATCATTTTTACCATATTTTACCATTTTTTTAACCACGGTAAAATATAATGCGGATTTTTTCCGGTTAAAAATTCCGATATTTTACCGGTAAAAAATCATTTCACATCACTAGGTAGCCTACATGCACCAGCTCCATTCACGCCCTTAGAATGTTGCGTGTCCACAGTCTCTCATTTGCCTCAAGCGACCCTGCATGCATGGTGTTGCAAGGTCAACCAAAAGATCACGTCTACCCTATGCTACCCAAGCCTGGTGAGGATTAGCCTCAGCTAGTGATCGTAACCAACTAGAGCGCTTCCTCTACTAAATGCAACGGCTAAGCTACCTGCCCTCTGGACAGGAGTCGATTGAGGCAATAATGGTCGATTCAGCAGAGAGGCAACTCCTGCGAGCAGTTATCAGCAATGACTCTCACGTATTAGAAAACCTCTCCTCTAGTTAATTGCCAATACAACCTATATGCGTCCTCTGTCTCATATATCTTTAAACCTCCTGAGAAAGATGATGCCAACTTTATCCCTAGGATTCTATATAAACGTTTAATTATCTCATCTACTTTGTGCAACTGATTGCGGTATGACATTCAGATCTATTAGATGAATATATATATATATATAAAAATATAAAATTCATTGGGAAATTAGCAGGGCTGATGCCATACGGCGGCTATATAAAACGTGTACTTTTACATTTTGAGATATAAGACACGTAGGCTTACCTTGCCTGTAAGTGAGAGTGGTCCGGGTGGCGGACCAGTCACCCCCATTCGCCGTGTATGAAAATGCTTGAGCACGATGTTCATATTGGCCTAAAAGAAAAGGACGACATCTGAACAGGTTCTTAGCGACGTATGTTATTCAGCCGCAGCAGCTTAGATGTTACCCCTTTGTAAGCAAGTAGTCACTTTATTGATCGCCAGACACAAAGATTTACCTACAGAGTACAGACATTAAGAGGCGTCAAATGGAGTATTCTTTCAATTGAAGCTACTTAAGTAGATACACTTTTATTTAAAAAACGAGAACATCTTGACATGAGACAAAATTGACATCGGCTTACAGCTTAAATATTCCTTTAATTGAAGTTACTTTAGTAGACGTTTTAGCTCTTTTACTTACAAAATGAAAAAATCTTAATATGAAGCAAACTTAACAGCGGCTTATAACCTAACTGAACTATATACACTGTGTCCCGATGAAAAGTAAGCTTAGACCCAAAGAAAAAGTGTCCATAACTCGGTCAAAACCTTTAGCATTTGCCTAAAATTTTTAAAACGGCAACAGTAGCCATATTACCACCAAATCATAACGCCGTTTGAAAATGTTTGTGATTTTGTCAAGTTTATGAACGTTTGAGATGCAGTACTGTAAAGGGGAAATTTCCAACATACAAGAGCCACAAGGAAGTGAACTTCAGCTACAGCTGGTGTTCAAAATGTCCTCCTTGTTCACGGACTCACGACCGTAGATCGACTGTTTGAAGGCCCGGTTGCACTGATTAAACTTCGTTGAGCCGGGTGCGAAGGTGAATGGAGCGTACTGTCGCGATGTGTTGCTCACTCAGCATCCACTTCCTGCCATCAAACAGTTGTCTGGCGGCTAGGCCTACTTAACACTAAAACAAGACAGAGCCTTTGCGCATCGAGCACGTGAGACCATTGCTCTGACACCCGACTTCATAATTCATATCCCCGTAGCTGCAGGCTGTAGGCGCCCAACAGTCCAGACCTCAATCCAGTTGACTATCAATACTTGGAGTGTACGGTACTGGAAGAGCGCGTTTATCGTTCCCGCATTCGTGACGTCGATCACCTGATTGAAGAGTGGCGGCTGTTTGACCACGTGATCATCGACCGAGCCATCAAACAGTGGCGTCCAAGTCAACGGTCATGTGTCCGTGAACAAGGACATTTTGAACACCAGCTGTAGCTGAACTTCACTTCCTTATGGCTCTTGTATGTTGGAAATTTCCCCTTTACAGTACTGCATCTCAAACGTTCATAAACTTGACAAAATCACAAACATTTTCAAACGGCGTTATGATTTAGTGGTAATATGTCTACCCTTGTTGATTTTAAAATTTCAGACAAATGCTTAAGGTTTTGACCGAGTTATGACACTTTAATCTACTTTTCATCTGGACACAGTGTAGTACTTTAACTGAACCTATTATCCATCCGCCATTTTGACAGCCATACGAATAGCAGTTGGTACACGACACACCGTCCTGTGCACACAAACATCGCCTGCAGGAACCACTAGAACATCGGCAGCACGCCTCACTCATAACTTCCTCCTTTTTCCACTTTCACACTTAGGCCCACAAAGTCGCACTCTTCTATAAAAGTCTGAAAAAGTCACAAATAAAACTAAGATTAAAATAACGACTGAAAATGTAATTATAATGAGAAAGTTTCATAGTTTCCAATTCAAGTGAACTAACCAAATAGCCCACAGGGCCAACTTGTTTTACTATAAGCTTTTTGCATAGCTTCCCGTTCAACTAATCAGATAGCTCTATGCTCAGGACTAAAATGAGTACACTGACCGTACACTGAGATGGTATAAGAGAAATCACGATAAATCCTAGTTGTAGAGTGAGCGATTTGTAAGGGAAGATGGGGAACTGTTCACTGGTTTAAACATCGAGACGTGGTCTTGACAGAGACAGAGACAGACAGAGACAGAGACAGAGACAGAGAGACAGAGAGCGCGTTCTCAACAGCAATTTTAACTATTCTATCCGTTATGACTATTGTGATAAACATTTTTTTAAACATCAGATCGTAATCTTGATCCTCAGATTTCTTCAGCGCCCAAAAGCTAGTAGGTACCGTACATCATAAGCCCTTCTTCTTTACATATTTTCTCTCTTCCGTCAGGTGTGTGTCGACGATGAGGTTTTGACCAGATATCTGCATTTCTTTCAGTCTCTGATAGTATCCAGGGCTGTTCTCATGTTCAAGCCTTTTTCTGTAAGATCTTGTATCACTTTTCCATCCATGTCTTGACTTGTCTTCCTCGACTTCGTGTTCCCTCCACGTGACAATATAATGTCGTTGCTGGTTATCTCTTTTCATCCATTCTTACTACATGACCGAACCATGTCAGTCTTCTTTTTCTGATCTTGTCTACCAGTGTTCCCGTGTGCTCCAACTCCTTCCGTATGACCTCATTACGAATCCTGTCTCGTCTGGTCCTCCCCACTGTTCTTCTTAGCCAGCTCATTTCCGCTTGGTCAAAAACAAAATGGCTCAGACATTTATCTGGTTCGGTTCAAATCGAAAATCTTAGGGTCAGGCAGACAGACCTACCGGCAGCTCCGGCAGATTGACTGACCTTGTGCCTTTGTACAAAATCGTAGATCTACATGTAAGTGTGCGATTTGTAAGGAAAGATGGGAACTTATCGCCCACTGGTCTTGGGCCCACATCCCTGGATGCGTATATGCACAATGTCATCCAGAAAATCAGAAAAATCTTTAAATGGTCACTCAAATCTAGTTTAATGGGTCGTCAAAATTCGGTCTCACCCAGCTTTACTGCGCTCGCTGACAGGCCTTCCCTCCCACTGCTCGGGTCTACTAATTGCACCCTGCATGTAACTGTGATCGTAAGCTAAACTGTTATGGGTATGAAGTTTTAGCGACTTCATTTTCTTATCCTCGGTATATGAGGGCGTTTCCAAGTCTCTCTCTCTCTCTCTCTCTCTCTCTCTCTCTCTCTCTCTCTCTCTCTCTCTCTCTCTCCTCTCTCATCATCTCAGTGTACGGCCAGTGTACTCCTTGCACCTACGTTGCCTTGAGGGAGCAGACGGAGCAAATATCTCGTCCACGTTAACCCACTGTAAACAAGATGTTGAAGTTTCTTGGCATATGGCTGTCCGTGTAATAATTAGAATTACGGTATTACCTCGTTTTTAGGAACAACTATCCTATGATCGATGTGTTAAATGGTTCTTCTTCTTTCCGTGCGTTCTGGACAAAAAGAAATCCAAGTTTTAGTTTGAGTTTCGGACGACAACTTTCGAAAGAACGTTTCAGTGATCGGGAAAGAGCTATTGATCAGTTCTCCAATGGCAGATAAAAGCTTATCAGCCGAAAACAAACAAGAAGATCTCATTCTAAACGTATAGGCATACAATAGGTCAACGCGATTATAAATCGCGTAGACCTATTGATCTACTGGTATTGTTGCTAGGGCCTACCTGTTACTGTTCTTATATTCACGTTTGGCCTTTAGACGCAAGCAGAGTCTTGATTGTGATTAATGTTAACTCAGATTAAAAAAAACAGCTGGTGGTCAAATTCGGTCACAACCGCATGTTCGCGTTTAGGACTATAGGCTATACAAATGAACAGTTAGGCTACAAGCATAGGCTTATAGTCTTATACTGTCAATTGATAGTATTCCTATAACACGAATTCTGATAAATGTTATTATGTAGTATGTACCCAACCTTTTTACACTAAGATCGCTTTATAGCCAACAATTCGTAGGCCTATGCTTGCTGCGATCATACGGTTAATAAAACCCGCAGTGCAGGGAGAACCAAGCGTAGTTTCTTCTGCTCATATTATGCATTGTTCAACATAACGCCGTATCACATTTTAATGAGATATAATTGACAGTATGTATACGATAACAGGACCCCTGGTCTATGTAAGATGTTTGTCATAGGCCTGATAAGACTTAGTCTTATGTGAAGCCGTCTGTATTAGGCCTATGTTATGGCAGTTATGCCATAGAAAACAAATGATGTGCAACACACGCCTTCTATTGCAAGACCACGTGTACGAGTAGGCTATTCTAAGACAACGTAAGAAATACGGTTTCACGGTCAAGCTTAGTATTAAAAGGCGATAATCATGGTTTAGGAATTAATCCTGAAAACTTGTTATGACTGCTACAATGTTGCTACTAGAGCATTTTAGACCACAAGCCTGCAGCTTAGTCACTGAATGTCGCCACTGGCTCTATGTTTTCTGGATCCCTAGTTTGGCCAGTTGCTGTTTAACGACGCCGTGTTGTAATAATTAGCCTCACTCTCCTCCTTTCTCCAGGTTTTGGACTGCAGTATTCCAGAGCACGGGCAACAAGACAAGCCATAGGCCCATGGGCGTAGCCAGGAAAAAATGTCGGAGGGGTTTTAAGATTTCGGGGGTTTTCCATTGGAGATGGTCGAAAAACTAAGGTTTTTGGTATTTTCTATGTAAAAGCATATACATTTTGGGGGAACTTATTAAGGGGGTTGAACCCGTAAGACCAACCCCTAAATGCGCCCATGCATAGGCCATACAGCGCTAATGAAGAGACGCTATATAAATTCTCGCTACATTACATTGAGCAAATGTAAATCTCCGAAATGTAAATTTCTCAGCGTCATAAACAGACCGAGTCAGAGAGACCAGCTTTTTCGTTTGCTCTAAGCCCTATATGAAATCAAGTCCGTAAGGACCAAATTATATTATATTACATTACTAACATTATCTTGGTGAATTTAAGATTAACAAACTATATATAATTGGGGCGAATAATTATTATAGATTGATATAACTTGTATTAAGGAAACTTGACTCTGCTATATTTTTAATTCGTATAGCCTACTCGGGTCAACTGTTCTGAGAAAGGTGTAGGCCTATCTCTGTTTTTTATTTTTTATATTGTTACTGTGCTACCATATAAGGCTATTACGTGAATAAGAGATTGATATATTACATTATTACACAGCGCGTGTGTTCAATGACATCAATCCAGTTCTGATCGACTGACGAAAACAACCTAATTTTTAAAACGTTCCACACTTTGCAACATTACGCTTAGACAGGAAACACCCTGGCCCACACCGGAAGTGCCTGGCTTTATGCGCTGTAATTAGACTTCACGGCGTTCCTGTTGCCACAGAAACTTGATTTCTGAACGACGTTAAGAGAGAGCGGTCTTCAGGAAGAGCAGGCTACTATCATGTCTATCGATTGGTTTGAAGAAGTCGTAAAACCACAAAAACAACGCCAATATAATCCGTGCTGGAAAACAACGCCGTGGTTTTTTTTAATCACGCTCCTGCTGAACCGCTGATTAGTTACCAAAGAAGCCATTATTACAGTCATCAAGAACAGCATTAACCCTATGACGCACACCTGGGGTCCATTGGACCCCATCGATGAAACTTCCTTGAATAGCTACGTTGATACAAATAGTAAAAATCTGAAATAATTCAAATTCCTCAGCAATTCATCCCTCTACATTTATGAATTAATTGGAAAAGTTTAGTATTTTTGGTTCAATTATAAAAAAATAAGAAAGACACCTAGGGCATATTTAGCACACCTGGGGTCCAACAGACCCCAGGCTGTAACATTGATAGGCCCATCGACTATAACATATTCCAGGCTATGTTACATACAAAGATACACACATACTTACATACAGACACATGCATACAAACATACATACATACATACATACATACATACATACATACATTCATACATACATAGTTATTACATACATACATACATACATACATACATACAAACAAGCATACACACATACATACATACATCCATTTATACACACATATATATATATATATATTATATATACATTCAAAAATACATCCATACATATATACATGTACATGCATACATTCATATGCACACATACAGATATATACATGCATAAATACATACATACATAGATACATACATACATAATAATATCCAGACATGCATGCATGCACACATACATATACGCATATATATACATATACTTACATACCAATATGTACATGCATAAATGCATATACATTATGCACACATTCAAATACATACATACATACATACATACATACATACATACATACATACATACATACAGACATACATTTAGACATATATGCATAAATGCATGCATACATGCATATATGCATGCATACGTACATCCATACATAGACCCATCCCTGCATTATAGATGCATACAAAAGTGCATACGTACATACATACATACATACATACATACATACATACATACATACATACAGACATACATACATACATACATGCATTCATCCATAAATGCATACACACATACATACACACACATATATATATCATATACACATGCCAATATAAATCCATACATATTATACATGAACATGCAAACATGCATGTACACAGTACTACACACACATACATACAAGTGAATACATGCATACATGAATACATATCCATACATGCATGCATACTTACATACATACATATATACATACAGATATTCAACCATACATATATGCATGAGCACATACATACAAGTACATTGAAGCATACACAGATACATATATCCATTCATCTATACATACATACTTACATACATACATACATGCATACATAGCCTACATGCACATATATACATTCATACATATATGCATGTATATGCATGCATCCATGCACACACATACATACAAATACATGCATGAATACATGCATGCATACGTACATCCATACATAGATCCATCCCTGCATACAAAAGTATATACGTACATACATACCTACATACAGACATACATACATACATACATGCATGCCTACATATATACATAGATACATACATACATACATGCATACATCGATTCATTGATACATTCATTCATTCATACATACATTCATACATACATACATACATTGATGCATATATACATAGATACATATATACATACATACATACATACATACATGCATATATACACAGATACATACATATGTATATTCTATTATACCCGTGTTATCGGCGGGGTCTATTGGACCCCAGGTGTGCTAAATGTGTTGGCCAGGAAGGTGTGCGTCATAGGGTTAAAGCGGAGGCCGACTGTAATTTCCCGCTTTCGACAGGTTTGTGATCTTGGTAAATTTAATGTTATTCGTTGTTATTGTTTTAATTGTTTTGTTTGCGTTTATTGGCTGAAGCGGCTTTCGTTGGATGATGGTGGATGTTGTTCTTTGCCGGCCTAGATAGATGGATGGATGGATGGATGGATGGATGGATGGATGGATGGATGGATGGATGGATGGATGGATGGATGGATGGATGGATGGATGGATGGATGGATGGATGGATGGATGGATATATGGATAGATATCAGAGAGAGAGACAGACAGACAGACAGACAGATTCACGCGGGCAAATAGAGACAAATCGCTATACGGCATAAGTACATACCCATACAGATTGCAGAAAACAATTAGATTTACATATTTATGATCACCGCGAAATGATTCGAGAAGACATGCGCAGAAATCGAGACCCGTTTGGGCCCAAGGTGTATTAGAACGGTTTTCTACCCAACTTCAGCCCATGACGCAATCTCTCCCGAGACGGTCGTTTGAGAGATTGGATTTTAATGGCTGCCTTACAAGCCAACGGCTCTAATTACCAAACCATTACTTTACTACCTCATAATACTTGAAGCAATAAAATGTTTGGTTATGGTTATTGGCTATGGTTTTATACAACTGAAAAAGCAATTACTACGATATTTACAGCGACTTTAATATGCAGGTGTATACGTTGAAGTCACGAACTGTGCGAATCTTTTTTGTGTAGAGCTTTTTAGAAGGAACGCAAAAGGCGATATCTTGAATGTTTTGAGAAGCAATACATATACATACATACATACTTACATACAGACAGACAGACAGACAGACAGACAAACACATATATACATACATAAATATTAAATAACCGAAATTTAGTAGGTCAGCTAGCATGGAAATGCCAAGGATTCTCCGGATTTCCCTCTCATTTCCAGGACCGTAACTATAGAAAGATGCCAAGTTAGCCTACATGTACTTTTATGACAGTGTGCCTTCGCATAGCCGACAAAGCATTGTAAGAAAAAAAGAAGAGCAGTTCCTGATGATAGCCCTGAGACAGCCAAGGGTGTTATAAGTGTTGGCGGCTTTATTTTCTTAGCCTCGGCGTAGTAACCTAAAGTATATTTTAGGCAGTGATATTTCAGTTAACTGAAACAGAAACTGAAACGAAAATTATGAATTTCCGTTTATCGGAAACTGAAAATTAGACGGAAATTATTTGCAAAACTGAAACGAAATAGAAACGGAAATTAAAATGTGAAAACGAAATAGAAACGATAATTAATATCCGAACTAGGCTAAATGTTGTCTAAATAAAGTAATCAGAGTAGTGTGAAATAAATATAGTCTAAATGTAGTAGGCTTAATAAAGACTGTGTAGCCTAAATGTTGCTTATATATGGCCTACGTCTGCCGTTACCCGACAGGAAAACAGTTACTGCTGTATTGCATAAATCGTGAAGGGCGTTTGCCTGTGAAGACTATAGGCCTACATATTTGATCACAGGACTATGTCGTAACACTATTTTAAAGTAGGTATCCTTTATTTGTATCTGCTCACATTTTAAATACACATGCATAATCAACATTGCCGAATGTCAAGGGAGCTTTCTTCGTGACGAATAATTATGTCCGCGTGTTGCTGTATTTGAGCTGCCGCTTGCTGTTGTCACGAGTTGATTCATTTCACCAATATTTCTTTATGATGTAGAAAATGACCGATGACACCGGGGTTTAAGGAGCCACAGCAGAAAGTGAAAGCAAGCAACTGTAAAAAAAGAACTGGTTAAAAACAGCATAATGCTATGAGCGCAGTTTTAGCGTCAATTCACCTATGGCGTTTATAAGCTGGTGCCATGCGCATGGCTTTCGAGTGGCGCATTAAAAGTTTGGAGTTCACGATTAAGATTAATTAAGTAATCCAACTTGTCGGACTAGGGAGCCTATCGTTTTCTGGTTCTGAAACGAGTAGAAGGAAATGAAGGGTCCCAAAAACAAGCTCCAGACGAAATTAGACAGTAAGATCATCAGGCACCTTATCCCACCAGATCGGGCGTAGTAGATAATTAGTCTATTAGACATCTCTCTTTCTTTCTTTCTCTCTCTCTCTCTCTCTCTCTCTCTCTCTCTCTCTCTCTCTCTCTCTCTCTCTCTCTCTCTCTTTGTACTAAGTTGCAGTTTGTCAACTTAATGTTTCAATAAAGAAGTATATATACAGACATAATTATTTAAATAATTATTTAGGCCTAATAAAGTCAGAAGATAAGAGAAGCACGAAGATGCCGAACTTTGTTGTATTGCATTGCATATACATTTTTACTTTTTATCGCACAGCATGATTAAGCCATCGTAATGTTAGACCAAGCTTCTGACAAAACAATTTTCTTTCTGCAAAATGATTGAAGTACAAACCTTCACAAAATAACTTTCATCGTTCATTTATTCCTGGTACGGTAGCCTATTATCCGTTTTTCTGATAAATTTGACATTTCTGTTTCATTTTAACTGTGACGCTGGCTCTCACACTTGCCGACCATCGCTAAGCCTATTTTGTTTCCTCAATTTCTGATGTCCATAATAATGATGCCCAATGAAGATTGAGAATTTAAGATACCTAGGCTACTGCCGAGATCTCGTTTACACTTTGAAATAGGATTAACAAATTCTCACCTAAGATGTTAAATAGGCCTAGGACTATACTTTCAAAGTCAGAGATCCCTGATCCAGAGGTTGGATGAGTTTGGCTTTTGCCTGTGTATAAAAAGATAACAGGAATCTAATTAACTTCATGTAAAATAAACTTATTGGTACAAATTGAACACAATAGGCCTACAACAGGGCATACAGGCTACATCACGATGGTACAGTTATACGGCTATGTAACTTTGCATTCGTGTTTGATTAAATAAACTGATTAAATAAAGGATGTGTATGATTAGGAGCTCGGTTTTAATACAGAGACCTATAATAGCCTACACAGGACTGGAAGATCCTTATTAAATTTTAACGTCGTGTGACTGCTTGGAGTGCAGCCCTCTGATGAATAGAAAGGTATCGCGTCTAATTAATAAAAAATGTATTCCGTTTGTTATAGGCCTACTTATGAAGGAAAATCGAAGAACAATTATATTTGCAGAGTAAAGAAATTCAGACTCCGAAAAGAAGCAGAGGGGTCGGAAATATATATATAAATAATAAAAATTTACTAAGCCACAATTAATGTCTTTATTCGCGATTTGTTCCTCGCGTCGCAAACCACTCGCAGTGGCTACAATTTATCGCAGTCTGCAAAATTCTGATTCACACACAGAGAACAATCACACTAACTAATAGCCTACTTCCAAGTTTCGTTATTTTTTAAATGAAGTTAATGAACTTCCATAATGCGTCAGGATTCTGCAATGACCAACGGCCAACTACGATGCAAACATTTAATCGGAAATTTAAAAAAATAATTACAAATTAAAAAGGAGTCTTCAGTCGCAGTTTTAACTTTTATCTGAAGTACTAATAGGAACAACAAATTGTACACATAAGCGTCAGATAGGCTATGACTAAATTACACTGAAAGACGAAATACAAGTAGGCCCACACAATGAAAGCTAACAAAAAACTGCGCCAAGTATCCTATGTCGATGCTCAACACTAAAGATGCAGGAAGAATAGCATAGGCTATAATTAACAGGAGAATTCAGTTCTTAAATGTGACCCAAGGGTTCAAAATGAGTCCCATGTCGGAAATTAGAATAAGAGTATTTTACATATTCTTAAAGACCACATTGTTTGCTTTAAAATGACACCAAAAGTCTGGTTCTACCTTATTTTTTGACAAAGTTACGAATGATTACGTGTTTTTTCCATTTATTTTAATATACCTGTATATCACAAAAAATAGAAGTATTCCCTGTACAAAATTCTGAAAATACACATTAAAGCAATGAATTTAATCAAATGCAAGACTTCATAAATGTAAAGAAAAAGGTTTTTCACCCATTTTCATTAAAATCTGAAAATAAGAAAAAGTGACATCTGATCATATTTTGCTGTTTTCCTAGGAATGTAAATTGCCGACATCCGAATCATTTTGATCCCTTGGGTCACAAATAATGCCATCTTTGCCTGAATTTTGAATAGTGTTGCGCATAGTAGGTCTATAATTTGTTCGCGCGTAGTCTATACGACCCATGCCCCTTTCTGCGTGCATATCCCAGGTTCGCCTTCCGATGTTGGTTTATTCAAGAGATTTAAATTTCGGGTAGCGCGGTCCGTAGGCTATACACGAGGACTTTAAAATTAATGGCGTGACATCCATTCAAAGGGCAGCGTTGGTGAACGATCTTACTCGATCAATTTACTAAAAAATGAACAGGAACGATCGAGGCCATACAATCGTTGTATGAAACGTGTAGGCCTACAATTACAATTGACAGTATTGGCTAGTAAAGGTTTACCTTGATTTTGTGGAGGAGGAGGAGCAGGAGCAGGAGGAGCAGGAAGAGGCCTGCGTAGACCTTCGCTGGTTGGAGCTATGTTTCTCATCGTAACACGAGCTATAAGAAGAAATATTCAGTAACCGAGACAAGGTGTATATGTATGTGTGTATGTATGTATGTATGTATGTATGTATGTATGTATGTATGTATGTATGTATGTATTTATGCACGTATGTATGTATGTATGTATGTATGTATGTATTTATGTATGTATGTATGTATGTATGTATGTATGTATGTATGTATGTATGTATGTATGTATGTATGTATGTATGTATGTATGTATGTATGTATGTATGTATGTATGTATGTATGTATGTATGTATGTATGTATGTATGTATGTATGTATGTATGAATTTATGTATGTATGTATGTATGTATGTATGTATGTATGTATGTATGTATGTATGTATGTATGTATGTATGTATGTATGTATATATGTATGTATATGTGCAGAACCTTTGTGATAATCTAAGCTCGATTTTGCTTCATTGCATCTGTCGCACATGCATGTATGCACAACTATGTATACATATACTGTAGGCTTATGTATGTATATATGTAGGTTAGTACATGTAGCTATGTACGTATAATAAATAATGATATTCTTTATTGAAAGAATCCGGTTGAAAAACCGCAACCGGTTACAGTGTACAGTTATGCAATTGAAACAATTCACAAGAACACAAATGACAGAAGACATAAATCTTAACTACTAACAGAACAGACAGCCTGCAATACACGGCGCTAATAGCTGCCTACAAAGCATGTCCGCCTACGGAACTCGATCTAGGTACCTCTCGCTCTCTATGCCAGTGTGTTATCCAATGCGCTATACCTACATACACATACATACATACAAACACATACATACGTTACATTCGTCTTTGTTTAAATAAACTGATTAAATAAAGGACGCGCATGATTAGGAGTACCGTACCTCGGTTTTAATACAGAGACCTGTAATACACAGGACTGGAAGGTCCATAGTAGGCTACTTAACGTCGTTTGACTGTTTGGATCATGCGTAATCTCGAGATACATGCATAAATGTACATACATACATACATACATATATACATACATGTACATAAGAACCAGCTTATTAGCATGTACATAAGTACAAACATACATACATACATACATATTACATACATAACATATATATTATACATACACATACTTATCTGCCCACCTACTTACTTACCTACCTACCTCATGCAAAGACCTATGGCTATTTATATAGAGCTGTGATTGCTGCTAAAGGCGCTGTACATGTGGCTGGTAGCAGTGGGCAAGGACCAATTCTACCAACACAGATAACACCTATATGAGTGGTTCTCTTACTCTGTTCGATATCTAGATCCACTCGTGAACTTTGGACGTAGTCTCTGTACTTTGTAGGCACGGACACTGAAAAATAATATTGTGCTGTCATTATATAATATATTGATAAATGTAAATCGTAAAGTCAAAATTAAGAAACCGTAATCTCGATATACATGCGCACATACAAACATTACAATTAACGGAGTCGCGGGAACCAGCTTCTTAACAGGCGCTTCGTCAAAACAAAATCGATGGGCAGATAGGGTCAGAATCGGTTCCAGGTCAAGATCCAAAACAGTCAGACAGATAGTCATACGGCTAAGGTGGATGGTGTTTAGAGTTGAAACGGCGAGGGAGGTGAGGGGAATCGGAGGAATCGGTAGAGGATTTGTGAAAGAGCAGTGTTTTCAGGTTTGAGTGAAAGATCCGTGAAGAAAGAACTACTTTAAAACGGGATGGATGGATAGCAACAGTTTTATGGCATCAGAGGCCGTTTGGCGTCCATAGGAAAATATTCCGTTCACTGTTAAATACATAATTGGCTAATAAAATGTCTTTTAACAAAGATAAGACGTCCTATATGTTTTTCGACTTCAAAAGAAAAACATCCTCTGATGACATTGGTCTTTCATTGGACAATGTTAGACTTTCATGTGAAAGTTCCTGTAAGTACCTTGGGGTGATCATTGATGACAAACTAAATTGGAAAGAACATATTGAGTATGTAATTACAAAAATAAAGAAATTCATTGGGATTTTCTTCAGGTTAAGAAACAAGTTAAATTGTCGTATCTTAAAAGATTTATTTTTTGCATTAATTTACCCTCACCTGTTGTATGGGGTGGAAATTTATTCTGCTGCAAGCAAGTCTGCTTTGTATCGCTTAAATATTTGTATTAACCGTATCCTGCGTACATTGCAATGTGCCCCTCTTAGTACACCCGTTGCTGATCTATACCGAAACTATAATCTTCTTCCGATAGCAGAACTACGTAAATTTCAGGTATTATGTGTTGTCCATAAATGTGTTCATAAATTGGATGTTCCACTTATATTTCATGATTATTTTAAAATTAATGCTGATGTTCATTCCCATTATACAAGGAACAGTAATAATACTTTCATACCTAAGTTTTTCTCTACAAAAGGACTGAGAACAACTCGCTATTGTGGTGCCAAATGGTGGCATGAACTTCCAAGCCATATTAGAAATATAGCTTCAATTAGACATTTTAAACATATGCTAAAGTTGCACTTGATTAACTCCTTGTGCCTGTAGATGTCATAGGGTATATGAGTTTTGTATCATGAGGTTTCAGTTCAGTGCATTATATAGTAATAGGATAGTCACAATTGTGGCTTGTTTAAAGTCTTTAAAGCTTTAAAGTACTCCTAAGTTGTATGTGTTTGCTTCCCAGTTAGAAAAAATTGATGATTAACAATTGTCATGAGACTGGTTTGTTAAATGGTACCAGTATTTTGTACTTGCTTTTTTAAACGTGTATTACGCCAGCATTATTAGGGTGACCGGCGAGATGAGTCCTATGTGACTTCACCGGTAGCCCACCACTCGGTTTGTAAAATTTGTGTATTGTCATTTTGCTTTATTTTGTGGTGAATAAACTACTTACTTACTTACTTACTGTTAGTCAATCAATCAATCAATCAATCAATCAATCAATCAATCAATCAATCACCCGTTTTATTGATTCAACAACAACAGAAGACTTACAGGAAATAATCAACAATCAGTAATTTTCAAAGTTAATCTGTTGATAACGTCAAGAGGACAGCCCTAAACGATAAAATAAGCCGCTATACTGTATATGGTACTACAGTACTACTTAGAAGCTTATCGCAGGGCACCATCTTATTAACGAGCGCTGCGTTAAGTCAAAGGGTTGTCCAAGAATATAATATGAAGACTAAGAGGAACAGACATAGAGAAGCTGGTATACGGTGGGCGGCTGTTTTTAGGTTGAAGTAGAAAGAAGGTGGATTAGATGTTGCGTTGTCTATATCGTTCAAACCACATATGGTGCATTCGGCTGTTTACAGGCACAGAGTTACGTCCAGGGTAAAAAATATTGCGTTTGCGTACACAAAGTAGTCGTGTGTGCAGTTAACTTGTCTGGAGTGTGCACTGTGCAGTGTGATACATGAATATTTGAGAGATTGACTTAAGTCAACTGTATACGCACGATTTCATTCTAGCACCTGAAATTTTATTGACCAGTTCGAGTACAGTTTGAGAGTTTGAGGAAGAGTGTGCTGTTGACATTTCTGAGTACTTTAGGCACTGGTTAGGTCAATATCGTTCGAGGGCGTCAGCAGAGCAGAAATCTTGAGAATTATTTCTGCTCTGGCGTGCATTTTTGTTCATAGAACGCATTCTTGCAGCGCTTTTGTAAGGAACTTGCAAGTATACCCAGATACTTATATGTAGATGCATATATCAACTGGTTCCACTGGCTCCCCGTCGTTAGTGACAACATAGTTGACAAATAGTCTATTTCGCCTTTCGCCCAAATGAACAATGTTGATGCCATACGGTCGCTATATAAAACGTGTACGTTTACATTTTATGGTATAAGAAGCGTTGGTTACCTTGCCTGTAAGTGTGAGTAGTCTGGGTGGCGGACCAGTCATACCCATTCGCCGCGTATGAAACTTTCTGAACACGTTGTTGATATTGACCTAAACGCGG
>JACEVL010000582.1:685000-717500 GCA_020284085.1 Aporrectodea caliginosa
AATGAGATTTAATTAAAAAGATTAGGGCTGGTGCTGATTAAAAAATCGATCGATTGATTTCAAAAAGTTAACTTCGATTAATCTGGTATCTATAATGTAAAGCGCGAAAAACTGTTTAAAATGTAGCCTAGTCACTGAACCAGTTAGGACTAGGCTACTACTTTCTTTCTTTCTACAAAAGCCTTCAATAGTTCCAAACACTAAAGTTAAAATTATCAAACTGAAAGATGTAGTCTGTAGTTAAGGTCTACTACTTTCTGTTTACAAAAAACGTCAATCATTCCACCAGCGGATGTCTGTGCTGAAGATGATACGTCAGCTTCCATCCGCTTCCATTTTGTTCTGAAATGGATCTTGCGTAGGCTAACTGGAATTCTCGACAATTCATCTACAAAACTTCTTTATAAGTTCAATAACAACTCTTCCTTCGAAGCTATAAAATTGTTCAGCCGATTTTTTTGGGGCGACTACTCCAACAAGTTCGTTCTACTCGCCATCGAATTTCGCAACTTTGAAACAACAGGCCTAACTTTCAGTTCTTCACTGCAATCAAGACAAGTCAGCGAAACGGCGACCGGTTAAGTCCAATGTAGGCCTACGTGTTCTTTCGACGCTCAATAGTTCTTTATCTCATCGATGGAGCAAACAATTGTTGCCCCTTACACAAATTTACTGATCGTTCGAATAAAACTCTCCTTTAAGCGGATATATCAGAAGTGGGCCTCAAAATTGTCCGTTAGAAAACGTCCGAAACTTTCGAACTTCAGAGCCCAACTAACTCTTCTTACTGACCTTAGACATCACTGCGCCGCTGAGCAGACGACAATTTCGGCAGACGGTTAGGATTGAATCCATCCAATCAGAATCTTACACTTCGGCATAGTTACTTAGTCTCGAACAACATCATGCAGGGACCCGGGAACCTATGGCGCCACAGCCGCCGATGCTCACCCAAATATTGACCTTGTGGCGCCAAGGCAGGGTCATGCTCACACAACTTTTTGGAAACAGTAATACTATGAAAATAACGCAGTAATGGAACCTAACCAAAGCCGGCCAAAGCTGGCCCTGGCATTAAGCAAAGGACAGCAGACAACTGTCAAGTCTTGCAGGATGACAAATTGTGCGAATCATGGATACTTGATACTTGGCTACTCTTTGGGCCTAAACGGTACCACATGTGTAAATGTGTTTGTCGGAAGTCGGAGGTACTGAAGTGACACGGGCAATATATCATTCTACTAGACTGCATGGGCGGACTGTGGTTGCAGACAGGACAGCTAATTATCACAGGACAGCTGTGATATATATTAACATATATATATACATGTTTAGATATACACATACCTATAGGTCCTATATATATATATGTATATAAACATAGGCACAATATTCAGTGTGTCGGCTCTCAAAGTGCCTGGAGAAATAGACTATAGATCAGTTCTCCTCGAGACTCCATTCGAGTGTATTCAGATGATAATAAAATTTTGAATAAATAAAATTAATAATATAAACGAAGAGAAATCTCTGCAACGAAGCTAACATTCCTGTGACGCTTTCCCCCCGCGAAGCGGGGCGAGACCTGCGCCTATAGAGGAAGAGTTCTGTCTCTGCCTCCCTCACTACCTCCCTCGCATCCATCGGCGAAGCCGATTACCCACCAGCATACCGGCATAGTGGCATACCTCTACGAGTCCCTTGGCTAGCCGTGACAAAAGGACGACGGCAGGGGGTGGACGGAGAGAGGGACTGACGGCTGAGACGGACGGCAGAGGCCACTTCTGCCACCCTGCCTCTTTCATTTCCTTCATGCCTGTCTGCCTACCTGCCTCGAAGACAACTATAGGGTTTGATATCTGCCTGCCTGCCTGGGAGGCAGAGGGGATGGAGGGAGGGTGGTAGGGATGGATAGAGGGCTGTAGGAGAGATGGACGGACGGTTGGAGGTAAGGAAGGAGGGAGGGAGGGGATGGGCGAATGGTTGGAGGTAGGTAGAGAGGGACGGACGGACTGAGAGAGGAAGGGAGGGTTGTAGGCAGGGTGAATGGATGGAGGGACTAAGGCAGAGGCAGGATAGAGGGAGAAGACTTAATCAACATATCCCGTGACCACGCATCTCTTAACATTTTCGAATTGTTTTGAACCGTCCTATAGGACGGGAAAACATCTAGTTGGTAAATAAAGAAAGTGCAGCAATGTCTAGCGGACCGCCTTTGAAGGCATTTAAGAAGTCTTTTCTTTCGTTTTGTAAGTCACCTGCAGCTGGGAGGTCTGATGGTAAGTAGGCTACAACTAAATAAATTGCATTTCACCTTTATAAGCAATTCGCCACAGCGCAGTTGATATGTATATTCGTTTCTTATGCAGAACAAGTTGGCACACACACCGCAACCTGTAGGACATTAACGATGCTGATGATATCGTTGCATAGGGCCTACTGTGCGGTTTAATTTTTCTCTATCGTATTATATGTATAGGCCTAGGCCTACAGACGCTCTATAAACACTGGCTGGCGCTTTGTATAGGCCTACAGACGCTCTATAAACAGTTAAACACTGGCTGGCACTTTGTATTTTTGATTGCTAAAGCAGTTATTGACTTATTGTGCTATTGTCGCCTTTTATGTTATCAATATTGAGCGTAATAAACCACCAGTGGTTGCAAAAATGACAAAATATTGTTATAGATAATATCAGGCATAATGAATAATTTTATCCACCTTAGGTCTGTGGCCTACACGGCTGAGGTTGGCTCACACAACTTTTAAACACTTCCCGGGCCTCTGACATCATGAAGTCAGCTAACATCTGTATAGCTGGATAGGATATCTGCCGACAGACTTTATTGCTACTGTTAGATGGCCTGATCTTCTGGATATTGACCTGATTGCAGCTTGGATTTGGTGCACCATCGGTTGATGCCTTGTGCGTTAGACGCTGGCGCAATAGAAGTTACTAATAATAATAATAATATAATAATAATAATATTTTCGTTTATTCAGACAATCCGGTTGACACACCGCAACCGGTTACAGTGTACAATTATGCAATTGAAACAATTCACAAGAACACAAATGACAGAAGACATAAATCGTAACTACTAACAGAACAGACAGCCTGCAATACAGAAGAGTTGTTGACTAAAGTTCTTTTTGAGATAAAGATTCTCACTGTAGTGCAGGCTTGTCCAACCTACGGCCCGCGGGCCACAATCCGGCCCGCCGAGTGAGTTCATTCGGCCCGCCGAGCCTTTAAAAATATTATTTTTTGTCTGTCTAAAATTGGGAATTGCATACTACGTTGCTAATTTGCCCGGTATTGAAAAGTTCCTATAATTCTTTGCTTCACAAGACACACGAAGTTTTAGTGCTAGCTCTGTGTTGCAATACTTAATGTTGTTTTCTGCCTCAAATAACCATGTCAGAGTCAATAAGTGCAAGCAAAAAGCAAAAATTGACTCCGAATGTAGAGTTTTTAAAATGTGTAGATCGAGGAATTTTTCGTCATTGAGCATTCTGAGGGTGTTGTTTGCTTAATCTGTCAAGAAAGGATGGCAGTAAACAAGGAATATTACTTAAAGACTTTTCCAAATCTGTCCATTCCTGCACTTAGGTATATTACACACTTTGGCAGTACATATTGTTGTGAACAGTTTTTGTCTACAATGGCAAACATTTAAAAAACTCAAGATCACTACTAACAGATGTACATTTAACTATAATACTTAGAATAGCTACATGAACTGTTTGAAGCAGATATAGAGTAGGCCTACTTGTGCAAGGAAAAGCAATGTGAAGTATCCCATTAGTACGAACAAATCAGAAAAAATGTTACTGTGTGGTACCTGATCGTCCTGTAGGCAAGTAAAATTATTGTTATTTAGTCGGCCTATGCGTCGAATTTTTAAATCATTGGAAAAAAATTTTCTTCGGCCCCCGAGGTCTTAGAAAAATGGCAATGTGGCCCCTCGCCCGAAAAGGTTGGACAACCCTGTTGTAGTGATTGCAGTGTCCCATGTTGCCAGTCTTCTTGTATCACAGACCGTGGCAGATCTTGGCAAGCTTTGTAGTGATTTTGGAAAGCAGTTTGCTACGGAAGTAACTGTTTGACGTGTTGTGCAATAAATGCTCTGTTGAAGATTTCGAATATTGAGTATAGGCCTACATTTTGATCTGTTCTTGTGAGAGAACCGTTGTGTTCTACCGTCTACTCGTGCAAAGTGGTTGAACCGTGAACAGAGATAGGAGGGCTGGGAGGATTGAAGGGTGTTATAGGTGAGTGACGTGACTTTGTATTCTATCCTTTCAGGTATTTTAAGCCAGTGGAATGATTTGAGGTCAGAAGTGATGTAGTGTTTTAGTTACAGCACAGGCGAGAGCATTCTGAATAGCTTGGAGGCGGTATTCAGTCCACCTCTTACTCGCTGAGGAAGTTATCAATGAACGACCCAGCAGAATATAAGAGCAATCTAGTAAACCACAAACTGAATTTGACACAGCAATGGAGAACGAGAGTTTAGGTGGAAAGCGTTAAGAATTGGAGCAACGAGAAACATAGGCTACAAAAAACAACAGACACAACCATGAAAGATTTTTCTTGGTAACTTTTTGAGGATAATCAGAGGTTTAAAAAACAAAACACGAGACAAAATGCACTACTAAACCGATTCTGTCAGCATGAACAACATCAAAGAACATTTTTCTTCAAAAACCATTTAAATTGAAAATATGGTAATATGTGCAAAGTCAAATAATTTAAAAATCAGTCCATCAGGAGGGAAATTAGCCCTTGATTGGCGCATCTGAAAAGCAGAACTTCAAGATGTATGGATTGTTTCCACCTGCAAAACATAACAAAAAGATAACTTGTACTTAGTGCTACTAATTAAAAGCAGACTTTTATTTTGAAAAATTAACTCTGCGAATCCATCATGAAATAACAAACGATCTGCTGCAACCATTTCTAGACATTTAATACCTGCATTTCAATTTAACTATATTTGTTTTCATTTCATAAACGGATCTAGAACTAGCCACTTATTATGTTAGTCTGCTGTGGCTCAGTCTTATTCCTTTGATTCAATTGGTCCCTCTCTTTGGAATGCTCTTTCTCCTTCTGTTCGCTCTACAATTCTATCTGGCAGTCTCTCTGCTTCCTTCTCTTTTCTCAAAACCTGCTTCTTTTCGCGGGGGCTTAGCGCACTGGGAGCGCTTCTGAACAGTTCACCCTAATAGAGGCCCTTTACAAATGCCTAAATACGATACCAACAGACTTAATAATAATAATAATAATCTTTTCTTTAATCAAGCGCCTGACAAACGCACTGCGCTGTACATTTACATGTTATGCAATTGAAACAATCTTAACTAGTTAACTACTAACAGAACAGACAGCCTATAATACACGGCGCTAATAGCAGCCTACAAAGCAAATCCGCCCTACGGGGCTCGAACTCGGTACCTCTCGCACTCTTCGCCAGATGTTATCCAACGCGCCACCGGACCCCCATTCAGACTTCAGATGTGATCAAATGGTTCAGAGCAACAGAACAGCAATTCCAGGATTATACAAAGTCATAAATATGACAACATGTCTTGACAAGTATTAAAGACCTCTCCAGTTCAGCGATAATAATTATTAGTATCCAGAAAGGGATAGAAATGATAAGACATCAGACAAGCAGAATTATAAAACAGTACAAACTTGGGTTTTGAATCGGAATGTGATTTGCAGCAATAAGTGCCTCGACACATTCTCCCTTGTTGTCCCACTCCATCAGTCCAGTACTGCTGCGGTTAGCTACAATGCAACATCAGACTTTAAGCCAAGGTTGAAAGATACTCAACGGATTTAATAACAGAAAGACGTGAAACAAAATGCCCCATTGCATCTCCTTCACAAAATGTGACCCATTAAGCAGCGGAAGTGACAACTGGCGCCTATACTAATCGTGATATGTCAAACGATGGCAAGTATTACCCTGCTCTGGATATACACGACACTATGATGAATTATGAACAACCGAGAATGTTCAGCAAAGTGAAAACCTACACACTGAATTAACATTGCAAATGTGCACTTCCCCAATAAACTAAATGCCCGAAAAATTAATAAACAACTTTTCTGAAAAGTCTCAGCATTAACTGGGTAAGAACTGAGAACCTAAGAACAATCAAGTACTTTTAACAGTAAACAGTCCTAATATAGCATGAGCAACTTTCAAGTGATTGTAAACGTTAGCTCACTTTTTGATGGGAAAATCTTGATCTTTGTGGGTGTCTTAACACCGCAACTGGTGAACGCCTGTCAAACACAAAGAAAACTGCCATTATCACAAACGACCTGCCTGGATTTAGGATTTTGACTAGACAATCATTTTCACTTGATTAGAATCGTGCATTGCAATTGCACTGTGAAGAACTAAGAACTGAAACAGAGATTGCTATTACCATAGTGACATTTACAGAGGCTTTCATATTAGGTTAGACTAAATCCTCTTAAACAGATTTCGCTTATAAAATAAATTTAAGAGGAGGTGTTGTGAAAAGATGCTCTACAAATAATATTCAGATACGTACCATTCATCTAAGAAAATACAGAACTAAATAAAACTGTTTAACTTGCCTGTCTCAAATCAACATCCTGGATTCCAGGAGGAGCATTAAAGAAGTACAAGACCTTTGATGCCGGCTGAATGCGTAAAAAAGAGTTAAGAAAAGCACATCATAAAGCAAATCATTTTAAAAGCCATTACAACGCAATTCCAACAACAAATCCTCCTTTGTGAATCCATGTTTTAACTTATAATGTATCTGCTACTGAACTGCAGCAAAATTGACTGCACAAAACTAAACTGCAGGTGTCAAGGCTAAGCCTCCTCGCGTTAATAAGTGCAAAGTGTGAATTAAGTTTCAGACAAATCAAACAGAAATGACAAAGGATATGATTCTTGGCAGCGGCTTCTGGAGTAGTGAAACGGTTGTTCCTGTCGCCCATGAAATCCATAAAGGAGATTGTTCCATCAGGAAGAGGAACTGGGTTTGGAACATCCTGGATGAAAGCCTGCTTTGAGTAGCTGCAACAGAAGAAATTCTGGCTGCCATGTACATTGCAGCACAGATAATGACGCAATCTATTTGTACACAATCTTGTAATATACCAAACTCTACGAGTTTTCAACACTTTTAATTCATAGATTTGCAAAGTGTTGCGATACTAAAGCCATTTCCAAATAATCTGTAACGCAAACAAAACACTTTTCAATTAACAATGAGGTTACAGAAAGCATTATTGCCTGAAACAGTATGTAATGCTAGATGAAACTGATAACAGACTGTGTCACTGACCCCATCAACATTTTGTGGCCAAAAACAAAGCTTCCGTTGATGTTCTTGATTGCCCGTGCACATGATGCATTGTCTCCAAGCTGGACCATCACAACTCCATCTTTGCTTTTCAAGAATTTCACCTGGAAAAATTTGTAATCAGATAAGTAACAACTACCTCTTCAAAAAATTATCAAGTCGTACATTCACAACTAAAGCTGGAATCATGGTCCCAAATGTCGTTCAGCTTTAGAAAATGACCTTATATAACAAGAACTTTGAGCAGCCCTGAGTACGCTTCTTCAAGGTTGCTATATAAATCCTTGAAATGAAGAACCCGATATAACCCATACTGATGTGGCTCCAAAAGACAGCGTTCTATAACAAGTTCGATTTTCGAAAAGTATCAGCAGTCAGAAAATAAGGTGCAAAATCTTGTGATGGCTATTAGAGGAAGTAGATGGTATGACAACTGGAAAGGCACAATACTGCATTGTATACATTAAAACTGGATGAAATTTACCCTGACTACATTTCCGTAGAGGCAGAAGAGATTGAAAACTCTCTGGCAGTTCATCTTTTCATTGTTCAGTCCATAGACCATCAGCACTGATCCCTGCTGTAGCATGGAGCTGCCAGAGGCATCGTCACAGAGCGCAGCAAGGGACGCTGATTGTGACTGCTGGCCGGGCATTCCAGGTGATGGACCATGGACAGCACCATGCATGTCAACCTGAAAAACGTCACACACAGTTAATCAAAGTCTTAGGATAGATATTGCTAAGACAGGAAAATGACTCGTTACCACCAAGACCAGGTCAACGCAAAATTGCTTTGTAAGTTTCTGTCTAAGGTTTTCAGTACTTTTACAACTTTTAGAAATTAAAAGTTAAGAAAACAACTACAGAACCAATTGACATTATCACAGCAGGCAGTGAAACAACGTCCTTTCTCACTAAACAGTACTGTAGGCATTAAGAGTTTTGTGACAACTCGCCTGTGGTCCTGGCCCCTGAAGTGATCGAGGTCCACGTCTTGGAGGTCCATTAGTAAGACCTGCTAGATACATAACAAGAATACAGATACGAATTTTATCATACAGCTCGAGTAGACAGTAGAACAGACCAGTTCTCTCAGAAGAACAAATCAAATGCATAATCAATATTACAAATCTTCTACGGAGCCTTTATTGCACAACGCATCAAACAACAGATACTTCAGTAGCAAACTGCTTTACAAAATATGCCATGGTCTGCGATACTGGAAGACTGGCTATACATAGGACACTGCAATCACTACAGTGAGAATCTTTATCTCAAAGAGAACTTTAGTCAACAACTCTTCTGTATAATAGCTATTAGTCGCTTATAATGCGCCAGCGTCTAACGCACAAGGCATCAACCGATGGTGCACCAAAACCAAGTTGCAAGCAGGTCAATATCCAGAAGATCAGGACATCTAGCAGCAGCAATAAAGTCCATCGGCAGAGACCTCATCCAGTTATACAGATGTCAGTTGACCATTCAATTATGTAATTCTGCCTAACAGTTAGTTATGAAATAAACGAAAATACAATATAATACAATGCAATACAATACTAACAAAGATAACAAGAAATTTCTGCCAAGACTGATGTTGAAAACAGCTACTAGCCTCCACCTCTAAAAGAACATTTATAGAAAATGAAACTCTTGCTGCGGAGATGACCCTCACAAGTTGCATGTACTAGTCGATTCCACTTAGCCACAATAGAACCGCCGCTATTGCCATAACAGTCATATTCTCAACCAATTTTTAACTACTGCATTTTAACAGCAAGTTTCCTATTGAATAAACGAACATACAATACAATCCTATAGAGACTACAGGCCTAAAGTCTAAAAATTCCAGTACTAGCTAGATTCCAGTAAATTCCAGTGTGCCTTCAAAATACTGTTAAAGCCTACAATGCATGTCACCACACAAATTCATTACAAATCATGACCGAAAATGATGTTTTACCATGTGATGCACCGGCCATTACTGGAAAAGGAAGCAATGGCTGCTGACCCTTTGTATCTTGATCTATAAAAACACACAGTGATTTTAAGAAGCATTTAAGCGTATTTTCAGACAAATTTTGGTGAAATTTTCTAAAATGCATGATGTATGATGCCTTAAAGGAAGAAGCAGAAAAAGCAAAGTTCAGGCAACTAGCATAACTGCCACAGAATATTTAAAGCTTTAAATTATCATAAATATTGAATCACTTACCTGGGTTTTGAACAGTGTAGTCCCAACTGTCATGGTCATTCTTTACAACATTCAGACGGGGTGACTAGAACATAATAATAAATTCATGCAATACACTTCAAGACAGCAAAACTCATCCAAAAACAAAAACTTAGTCGACATATTGTTTCAATTACCTATGTTTTTGTTACTACTACTCCCTTTCCCTCCCAAAATTAACCACAAAAATAACTAGAGTGTCACTAAAACTGCCATTAAATCTTTTCTTTCATCATATGCTTTATAAATATAAATATGTCTAAAATCAAAGAATAACAATGATAACACCATGAAAGAAAATTATCAGTTCACCTAAGTAATACTTTTCTTGTTTACTTCACACTTTAACGACGGACTGCATTGATTTTCCAGTCACTTTTAGAACACGCTCGTCACCTTTTAGCTAACTATATTATATCTTATAAAGAAATGTTGTGAAATAACTGCCAAACTTTCTATAGAGCTGGAGCCATGTTTAAACATAGTTTAAGAATCAGTTTGCTTCACTGATTCCTGCATAACATAAAAGCTATCCATTCCAGTTCTAAGGCTGTGGATCATTTTGTGATAATATTCAATTACCAAGTCATCACTGCAACTGGCTTTGTTATTACTTATTAGTAAATAGGTTTACATCTTTTGCTGCCACACACTAAAAATAAGAATCTTGCATTAATAATAATAATATTTAATATAATAATAATATTTTCGTTTATTGAAACAATCCGGTTGACAAACCGCAACCGGCTACAGTGTACAGTTATGCAATTGAAACAATTCACAACACAAATGACAAAAGACATAAATCTTAACTACTAACAGAACAGACAGCCTGCAATACACGGCGCTAATAGCAGCCTACAAAGCATGTCCGCCCTTACGGGGTTCGAACTCGGTACCTCTCGCTCTCCATGCCAGTGTGTTATCCAATGCGCTATAGGGCTTTATGGACAAAAGATTTTCCCATTAACCGCTACCCACCCATGCAGCAGAACTGCCTTACACTGATTTAAAGAATTCAATGCCCATTTTCAAATTCCGTTTGCAAAGGCAATAATAGTGCATGGTTTAAAACAATCAGTGGTTGCGCGATAGTCTGGATGTTAGTGTGCTGTCAGCCGAGAGAGGTTAAGGGTTCAAATCCCCGCCAGAGTAGAAATTTCTTTTGAAATTTCTGTTCCACCTGTGCCATTACCCAACTCAGCTATACATTGACCGTACATTGTTGGTGGGAAGATCAGATGGCAAGAAAGAGGACTGCCCTGATGTGCAGAGGGCCAGAGGCCAAGAATGAAGTCGTTAACACCACATACCCATGGCTGTCTGAATCTGCCTCTCAGGCAAGCTTAAGGAACTGTTCTTCTAAAAACCGTCACATTTTATATTTCCCTGTATGAAACAGATAAAATGTAGTATCAGATAAGACTTACCTTTCCCCAATCAATCTGTAGTTTACTGAACCCAGCGTAGATGTCTTTACCATTCAAGGAGTCTTTAATAGATGTGGCACCTTCCACGGTATCGAATGTGAATTGAAAATTAAGGGAAATTTACACAATGACAGATTCCTTACACTGATATAGGTAGCATAACAGTAATTCAACAATGTAATCATATGTTACCAATCAGGTGCTTTGAAAGCAATGCTTAAAATCTTTGGTTTATAACATACATAGAGAATCATATATGTGTATCACATTGCCATGAAATCAGTACACCAAAATAAAATTACTTTAAAAGTAAAATAAGTGAAGCATAGAGGTTGTGAACCCACAACAAGAAAAAAGCACTTCAGCAAAAATAAACAAGGCATTAATTATAAATATTAAAATTTTATAGTAATGGAAAAATCTGGTGTCATTCTAAAATTCTGCTATGCTGAATTATATTTTTGTTTTGACACTGAAATAGGTTACAGCAGTTTAGCTAGCAACTCTTGAAAACATTTTAGAACAATCTCTAGAAAAGGATATTCAACCATTGCCTGAAGTCCATTCTTGCGGAAAATGACAATTCTGACGACAGTGGCACCGGCGTTTGTACAGATCTGGTTTAAAACGTCCTAAAAGAGACACTAATGTTGGTCTAAAACACGCAAGGCATTGCAATCTTTTCCCTAGCCTTTATAACAGAATTCTATAGTTTCATAAAAACTTATAAATTAAGGTATCGCATCAGGGTACACCAAGTTTGAAGCTGTATCTGATCAGTCAAAACTGAAACAGTCAATACTACAGAGTTAGATTCTGCAGTCAATGCTAAAAGGCTGTTTGGCATGATATATCTTTGGGTTCATCAGAAAGCCGTTAACAGCGAATATAACATAACTTCAAAACCAGTAAAATCAACTAACTCATATCAGACTTAAACATTAACATTATGTCCCACAATCTTGAGCCTACAAAAACAACACGATCTGGTTTGAATATCAAGTGTGTCAGTACTGCTAGGGTTTACTTTAAGAAGATCAAACATAAGTGAAAACAACTTGAATAATCTCATTCAAATACTCACCCAGTTTAGTCATAACATATATACCAAGTTATAACAAACAATAATTCAAAACTGTAGTCAAGTCAAAGGTTTTAATGCAGCACATACCACAGTGATCGGATACCGTTCTCCTGGTTTGATGATTGTGAAGAGAAGAACTTTGTTTGGTGCGCCTTCATTTTGTCTGAAATCAAAACAAAAAACAAAGGTACTAAAAATTTATTCAACAATAAAGTAACAATTTAAAATTATAATAACTACTAACATGCTGTCACCAGTGGCAAGAATTTTGTGTAACAGCAGAAAAAACTTTGATGTGACTTTAGTATAGCACAGTGCTGTCCAACCCGCGGTGCAGGCGGCCAGCGGGATGATTCTAAGTGGCCCGACCCAGATCCCTAAATATTTGCAATTTCTGTAAAATTAAGTAAAAGACAAAGTCACTGCCTTAATTGCATAGCTATTCGTGCTTGAGCATTTATTTTTTACTGAAAAAATATTGTAAGGCATGATACACATTCCATACATACACTATTCATTATTATTATTCCACAATTAATTTTAATACAGTTAATATTTTCAATAAATTTTAGTCGTTGCTTTTGAGTTTAATGGTGCGGCCCTCGGCTTCAAGAATAACTTCTTCAGTGGCCCGCGGGGTCAGAAAGGTTGGACAGCACTTGTATAGCATGACAGGTAGTGCCTTGCAGTGTTCTTTTTAGACACAAAATGACTGATGAAATTTCATCAAAGACAACACATGGATGATATCGCTTGCCGTTGAAAACAAATCACAGAGAAATTCAATGAAAGACAACAAAAGAGTTGAGGAAGCAAGAAGTTACCCAGCAGGAGCTTCTGGTGAAGCCTTGGAAGTCGATTCGTAGTTGCCATCTGATGGACTTGCTTTTACAGGAGCACCACTGTCTTCATCGTCTTCAGTGTGTAGAACAATCTGTTTGAAACCAAACAAAGCAAATAATACAGACACACAACTTAATAACTACAAATTTCTTGCAGTACTGTTTTCTATACAACAGTCAGGGTTGATCTTTTTTTTACAGTTCTATGGCAATAATTTCTTGCATTTTCGTAAACCCTAATAATTATAGCCAAACATGTAACAGATAGAAACAGACTAGTTTGAAATAATTATTTCATACTCAAACCCGTGTACAACTGTTGCATAGTAATTCGAACTGTCTGTTTTGTTGTTGCCTGTCCATTTCAAGCAACCCATTATACTTCGGAGTTCTAATTGTTTCTCATACCATTCAGCCATTTTTACAAGTAAATAAGAACTTCCTTTAAAATTTGTGTGTATTAATTTTGCGTTCATTTTGCCTCGCCAGTTGCCGACATATTGCAGAAATTAAATCGCAAATTTGGAAAACCAACGGACTCTACAAATGGCCGCGGACAACGGCTTTGCTCACGTCCTACGAAATAAGAAGTGAAATTTGTATTAAAACTGACCAATTTTGGTGCCGGTTCCTCGTCCTCCGGATCCTCCACGCTGTCTCGTTTAGAAGGTGAATTTTGATGCAACATTTTGATCAACAACGCCAAAATAAATCGAATAATCGAAGAAAACCCGAATAATTCGCACAAGACGACAAAATTCAAATCACGTCTAACTGACAAAGCGACCGCTCTACTTCACAGATTCTTGATCACGTGCAACAAAGACCACAGACTTGTATATCGGATGACTGTCCATCTTACTTATTATTATTACATTCGTTTATTGGTTCACAAACAGATAATTATAAGAACTACTAAGAACGGTCATTGAAGGGAAAATAGATTTCGTTTATTATTAAGATACAAAGTTGACATACCGCAACTTGTTTACATGAGATAATAAAAGTAATGAAATTAAAAACTATAAGTTTATGCCTATAGTCAGGATTGAGAGTTAAAACTTAACATCCCGAATGGTACGATATAGAACCCTAGAGATGAAATTGTGGTCATCTTTTTTTGGGAGTTCATATTCATGAGGTCTAGGGCGCAGAGCATAAGGCCTACAAACGGTCGGAGGAAAGAGGCCTCTAAGCACATGTTGTGAGTTCCGGTTGACCGCAAGCAGGAGTTTGACATCTGCTTCTTCCATCATTCGGTCTAAATCCTGTTGTTTGGCCCTTTGCAGGAAACGTTGGAGTTTTAGTCGGTCACTTGCGGTGGTGAATCCCCACCAAGCAGGGGAGGCATAGAGAAGGCGAGAGATGGTAGTTGCACGTGCAACTTCATGGAGCGCTGTCGGAGGGAGACCGTGTGCCCTGAGGACTCTGAGAGCGTGGAGCGAACCAGAACATGTATTTTCGTTTATTGATCTACTCTAGCTGTCATAACGCAGCTAGTTACAAGAATTCATTCATCGATAGTTACTGTTGGCTACAGTAAAACGTGTTAAGGCTTAAAGAGTCATGCTGGGTCAGGTAGATAAGCTTGGCTTTATTGTCTAGATATGGGACTCTAATAAATGTTTTTAAACATCATGCGTGGAATGAAGTTTTTATCGTCTTTATTTGGGAGGACAAATGGATGTGGACGAGTGCGCAGATTGTACTGAGTTGCTCGATGTGCTGGGCAAAGCCGTCTTAGTACATGCTCCGAGTCTGTTAATATGGCATTAAACAGAACATCGTCTGCTTCGCTCGCCAGGTTAGCCACTGTAGGGGTGTTTACAGGGAGAAGTCCCGCGCGTACTACTCGTTGCATGAACCTCTCAAGGCGCTCCCTATCCCTTCCACTTGTGAAGCCCCACCAGGCCGGGGATGCGTACATCAACCGTGCTACTGTAGTAGAGCGCGCCACTTGGAACAGGCCCTGTGTTGGGAGTCCGTGTGCTCGGAGAGTTCTGAGCGCATACAGAGAGGAGGAGCAGGAACCAAGTATCCGATCGATGAAGCACTAAGATCGTTTGCAATTGTCACTCCGAGCATGAGCATTGATGTTACTCTCACGATTCCTAAGGTAGGTGGGTCAGATGTTCCTTTGACACGTCGACGGTGGATGATCATTTCCTGGGATTTGCTCTCGTTGAGTCGTAGATTGTTCCTCACGGCCCATTCCGATACATTTTCCAACTCCTGCGGAGTGGAACTCCTCATGGAGGCACCTATAATTAAATAAGTGTCATCCGCATACTTTCTGATCAAGTTCTGAGGATTGACTGGGTGCAAATCCGAGGCATCGGAAAATGGAGGAGAGGAAGACCAAGAAAGATGATGCCGGATTGGATGATGACAAACGATTACAGGAAGCTGAAAGAAGAGGCCCAACAAAGAGAGGAGGCCATGGCGACGTCGGACATTTGAACCTGCCTAAGAGGCAGAGAACCACAAGAAAAAAACAGATATAATAGGCACACACTATCTGGTACATAAAGTAGGCCTAGCTATGTTAAAAAAAATTCAGCGCTTATATAGTTTGTAAGACCAAATAGGCCTGAAGTTTAAGGCTGAGTGCAGGTGGAGCTACGCAAAAAAAATTTCAGCTCTTTGTTTGTAAGCTTATAATTGTCAATACTATTTGCACATGGTACCATAATGAATTGCAGCATAAAATTTAATGTAGGCCTAGGCCTACTATGAAATTGCAATAGATAATCTTAGTAGGCTATACATAGTATACAACCAATCATCTATATATGAACGTATAGTAGGACAAGAACTCGAAAAAATAAAATAACTGCCTAGCCTAACTAACAATTTGTTAGTATCTAATTTAACAGTATCACGTAGAGCTAATTAAGAATGACATCATTTACTAATCGAACACGTAATGCTTTTTCTAAACTTTGGAGGTTGAACGCCTGTTGAAGGGAAGAGGGATAAACCAATAAACAAAATTTACAATAATAATAAGTAAGAATAGGCTACTGTAAGATGGACATACACTAATCCCAATAAATTTAGCAGAAAACCTACGAGAATTGGAAAAAGCATAAGAGATGCGATATTGCTTGGATCTCCTAGTGAAATAGAGATGATCAGAACCTTGCATTGGATAACACACTGGCATAGAGAGCGAGAGATCCCGAGATCGAATCCGTAGGCGGACATGCTGTGTAGGCTGCTATTAGCGCCGTGTATTGCAGGCTATTTGTTCTGTTAGCAGTTAAGATTTATGTCTTCTGTCATTTGTGTTCTTGTGAATTGTTTCAATTGCATAACTGTAGGCTACACTGTAACCGGTTGCGGTTTGTCAACCGGATTGTTTCAATAAAGATTATTATTATTATTATTATTATTTTTTTTTTTTTGACCCGAGGTACCTCAGATCCCTCAGGAATTATAAAAATTATCCGGAGATACAAAAATGCATTCTGGGAAGGCTAGACCTCGTCAAGATCAGGCGGCAAAAAGGTGCCTAGGAAGGCGATGGCGTTAAAACGTTGGATTATGATGGCAATGCGCTGGAAAAGATAGCAGGTTTCTCTCGGATCCCCGGTTATACGAGAAAGACAGCGCCCCAACTCTCTGATGAAAAGTAGGCCACTGCTGTTAATTGGGCCAAGAGTCTCAAATGCCAACGGAACAAAGTGGTAGGTTTGAGCGAGTGTGTTGTATTTGGCGCATTTCCGGTCTGCTGCCAATTCGGCTGCACCGGCTGCTGTGGCCGATGTGACTGGTAGTAGGCTATAAATAAATTAGGCCTACTATAGGCATAGCGGTACATGAAAGCACCTATCTGACAAGTTTTTATTTGGTGGAATTTAAGTAATTTAGGTTCAAATTACTCGCTTTAATGGAGAATTCTCGGAAAGTTGATTATTGAAAATAAAATGCAAATGTGGCCTACACGTTTTTATATAGCGACCGTACGGCCTCGACGCTGCTCATTGTCTTAATGCGCCACGGGGGGGGTGGCGCATTGGATAACATCTGGCACAGAGACCGAGAGAGGTACCGAGTTCGAGCCCCCGTTGGGCGGACATGCTTTGTAGGCTGCTATTAGCGCCGTTGTATTGCAAGCTGTCTGTTCTGTTAGTAGTTAAGATTTCAATTGCATAACATGTAAATGTACAGCGCAGTGCGTTTGTCAGGCGCTTATTAAAGAAAATATATTATTATTATTATTAATGAATTGACCTCGTCGCTGCTTCCAAAAATGGTATTACTCATCCATTCTAGCTCTCTTCCCGCCCCCTCTATCGCTGATACCTTCTGTTCACCCTTCTCGGATAAAATCTCATCCCTTCGCTTCACGTTACAATCTCTTCTAGATTCGCACTCCCCAAATGCCTCCTCCAGCACCGATTCACTGATTTTCACTCCCTTGTTTAAACCCTACTCCGCCTGACTCTTATTGCTCCCAATTCTCTCTTCTGACTCTGAAGCAGAAGTGCCATTCCTCTTAACCCTCGGGCTACCAAGGGCGGGGGGTGGTTGCCACCCCCCCTAGGTTTTTTTCATCTCAAACTTTTTCCGTATAAAATAAAAAATTTGACCTTTTAGGTAGCTGTAGGGGGTTCATTTACACACGTTTTGAGGTAAAATGTGAGATGATATCTCACACCGTTCAAGAGTTATACCCAATATACCCGAGGCACCAGGGGGTGGATACCACCCCCTAGATTTTCGACTATATCTTATCCGTCATTTAATATTAAGAGACACAAATTTTACCATTCTATAGCTTCTGCTTTCTGGGAGCTACGATAGATAGGGATGGGGGATGCGAGAGAGAGTTACGCCGAAGAATCATTCTGGGAAAAGGAGCAATGCAGGGACTGGAAAAGATATGGAAAGATAAAGCGGTGAGCCTGGAAACGAAAACAAGAATTGTAAAAGCAATGATAATACCAGTGGTGCTGTACGGGTGCGAGACATGGACAAAAACCAAAGCACTAGAGAAGAAAATCGATGCATGCGAAATGTGGATTTGGAGGAGAATGCTGAGGGTATCCTGGACTGAGAAGATAACAAATGAACATATACTGGAAAAGATAGGACACCTAAGAGGAAAGATGACATTGAGGCAAAGAGCGGCGAGACAGAAAACGATGTATTTTGGTCATGTGATGCGTGCGGACGGCATGGAAAAGGAGATGATGCTGGCATGTGGTGAGGGAAGACGAGGAAGGGGACGACCAAGAAAGAGATGGATGGAGGAGATACACGAGACAATGAGGATGAACCTTCCGGAACTGAGAGAGGCGACGAGAGATCGGAATGCATGGAGAGGGCTGACTATGGCGGTCGCTAGGATTCAGCGAATCGACGGCACAAGGTGACCAAGGTATAGAGGGAATGTGGGGCTACATTTCTATGGTCACTGAGTTGACCTGAGACAACCGGAAGTGCTCAAAATAAATAATAATACGCGTAATATGCGTGAAAAATGGCTGAATGGAAGGACTCCCCCTTAGTTTTTGTCTGTAGTGTATTCATTTGTCTTCCTGGAAGAGAAACAAAGATACCATTCTTTAGAGGGAATGAAGGGCTTCATTTACCTACATCTTTGTCTTTTGAATACCGGAAGTGATCAAAATAAATAATAATACGCGTAATCTGTGTGAAAATGGCTGAATACAGCATTACAACGTAAACCGATATATATGTATGGATATATATGTATGGATGTACATTTATACTATATAAACATGTGTAGGGATGATTTTGTGTATCTTTTATACATAGATTAGTTTCAAAACACACATAATCTTATATTTGTTTATCCAAAAAGTACAAAATGTACGCAATAATATGCAATATTGCTAATTAATGGGTTCCGTTGTTAAAAAGTGATGTAATTTCGAGGCGCATTCACATAATGTACAACTAAATATACCATTCTGTGCAGAAATGAATGCTGAATCCAATGCTATATTACAAGTTATGATATGTAAACCAAACACGAAATCCAGGGGGTGGTAACCACCCCCCCCCTTGGTAGTCCGTGTTACAAAAAAAAGCTTGGTAGCCCTAGGGTTAACATCTCTTCCCCACACCAAACGCGCGAACTTGATGATATCCACAACTCTCTTCTACAAGACTGTGCCTCTGCAGGCCCTACTCGTTCCTGCAGTCACCAAAATTATTGATCTCACACTCTGTGCTACCTACTAGCAACTTCCCCATGACCCCTAAGCACTCTCTCGCCAGTCCTCTTCTTAGAAAAACAAATCTTGACAAGGAAGACCTATATAGCAACCGAACATTTCAGTTGGGTCGACGACATTATCGATTTCTGATATAGAGCGATGTTGCACCGAAAAAGCGTGGTGACCGTTAGGGATTCAACATAATTCACTGGTTTCAAAGGTTTGCCAGAACTCATACTAAAATAGGTCAGCAAGCGTTTCCAATCTATTATCTAGATTTTCGATCACATCTGTTCAGTCCAGTCGATGATCGATCAGCAACAGAAGACAGTATAATTCTACTAGCGATACGGACAAACATCGACCCGCAGAATCCATCAACAGTTACTGTACAAATGAGATTTGCTGCAGTTGTTCTGCTTTTGACGGCCAGGACGCTGACTGTATAATTGCAGCCGATGGTAGGCTAATTATTCTGGTTACATAGGCCTATCGATAGTCCGAAGGTTTCGATAGTCCGAAGGTTCTATAGTTCCCGGTTCGATAGTGGGACAGTTCGATAGTCCGAAAGTTCGATAGTCCGAAGATTCTGTAGTCCGACATTAATCCGACATAAAATCGTTGCATGAATCCAGCTTCTACTTAAGCTACAGTGCTTACACTGCGATATCTTTTTATCTTTCCAACTTCCATTTAAGTAGGGATTATTTTCATCAATCCAACTGCTATTTAAGCAAGAATTCTGTTTATTAATCGAACTTCTAATCAAACAAGAATTATTTTAATCCGTCAATCTACTACGAATCTTCGGACTATCGAGCCTTCGGACTGTCGACCTGTTACCAATAAATCTTACTGTAGGCCTAAACGTTTTGTAGGATGTTTCATGGGCACTAGATGTGGCCCATGCGGGCGCATTAAATGGGGCTCATGTGTGCGCATTAAATGGGCTCATGTGTGCACATTAGATGGGGCTCATGTGGGTGCATTAGATGTGGTTCATGTGTGTGCAGTAGATGGGACTCATGTGCATGTGCGCATTAGATGGGACCATAGTTGTTAAAAACGGTAAAAACAAAATAAAAAACGGAAAAAACGTCGTTTTTTCAAAAAAATGTAAAACGAAAAAAACCGAGAAAAAAACGGAAAAGAATATAGCCTAATTTGACTTTGTTACATCTTTTACTGCATTTTTAAATTAAAAACATTGTTTATAGGCCTACAATCTAATTTTAATTAGCAAATAACATAACTTTACTAGTAAACACCAAGTAACATTAATCTACCACAATTATTTTCTCTTTCATAAGTTTGGTTTAGTAAGAAATTGAGAAATTAAAAATTTTGAAGTCTTTTCAATTTTAAATTGTATACATAAGTAAACATAAGTTCATGCTGACATAAACAATTAAAAACTAAACTTTGTAAGTAGGCCTATAGAGTGTACTTAATTAAGTTGGCTTCACCTGCTAACCTCCTGCTTATAACGTGAACCTCGCCCGAAGTCCCAATGATAAACTATTAAATCCGCCGCATTGTTTCGCATGTTTGGCTTTTATCTTTAAACTCAGACGCGTCGAATGTCGTAGAAGATCCGAGAGCAGAAGCCATGAATAACGACATCGTCGTCAAAGAAAAGCATTCAGTATGGCTTACTATGGTAAAATGCGCACCACATCTTAAAGCCGACTGGGACAAACACGCTCAGGGCAAAGAAATCGTGGTAGGCATTAAGTGGACCCTATATACAGTATATATTTATATAATATTATATTGTATAGAGTCTATTATCAGTTCACCTAAGTAATACTTTTCTTGTTTACTTCACACTTTAACGACGGACTGCATTGATTTTCCAGTCACTTTTAGAACACGCTCGTCACCTTTTAGCTAACTATATTATATCTTATAAAGAAATGTTGTGAAATAACTGCCAAACTTTCTATAGAGCTGGAGCCATGTTTAAACATAGTTTAAGAATCAGTTTGCTTCACTGATTCCTGCATAACATAAAAGCTATCCATTCCAGTTCTAAGGCTGTGGATCATTTTGTGATAATATTCAATTACCAAGTCATCACTGCAACTGGCTTTGTTATTACTTATTAGTAAATAGGTTTACATCTTTTGCTGCCACACACTAAAAATAAGAATCTTGCATTAATAATAATAATATTTAATATAATAATAATATTTTCGTTTATTGAAACAATCCGGTTGACAAACCGCAACCGGCTACAGTGTACAGTTATGCAATTATGCAATTGAAACAACAAATGACAAAGACATAAATCTTAACTACTAACAGAACAGACAGCCTGCAATACACGGCGCTAATAGCAGCCTACAAAGCATCGGGACTCGAACTCGGTACCTCTCGCTCTCCATGCCAGTGTGTTATCCAATGCGCTATAGGGCTTTATGGACAAAAGATTTTCCCATTAACCGCTACCCACCCATGCAGCAGAACTGCCTTACACTGATTTAAAGAATTCAATGCCCATTTTCAAATTCCGTTTGCAAAGGCAATAATAGTGCATGGTTTAAAACAATCAGTGGTTGCGCGATAGTCTGGATGTTAGTGTGCTGTCAGCCGAGAGAGGTTAAGGGTTCAAATCCCCGCCAGAGTAGAAATTTCTTTTGAAATTTCTGTTCCACCTGTGCCATTACCCAACTCAGCTATACATTGACCGTACATTGTTGGTGGGAAGATCAGATGGCAAGAAAGAGGACTGCCCTGATGTGCAGAGGGCCAGAGGCCAAGAATGAAGTCGTTAACACCACATACCCATGGCTGTCTGAATCTGCCTCTCAGGCAAGCTTAAGGAACTGTTCTTCTAAAAACCGTCACATTTTATATTTCCCTGTATGAAACAGATAAAATGTAGTATCAGATAAGACTTACCTTTCCCCAATCAATCTGTAGTTTACTGAACCCAGCGTAGATGTCTTTACCATTCAAGGAGTCTTTAATAGATGTGGCACCTTCCACGGTATCGAATGTGAATTGAAAATTAAGGGAAATTTACACAATGACAGATTCCTTACACTGATATAGGTAGCATAACAGTAATTCAACAATGTAATCATATGTTACCAATCAGGTGCTTTGAAAGCAATGCTTAAAATCTTTGGTTTATAACATACATAGAGAATCATATATGTGTATCACATTGCCATGAAATCAGTACACCAAAATAAAATTACTTTAAAAGTAAAATAAGTGAAGCATAGAGGTTGTGAACCCACAACAAGAAAAAAGCACTTCAGCAAAAATAAACAAGGCATTAATTATAAATATTAAAATTTTATAGTAATGGAAAAATCTGGTGTCATTCTAAAATTCTGCTATGCTGAATTATATTTTTGTTTTGACACTGAAATAGGTTACAGCAGTTTAGCTAGCAACTCTTGAAAACATTTTAGAACAATCTCTAGAAAAGGATATTCAACCATTGCCTGAAGTCCATTCTTGCGGAAAATGACAATTCTGACGACAGTGGCACCGGCGTTTGTACAGATCTGGTTTAAAACGTCCTAAAAGAGACACTAATGTTGGTCTAAAACACGCAAGGCATTGCAATCTTTTCCCTAGCCTTTATAACAGAATTCTATAGTTTCATAAAAACTTATAAATTAAGGTATCGCATCAGGGTACACCAAGTTTGAAGCTGTATCTGATCAGTCAAAACTGAAACAGTCAATACTACAGAGTTAGATTCTGCAGTCAATGCTAAAAGGCTGTTTGGCATGATATATCTTTGGGTTCATCAGAAAGCCGTTAACAGCGAATATAACATAACTTCAAAACCAGTAAAATCAACTAACTCATATCAGACTTAAACATTAACATTATGTCCCACAATCTTGAGCCTACAAAAACAACACGATCTGGTTTGAATATCAAGTGTGTCAGTACTGCTAGGGTTTACTTTAAGAAGATCAAACATAAGTGAAAACAACTTGAATAATCTCATTCAAATACTCACCCAGTTTAGTCATAACATATATACCAAGTTATAACAAACAATAATTCAAAACTGTAGTCAAGTCAAAGGTTTTAATGCAGCACATACCACAGTGATCGGATACCGTTCTCCTGGTTTGATGATTGTGAAGAGAAGAACTTTGTTTGGTGCGCCTTCATTTTGTCTGAAATCAAAACAAAAAACAAAGGTACTAAAAATTTATTCAACAATAAAGTAACAATTTAAAATTATAATAACTACTAACATGCTGTCACCAGTGGCAAGAATTTTGTGTAACAGCAGAAAAAACTTTGATGTGACTTTAGTATAGCACAGTGCTGTCCAACCCGCGGTGCAGGCGGCCAGCGGGATGATTCTAAGTGGCCCGACCCAGATCCCTAAATATTTGCAATTTCTGTAAAATTAAGTAAAAGACAAAGTCACTGCCTTAATTGCATAGCTATTCGTGCTTGAGCATTTATTTTTTACTGAAAAAATATTGTAAGGCATGATACACATTCCATACATACACTATTCATTATTATTATTCCACAATTAATTTTAATACAGTTAATATTTTCAATAAATTTTAGTCGTTGCTTTTGAGTTTAATGGTGCGGCCCTCGGCTTCAAGAATAACTTCTTCAGTGGCCCGCGGGGTCAGAAAGGTTGGACAGCACTTGTATAGCATGACAGGTAGTGCCTTGCAGTGTTCTTTTTAGACACAAAATGACTGATGAAATTTCATCAAAGACAACACATGGATGATATCGCTTGCCGTTGAAAACAAATCACAGAGAAATTCAATGAAAGACAACAAAAGAGTTGAGGAAGCAAGAAGTTACCCAGCAGGAGCTTCTGGTGAAGCCTTGGAAGTCGATTCGTAGTTGCCATCTGATGGACTTGCTTTTACAGGAGCACCACTGTCTTCATCGTCTTCAGTGTGTAGAACAATCTGTTTGAAACCAAACAAAGCAAATAATACAGACACACAACTTAATAACTACAAATTTCTTGCAGTACTGTTTTCTATACAACAGTCAGGGTTGATCTTTTTTTTACAGTTCTATGGCAATAATTTCTTGCATTTTCGTAAACCCTAATAATTATAGCCAAACATGTAACAGATAGAAACAGACTAGTTTGAAATAATTATTTCATACTCAAACCCGTGTACAACTGTTGCATAGTAATTCGAACTGTCTGTTTTGTTGTTGCCTGTCCATTTCAAGCAACCCATTATACTTCGGAGTTCTAATTGTTTCTCATACCATTCAGCCATTTTTACAAGTAAATAAGAACTTCCTTTAAAATTTGTGTGTATTAATTTTGCGTTCATTTTGCCTCGCCAGTTGCCGACATATTGCAGAAATTAAATCGCAAATTTGGAAAACCAACGGACTCTACAAATGGCCGCGGACAACGGCTTTGCTCACGTCCTACGAAATAAGAAGTGAAATTTGTATTAAAACTGACCAATTTTGGTGCCGGTTCCTCGTCCTCCGGATCCTCCACGCTGTCTCGTTTAGAAGGTGAATTTTGATGCAACATTTTGATCAACAACGCCAAAATAAATCGAATAATCGAAGAAAACCCGAATAATTCGCACAAGACGACAAAATTCAAATCACGTCTAACTGACAAAGCGACCGCTCTACTTCACAGATTCTTGATCACGTGCAACAAAGACCACAGACTTGTATATCGGATGACTGTCCATCTTACTTATTATTATTACATTCGTTTATTGGTTCACAAACAGATAATTATAAGAACTACTAAGAACGGTCATTGAAGGGAAAATAGATTTCGTTTATTATTAAGATACAAAGTTGACATACCGCAACTTGTTTACATGAGATAATAAAAGTAATGAAATTAAAAACTATAAGTTTATGCCTATAGTCAGGATTGAGAGTTAAAACTTAACATCCCGAATGGTACGATATAGAACCCTAGAGATGAAATTGTGGTCATCTTTTTTTTGGGAGTTCATATTCATGAGGTCTAGGGCGCAGAGCATAAGGCCTACAAACGGTCGGAGGAAAGAGGCCTCTAAGCACATGTTGTGAGTTCCGGTTGACCGCAAGCAGGAGTTTGACATCTGCTTCTTCCATCATTCGGTCTAAATCCTGTTGTTTGGCCCTTTGCAGGAAACGTTGGAGTTTTAGTCGGTCACTTGCGGTGGTGAATCCCCACCAAGCAGGGGAGGCATAGAGAAGGCGAGAGATGGTAGTTGCACGTGCAACTTCATGGAGCGCTGTCGGAGGGAGACCGTGTGCCCTGAGGACTCTGAGAGCGTGGAGCGAACCAGAACATGTATTTTCGTTTATTGATCTACTCTAGCTGTCATAACGCAGCTAGTTACAAGAATTCATTCATCGATAGTTACTGTTGGCTACAGTAAAACGTGTTAAGGCTTAAAGAGTCATGCTGGGTCAGGTAGATAAGCTTGGCTTTATTGTCTAGATATGGGACTCTAATAAATGTTTTTAAACATCATGCGTGGAATGAAGTTTTTATCGTCTTTATTTGGGAGGACAAATGGATGTGGACGAGTGCGCAGATTGTACTGAGTTGCTCGATGTGCTGGGCAAAGCCGTCTTAGTACATGCTCCGAGTCTGTTAATATGGCATTAAACAGAACATCGTCTGCTTCGCTCGCCAGGTTAGCCACTGTAGGGGTGTTTACAGGGAGAAGTCCCGCGCGTACTACTCGTTGCATGAACCTCTCAAGGCGCTCCCTATCCCTTCCACTTGTGAAGCCCCACCAGGCCGGGGATGCGTACATCAACCGTGCTACTGTAGTAGAGCGCGCCACTTGGAACAGGCCCTGTGTTGGGAGTCCGTGTGCTCGGAGAGTTCTGAGCGCATACAGAGAGGAGGAGCAGGAACCAAGTATCCGATCGATGAAGCACTAAGATCGTTTGCAATTGTCACTCCGAGCATGAGCATTGATGTTACTCTCACGATTCCTAAGGTAGGTGGGTCAGATGTTCCTTTGACACGTCGACGGTGGATGATCATTTCCTGGGATTTGCTCTCGTTGAGTCGTAGATTGTTCCTCACGGCCCATTCCGATACATTTTCCAACTCCTGCGGAGTGGAACTCCTCATGGAGGCACCTATAATTAAATAAGTGTCATCCGCATACTTTCTGATCAAGTTCTGAGGATTGACTGGGTGCAAATCCGAGGCATCGGAAAATGGAGGAGAGGAAGACCAAGAAAGATGATGCCGGATTGGATGATGACAAACGATTACAGGAAGCTGAAAGAAGAGGCCCAACAAAGAGAGGAGGCCATGGCGACGTCGGACATTTGAACCTGCCTAAGAGGCAGAGAACCACAAGAAAAAAACAGATATAATAGGCACACACTATCTGGTACATAAAGTAGGCCTAGCTATGTTAAAAAAAATTCAGCGCTTATATAGTTTGTAAGACCAAATAGGCCTGAAGTTTAAGGCTGAGTGCAGGTGGAGCTACGCAAAAAAAATTTCAGCTCTTTGTTTGTAAGCTTATAATTGTCAATACTATTTGCACATGGTACCATAATGAATTGCAGCATAAAATTTAATGTAGGCCTAGGCCTACTATGAAATTGCAATAGATAATCTTAGTAGGCTATACATAGTATACAACCAATCATCTATATATGAACGTATAGTAGGACAAGAACTCGAAAAAATAAAATAACTGCCTAGCCTAACTAACAATTTGTTAGTATCTAATTTAACAGTATCACGTAGAGCTAATTAAGAATGACATCATTTACTAATCGAACACGTAATGCTTTTTCTAAACTTTGGAGGTTGAACGCCTGTTGAAGGGAAGAGGGATAAACCAATAAACAAAATTTACAATAATAATAAGTAAGAATAGGCTACTGTAAGATGGACATACACTAATCCCAATAAATTTAGCAGAAAACCTACGAGAATTGGAAAAAGCATAAGAGATGCGATATTGCTTGGATCTCCTAGTGAAATAGAGATGATCAGAACCTTGCATTGGATAACACACTGGCATAGAGAGCGAGAGATCCCGAGATCGAATCCGTAGGCGGACATGCTGTGTAGGCTGCTATTAGCGCCGTGTATTGCAGGCTATTTGTTCTGTTAGCAGTTAAGATTTATGTCTTCTGTCATTTGTGTTCTTGTGAATTGTTTCAATTGCATAACTGTAGGCTACACTGTAACCGGTTGCGGTTTGTCAACCGGATTGTTTCAATAAAGATTATTATTATTATTATTATTATTTTTTTTTTTTTGACCCGAGGTACCTCAGATCCCTCAGGAATTATAAAAAATTATCCGGAGATACAAAAATGCATTCTGGGAAGGCTAGACCTCGTCAAGATCAGGCGGCAAAATGGTGCCTAGGAAGGCGATGGCGTTAAAACGTTGGATTATGATGGCAATGCGCTGGAAAAGATAGCAGGTTTCTCTCGGATCCCCGGTTATACGAGAAAGACAGCGCCCCAACTCTCTGATGAAAAGTAGGCCACTGCTGTTAATTGGGCCAAGAGTCTCAAATGCCAACGGAACAAAGTGGTAGGTTTGAGCGAGTGTGTTGTATTTGGCGCATTTCCGGTCTGCTGCCAATTCGGCTGCACCGGCTGCTGTGGCCGATGTGACTGGTAGTAGGCTATAAATAAATTAGGCCTACTATAGGCATAGCGGTACATGAAAGCACCTATCTGACAAGTTTTTATTTGGTGGAATTTAAGTAATTTAGGTTCAAATTACTCGCTTTAATGGAGAATTCTCGGAAAGTTGATTATTGAAAATAAAATGCAAATGTGGCCTACACGTTTTTATATAGCGACCGTACGGCCTCGACGCTGCTCATTGTCTTAATGCGCCACGGGGGGGGTGGCGCATTGGATAACATCTGGCACAGAGACCGAGAGGTACCGAGTTCGAGCCCCCGTTGGGCGGACATGCTTTGTAGGCTGCTATTAGCGCCGTTGTATTGCAAGCTGTCTGTTCTGTTAGTAGTTAAGATTTCAATTGCATAACATGTAAATGTACAGCGCAGTGCGTTTGTCAGGCGCTTATTAAAGAAAATATATTATTATTATTATTAATGAATTGACCTCGTCGCTGCTTCCAAAAATGGTATTACTCATCCATTCTAGCTCTCTTCCCGCCCCCTCTATCGCTGATACCTTCTGTTCACCCTTCTCGGATAAAATCTCATCCCTTCGCTTCACGTTACAATCTCTTCTAGATTCGCACTCCCCAAATGCCTCCTCCAGCACCGATTCACTGATTTTCACTCCCTTGTTTAAACCCTACTCCGCCTGACTCTTATTGCTCCCAATTCTCTCTTCTGACTCTGAAGCAGAAGTGCCATTCCTCTTAACCCTCGGGCTACCAAGGGCGGGGGGTGGTTGCCACCCCCCCTAGGTTTTTTTCATCTCAAACTTTTTCCGTATAAAATAAAAATTTGACCTTTTAGGTAGCTGTAGGGGGTTCATTTACACACGTTTTGAGGTAAAATGTGAGATGATATCTCACACCGTTCAAGAGTTATACCCAATATACCCGAGGCACCAGGGGGTGGATACCACCCCCTAGATTTTCGACTATATCTTATCCGTCATTTAATATTAAGAGACACAAATTTTACCATTCTATAGCTTCTGCTTTCTGGGAGCTACGATAGATAGGGATGGGGGATGCGAGAGAGAGTTACGCCGAAGAATCATTCTGGGAAAAGGAGCAATGCAGGGACTGGAAAAGATATGGAAAGATAAAGCGGTGAGCCTGGAAACGAAAACAAGAATTGTAAAAGCAATGATAATACCAGTGGTGCTGTACGGGTGCGAGACATGGACAAAAACCAAAGCACTAGAGAAGAAAATCGATGCATGCGAAATGTGGATTTGGAGGAGAATGCTGAGGGTATCCTGGACTGAGAAGATAACAAATGAACATATACTGGAAAAGATAGGACACCTAAGAGGAAAGATGACATTGAGGCAAAGAGCGGCGAGACAGAAAACGATGTATTTTGGTCATGTGATGCGTGCGGACGGCATGGAAAAGGAGATGATGCTGGCATGTGGTGAGGGAAGACGAGGAAGGGGACGACCAAGAAAGAGATGGATGGAGGAGATACACGAGACAATGAGGATGAACCTTCCGGAACTGAGAGAGGCGACGAGAGATCGGAATGCATGGAGAGGGCTGACTATGGCGGTCGCTAGGATTCAGCGAATCGACGGCACAAGGTGACAAGGTGATAGAGGGAATGTGGGGCTACATTTCTATGGTCACTGAGTTGACCTGAGACAACCGGAAGTGCTCAAAATAAATAATAATACGCGTAATATGCGTGAAAAATGGCTGAATGGAAGGACTCCCCCCTTAGTTTTTTGTCTGTAGTGTATTCATTTGTCTTCCTGGAAGAGAAACAAAGATACCATTCTTTAGAGGGAATGAAGGGCTTCATTTGCATACCTACATCTTTGTCTTTTGAATACCGGAAGTGATCAAAATAAATAATAATACGCGTAATCTGTGTGAAAATGGCTGAATACAGCATTACAACGTAAACCGATATATATGTATGGATATATATGTATGGATGTACATTTATACTATATAAACATGTGTAGGGATGATTTTGTGTATCTTTTATACATAGATTAGTTTCAAAACACACATAATCTTATATTTGTTTATCCAAAAAGTACAAAATGTACGCAATAATATGCAATATTGCTAATTAATGGGTTCCGTTGTTAAAAGTGATGTAATTTCGAGGCGCATTCACATAATGTACAACTAAATATACCATTCTGTGCAGAAATGAATGCTGAATCCAATGCTATATTACAAGTTATGATATGTAAAACCAAACACGAAATCCAGGGGGGGTGGTAACCACCCCCCCTTGGTAGTCCGTGTTACAAAAAAGCTTGGTAGCCCTAGGGTTAACATCTCTTCCCCACACCAAACGCGCGAACTTGATGATATCCACAACTCTCTTCTACAAGACTGTGCCTCTGCAGGCCCTACTCGTTCCTGCAGTCACCAAAATTATTGATCTCACACTCTGTGCTACCTACTAGCAACTTCCCCATGACCCCTAAGCACTCTCTCGCCAGTCCTCTTCTTAGAAAAACAAATCTTGACAAGGAAGACCTATATAGCAACCGAACATTTCAGTTGGGTCGACGACATTATCGATTTCTGATATAGAGCGATGTTGCACCGAAAAAGCGTGGTGACCGTTAGGGATTCAACATAATTCACTGGTTTCAAAGGTTTGCCAGAACTCATACTAAAATAGGTCAGCAAGCGTTTCCAATCTATTATCTAGATTTTCGATCACATCTGTTCAGTCCAGTCGATGATCGATCAGCAACAGAAGACAGTATAATTCTACTAGCGATACGGACAAACATCGACCCGCAGAATCCATCAACAGTTACTGTACAAATGAGATTTGCTGCAGTTGTTCTGCTTTTGACGGCCAGGACGCTGACTGTATAATTGCAGCCGATGGTAGGCTAATTATTCTGGTTACATAGGCCTATCGATAGTCCGAAGGTTCGATAGTCCGAAGGTTCTATAGTTCGAAGGTTCGATAGTTCGAAGGTTCGATAGTCCGAAGGTTCGATAGTCCGAAGATTCTGTAGTCCGACATTAATCCGACATAAAATCGTTGCATGAATCCAACTTCTACTTAGCCTACAGTGCTTACACTGCGATATCTTTTTATCTTTCCAACTTCCATTTAAGTAGGGATTATTTTCATCAATCCAACTGCTATTTAAGCAAGAATTCTGTTTATTAATCGAACTTCTAATCAAACAAGAATTATTTTAATCCGTCAATCTACTACGAATCTTCGGACTATCGAGCCTTCGGACTGTCGACCTGTTACCAATAAATCTTACTGTAGGCCTAAACGTTTTGTAGGATGTTTCATGGGCACTAGATGTGGCCCATGCGGGCGCATTAAATGGGGCTCATGTGTGCGCATTAAATGGGCTCATGTGTGCACATTAGATGGGGCTCATGTGGGTGCATTAGATGTGGTTCATGTGTGTGCAGTAGATGGGACTCATGTGCATGTGCGCATTAGATGGGACCATAGTTGTTAAAAACGGTAAAAACAAAATAAAAAACGGAAAAAACGTCGTTTTTTCAAAAAAATGTAAAACGAAAAAAACCGAGAAAAAAACGGAAAAGAATATAGCCTAATTTGACTTTGTTACATCTTTTACTGCATTTTTAAATTAAAAACATTGTTTATAGGCCTACAATCTAATTTTAATTAGCAAATAACATAACTTTACTAGTAAACACCAAGTAACATTAATCTACCACAATTATTTTCTCTTTCATAAGTTTGGTTTAGTAAGAAATTGAGAAATTAAAAATTTTGAAGTCTTTTCAATTTTAAATTGTATACATAAGTAAACATAAGTTCATGCTGACATAAACAATTAAAAACTAAACTTTGTAAGTAGGCCTATAGAGTGTACTTAATTAAGTTGGCTTCACCTGCTAACCTCCTGCTTATAACGTGAACCTCGCCCGAAGTCCCAATGATAAACTATTAAATCCGCCGCATTGTTTCGCATGTTTGGCTTTTATCTTTAAACTCAGACGCGTCGAATGTCGTAGAAGATCCGAGAGCAGAAGCCATGAATAACGACATCGTCGTCAAAGAAAAGCATTCAGTATGGCTTACTATGGTAAAATGCGCACCACATCTTAAAGCCGACTGGGACAAACACGCTCAGGGCAAAGAAATCGTGGTAGGCATTAAGTGGACCCTATATACAGTATATATTTATATAATATTATATTGTATAGAGTCTATTATGATATGCATAAAATGAACTGTTCATATACTCTGATATGAAGGACACATTCGAATTGGTGGATATTAGGCGATCTATAGCGTTTAAGCCAGAGACAGAGACAGAGACAGAGAGAGTACAATGGTCCTCTGAAATGATGGCGGACTGAGTTATCCCGTGCTGCGTGATGTTCCGCTGCTGGTTTCCCATCCAAGGACTAACCGCGCTTCGCTTTGCTTAGCTGTGCTCACTATCGTCGTGTGCACAGCGCCAAGCCGCTATCACGAACAGGGAGAGCGGGAGAAAGAAAGCTAGACATCGGTTGACACGAGATGAACATTACAGATGTTCAGTCACGCAAATGGTCAACTGCTGGATAGAATAGAATAGAATAGAATAACTAATTCGCACCAGGCTTCCTGGCCATCACTTCCCTCATGAGTAGGTTTCTTAAAGCGGCGCTATATATATATATATATATATGTATATATATATATATATATATATATTCTCAGAATGAACTGGTATTGAAATGCTGGATCACGCTCACATTGTCTGCCATATTTG
>JACEVL010000582.1:722500-867500 GCA_020284085.1 Aporrectodea caliginosa
GCGCTATAAAACTGGCTTTATACGCAGCGCACCGTTCGCTTGGCTCACACAGAGATTTCAGTTTTTAAACAGCGCCCAACAAAGCCCCTTAGAGATCCTGAGTGGCCGAGTGGGTTGGTAGCCCGCTCGCCACGCCGGCGGCCCGGGTTCGATTCCGGGTCGGTCGGTTTATCAGAGATTAATTTCTCGGATCTTTACTGCGGGTGGCTCGGTCGCAATATAAACGTGGAGTACGAGGTTGATTTCTGCCTCCGACACTAATCATCTTCGATATGAAAAAGTGTCGTTAAGCCGAAGTACAACAAGCCCCTTCTCGCCACCGTAGACTACATTAGCCGTTCCAAGCAACCGGTTATATATTTAATATATATATATATATATATATATATATGTTACCTATCTGTGACAATATAATATACATGTACAATATGTCAATATCATCACCATCGTCTTCATCATAGTCATTATCATCATGATCATCGTCATAATAATCAACAATCAACATCATCACACCGTTATCATGATCATCGTCGTCATCATAATCATAATCATTATCATCCTCATCATCATCATCGCCGTTGTCGCCGTCAACATGATCATCGTTATCACCATCATTATCAGTATTCGTCATCGCCATAATGGTTGTCGTCATCACCACTATCATCGTCGTCATCATCGTCATCATCAGTGGCTTGCCACTCGGCTGCGTTCCCGAATCCAAGACTCTTTGCCAATCATCCCTGCCTTGTGCTAGACTCTATGATCTCTAAGACCAGGGTCTATGTCATGCGCCTTAAAAATCTCCGTATTTGTGATGTCTGCAGCGTATGAAAGTCGCAAGATTCTCCTCAGGCTTCACTCTTCGAAGGCATCCAGTTTCTTCTCTAGACACGCATTGACATCCAGGTCTCATTTAAGTGTGCGTAGCTGAATGTATTTCTGTAGCCAATTAATATTATTAATAAAATTTGTAACGCGCGCACGGTCTCACCGAAATGTGAATCTGAGGCGCGGATAGTTAGCCGCGAGGTGACGATGGAATTAGATATCCAAGTGCTTGAAAGCCAGGAGAAATAGTGAGTTTTGAGTCGCTTTTTGAAGGAGAGAAGGACTTGAATTAGTTTTATGTATGTAAGTTTATACGTGTATATAATACAGAAAATTATTAGTACACTGATCGCGAGTGGTTTAAAAATGATATCTCATAATAGACTGTGTGTGTGTGTCTGTATATATATATATATTATATATATACTGTATATATATAATACATAATGAAAAACGGTATTTGGTATAGGCCAATAGGCGTTCTTGGTATGTCATGATCATCGTCACTAGGTGTAGTAGGTGGACTGTATTGACCTATAAGAGCATTGCCTTGAGCTAGCCTGAGAGGAAACTATGTGTATGAAGTTCCAGCGACTTCATTTTTCTAAGCCTCGGTATATGAGTGTGGTTGACCAGTCCTCTCCCTCACCTTATTATCTTCCCACTTGCAATGCATGTGCGGTCAGTGTGCTCGTAAAAAATAATTGCCCGTGCAAATCCTCTCATTTATTCTCTATTTATTTTAAATAAAATTTTACGTATAGGCTAATACAGCATCCAAAGCCATTAAACTGTTTGGGTATACGTGTGGAATACGGTCCTCATTATGACCGTAACGGTCAATGACCGGTACGAATGGGACCAAGATTGCCAGATGTGATCTGTGATGCTGTTATGCTGCGAAGGGGTGGCGGGTGTTGACCCCTTGGTCGACGGATGGCCTGATATATGATCAGGTTCCACTTTGGACAACAGTTACTGTTTGATGGCCATAATGGAACTAAGTCCTGCTTTTCATCCCATTTTTCTTCCACTTCCCCTCCTTACCTGTCGCTGCATTCCTCTTTCTCTATTTGTCCCGCCTCTCTGTTTGCGCATCTTATATCCATCTGCGATTCTTCATTTCTCATCATCATCGTTCAATCGGAGAATTTATATAGCGCCTCTTCATGGGGGTGTCCATAGTGTAGTGGTAACATCACTGGCGTGAAGAGCAGCAGGTATCGGGATTGCATCTCGTACCCTCTCAAAGGTCCACTCAGCCTATCATTCGTGAGACGGCGCGTTGGTAAAATGAGATGTCGGACGTGATCTGCGCCTTGCATGGCTGCCGTTTACAGTTGAATTCGACTTCTGTAATAACTTGTGATCATCCGTTCATGCCGAATTGTAATCATACTGCGTAATTGTCAGTTTGAAAATATTAAACGAAGAGTATTATTAGTATTATTAAGATTATCTACTCAGAGGCGTTCGATGCTCTAGCCTATTATGATGTTGCGTCATTACGAACGAAAATATTACATCAGTAAGCAAAACAATACATAGTAAGCTAGAAGAGTCACCGCTGGCGGTCCCACGCACACGCGTGGAACCAACCAAATGATTCCCGTCGAAAGCTAACAAATGGTATGGATGTATCTTCCTCTACTTACCCCGCCTCCCTGTTTGCCTTACTAAAAACTAATGAGAAAGCCCCAGGAGGGTTGACCGGCGGGTCCACAAGCTGGCCCCGTATCCAGGAACAAGCTGATAACTGTTCCCATAATTCTGTTATTAAATTGCGGCTGTCTGTTTTATTATTTCAATAAACGAATATTGATTGATTGATTGATTGCGCATCTTTTATCCATCCGATATATCCTTTCGTATCTCATGTTGACTCTTGCATCTTTTCTTCCTCTGCACTCTCCTGTTCTTCCCAATTCTTTCCTGTTTGTCTGTTCTTCGTCCTAGTTCTTCATATATATTTACCTGTTTTTTCCTGCGGTTCTCCGGCTTTATTTGCCTCTACTACTTCCTACTCCTTTCAAATTAACATACGCCTCAAAGCCTCTCCACAGTTCTTCCTTCCTTGTTATATCCTTCTGTTTACTACTTCCTACGCTGTAAGTGCAAACAGTGCAATCCCCGGTCTACATTGTATCTCATTCCCGCCCTTTCCAATCCTTCGAGCAACACAGTCCATTCGAGGCGACTGCATTAGGCAAACAGTGGGAAGGAAGTACACCTAATGCCTCCCCATTTCAACTCATCTATACGGTCGTTAACTCCACGAGTCCAGCTCATAAGCGATCGTAGAGTGCAATAAAACGCAGATGACTTCCGAGCCCTGATCATCACCGTCAAAGCGCCAGTCGAGCCAACTGCATCGGGTAAACAGCATCAGTCGTCGTATCCTCCTAGTTTTCGCTTGAAGACAAAATCTGCAATATCGTAATCTTTATTCGTATCATAAAACGTGGAATATTGCATCATTTGTGCCATGACGTGAACGGATTACGATGCAATTCGTTAATATCCGCCCCGATGAAACGTTCAGATGAAACGCTGCAAGACAACTTATTGACTCCGTGCTAATATAATAATTTCCATCGAGGGTTATTGTTCTGTCCCCCTAGCGAGCCTGATGAGTAAACTGATGTGTTTGTGTTCGCTGTTTTGACTTCGCATAACGATCTGGGCAAATTCTTTGCGGACGTTTTTTGGTGTGATCAAGCACAGGGCAACGACTTATTGACGAGCGTTGCGTCGTGGCAGAGGGGTTGTACAAGTGAGGAATCAAGTCTTGTTGTCCGAAGATCAAGAAGAGGATGAGACAGAGGAACTGCAAAGGCACGGGTGTCAAAGAGCCGGCCCGTGGGTCATTTCTAGCCCGCAGATGTTTTTCTGGCCCGCCCGCAGAGTCTTGTCTAAAGTCTACACAATTTGAGAATAAAAGTTCAAATTTGTCATTTTTAAGGCTTAGTAAGTTTTATGTGATGTTCGTGACTGATAATGAAGATCAAAATTACGATTTTATAAGCCTAATTTGACTGTTAGTACACTTAAAATGCATCGTTTCCCGTTCACTTTCACCAAATGCTGCACTTACTGTTGTTCATGCTTTTGTTTGTAGTAGGATTGACTACTGCAGTACCATCTATGCTGGCCTCCCATTGGGGCGCATTGCTCAGGTTGAGCGTGTGCTTCGTGCAGCTGCTAGGCTTGTTGGTGGTTTTTCTAAATTTGACCATTCTTCTTTACGTTCTCTGCCCTCAGGCAGGTTCATATGTCCAACGACGCCATTTTTCTCTGTTCTCTGCTTCTCTTTTCAGTCCGCTGTATCCCTCCTCTGCCAACATCCAGTCCAGTAGCATTGTTCTTGGTCTTCCTCTCATCTTTTTCCCCTCCATTCTTCCCTCAATGATGTCTCTTAGTAGGGTGTCGCTCCTTAAGATGTGTCCTATCTATTTCTTCTGCCGCCCCCGTATAGTGCCTACCAGTGATCTTCTTTATTCCACCAGCTGTAAGATTTCCTCATTCGTTCTTCGCTCCACCCAGCTGATTTTCTCCATTCTGCGCCATATCCACATCTCAAAGGCCTCCAGTCGTTTTATGTCTTCTTGCCTCATTTGACCATATCTCGCATTATATGCGTGACGTACTCCACTGGCTTCCTGTTTCTCAGCGCATTCAATTTAGGATTTCGGTCTGGGTCTGGCGGTGCCAATTAGGGAGCGCCCCAGCCTACTTGCGTGAGTTCTGTCGCCCTATCTCAGGTTTAGCTACCCGCAGAAATCTTCGCTCTGCATCTCGAGGCGAACTTGCTGTTCCCTTTGCGCGCACTTCAAAGATGCAACTTCGTGCCTTCTCAGTGGTTGGGCCGACCATCTGGAATAATCTTCCTTCAGATCTGCGTGTTCTTCTTGCTGGAGACTCTGCATACACCTTTTACAAGAATTTGAAAACTGTTCTCTATCGCCGTAGTTGGGCTGGGAGCGCCTCTGAGTAGGTTATCTTGGAGGGGCGCTATATAAGTCCTCTGAATGAATGAATCATCTAAGATTTACTTTTGCAAAACTTTTCTGGGGACGGGCTCACCGAGCCCCTCCCAGATCCCTACCCAATTTTGCTCGGGCGCCTTCGGCATCCTGGCTCGCCACTTGCTGGAAAATATTGCCACTGGCCCGCCATTAAAAAAGGTTGATACCTCTGTGCTGAGGGGTTTCGAGGAGTGGATAGGTAAGTTTGTTTGGATGGATCATTTGAACGTTTTATTTTTACTGTGCATCAACATCATTTAGGCTAGGTATGGCTAGCGCTTTTGTGAGATACTTAAAAGGCAATTGTTATGTTAAGCGCCTATTATAGATGCATACCGCGAGCTTGTGAGCACACTTTAGAACACACTGCACTGGGTGTTAACCCGATGTGAAAATCGTCTAATCTAGGCACCTGTGAGGATACTCGATAGTGTAGTGGTTAGCGTGTTGGATTGTCAATCGAGATGTCGGGGGTTCAAATTCCCGCCAGTGTAGAAATTTGGTTCAAGATTTCTGCTCCGCCTGCGCCCTAGCCAACTCAGCTATAATGGGCACACTGACCGTACACTGTCGGTGGGAAGACGCGACGACGAGGGAGAGGACTGGCCACCCGCTTTCATATGCCGAGGCTAAGAAAATGAAGTCGCTAACACTTCTACCCATGGCTGCCTCCGGGCTAGCTTAAGTGGACTACTAGTTTTCTTCTTCTTAGGCACACGTGGACAGCACTGGATTGTATGATTGGACGCCTTATACACGGGCTCACGCGTCGATTAATGTTTTGCGCATGTTTACAGAACAGTAGCTTCAGCGTTTGTCGAGATAACTGCCCCTTGACGTTTCATGAAACAGTGTGGAATAAGAATTTCAGCAAATAAAGGGTTGTACATATCTACAAAGAGAACGATTTATTGATTTATTATTCATTTGGTAACCAAAAGAAAACAAGTAATAGCAATACAATGGCACTATCAATAGCAATAGCAACAATGCATGCGATTGCATACATACATGCAAACATACATAATATAATCCATACAGAAAAGTTGCACAATTTATGTGACTATATAAGCGCACTGTATATCCGTAGTAATCTTATAACAATGATAATAATAATACCATTTATATAGCGCACTAGCAGGCCGAGGTCAGAGAAAATGTCGCTAAAAATGTACTTGAGCTCACAGTCACATGATGATGTAAACTTGTAAAGGGATAGACCTTGAGCTTTTATTTTGAATGTCTCCAGAGATGGCACATACCTCACTCGTTCAGGGAGGCTGTTCCACGCAGCGAGCCCATCGACAGAGAAGGAACAGCCGTCAAACACAGACCCATAAGGGGACAGATTGTTTTTATATCGATGGCGTCGAAACATAGACATCAGCTGCTCCCTGTGTAACCTTGGTTTTATCTGCCGTTCGATCAGAAAGAGGATTCCGCCCTTTAAACTAGGTTAACGTGATTTATCCAATTCAATTGTAAGTGCGCGTCGGGTGTATAGTTGGAGCTGTGGCCGGGGACCCGTTTGTATGCCCGTGTCCAGTGATGAGCAACGAGGCGTAAGGAGCGGTGACCGTAACGAGTGATGAGGAATCGACTTCAGCAGCTGCAAGGACGCCAGCCATTCTTCTCCGACCTATTGTTATTTTTTGAGCGTCATTCGATTGTAGTCTTTCCCGCCAAAGTGCAGTTTCTGCGACTCGTTTCTCAAATTTCAATGTGGTCGCGATTGTGTTGTGGTTAGGGCATGTATGTATGTATGTATGTATGTATGTATGTATGTATGTATGCATGTATGTATGCATGTATGTATGTATGTATGTATGTATGTATGTATGTATGTATGTATGTATGTATGTATGTATGTATGTATGTATGTATGTATGTATGTATGTATGTATGTATGTATGTATGTATGTATGTATGTATGTATGTATGTATGTTTGTATGTATATATATATTCCCTTCTGGGAACCCGATTGTTTCCCTTAAACGTTAACAAGATAATCATGTGATCTGTCTCTTTTAATTTCTAAACTTATGATCGTTGATTATGATTATTCTGGATCACTACTTGTAAACTATTCTATGAAAACAATAAAAGGATTGATTGATTGATTGATTGATTGATTGTTTATTTCCACAAACAATAGGCAAAACGCTGCAGGTGAACAATAACATTTGACAATATGGCTTCGTATGGTTGGGTTAATTAGTACATGTTTCTATAATTATAACATTCTTGGGATACAGTTCAGCGAGTCTTTATCGGGGAGGGTGAAGTTGTGTGCCCTTTGTCGAAAGTTACATAATGCTAAACTATTAATGTAGAAATCGGGAGTTCGAATCCTAGTCGGGGCTGAAATATTCCTCGTGGCTATAGTGCTGCTGCTCATATGCACTACATCCATTGCATGTACTAGGCCTACACAGACTGCTGCCCCCATAAAAAGGATCTCAAACTTACTGCGTCCAAAAGCCCATAATATATAGGGTAATACCGTAAGCAGACAGTTTGGCACGCAAACATTTATAATGCGGCTGATATATATATATAATATATATATATATATATATATATACGCAGGCGGTTAACGCCGAGGACAGTTGGTGCACCAAAACTTTTATGCTATGTTGGGTTCTCCTAGTTCATAAAATTTAACGTGATTCTCGTGTAAACCAAAATGTAGCTGGCAGTTGGTATAATAAAGGACATACTTACTTAGTTACTAACTACTTCATTTGCATCCTCTAACGAACTCTATTGACCGAGCTGTTGAGGTGATATTGGTCAGTTCCAAAGAACAATTACGGCACAGAAGGATGGTACAAACGTAGCAGCCCTTTCGTTTTATTTAGACTTGGTAATGGTAATGGTAATTGTAAATTTATATGGCGCCACTTCAGGAGAGCCTCATCAGAGGCGCTCCAGACATAACACAATGAAACCACGATCGACCAGAATGGTCTTCAAGCGCTTGCGGAAAAGAGGCAAAGACAGGTTGAGAAGTTCATGTCGCAGGTTCTTAGGCAGCTTGTTTCAGGAGGATGGGCCGACCACAGCAAAACAAAAAAAATTATTCGTAGTGCAATCATTAAATTGGGAAAAACTGGTGCCAGGACGTGGTTAATGATGGCTCATTTATATAGCGAGTCGGTTAGCCAGTCGACAAGAGAGACTCGCAACAGGCGCTCCCGACCTAAGACAATGAAACCACGATCAAGCCAAATGGTTTTCAAGTTTTGCGGAAAAGAGGCAAAGAGAGGTTGAGAAGCTTATAATTATCGCAGGTTCTTGGAAGCTTGTTCCAGGAGGAACAGGAAGTTTGTCAATCTTCGAGAACGTTTTTTTTTTAGCTTAATGGCAAATCTGGCACTGATGATCAAGGATGCGTTGGACTCGAGATACATAACACTCGAAATAAGATGCTTTTGTTTTATTACTGCCATCATCCTATGCAATATAACACTTGTGAAGTGAATATCCGGAGTCGTACGACAGCTTAATCGCGTAGACACGTTTATTTACGGGCGTTTAAAAACATCAGATCTAAAGCAAGCAGAGATTTCTTGGTCTACATTGGTTTTAGGACAAGTCAGAGTTGAGGAGGATTACACCAGCCACATGTGTTATCTGTCTTTTATTGCAGCTTTTCGACTCCTTGGCAAACAGCGACTGTGATAAATGCGGATATTATCTCAGAAGGAGATTAGTCTACGATTGTTGGCGCTCTATAAATAACCGTTTACAAAAGGGTAACCGTTAGGCCCATAGCAACCGTTTACAAAAGGTTTACTTCTGTGGCCTTGGCGATCTATAAACAGGCATTCGCACAGGGCTTAGTTTTAGCTTTCCTAGGCGCTCTGTAAATTAGCATTCACACAAGGATAACGTTTGGTTCCATCTTTGATGTTCTTGACACCTCCGTCCGGATGATCCGCCTTTGATCCGTAAATCAGGAAAACGGGAAGGAAAGGAGAGCCTTCCATTAATCCCAATTATATGGATGCGGGAGCCAACGCTTCACAAAAGGAATGATCTCCTGGTTTCTAGTATACAACGTGCAAAGAAAGGGATCGATTTCACATGTCAACGCTCTGACGTCGATTAAAAGGTCAGCAGCCATGTTGGTTTCCCGTCTAATTTAATTATATTCTCATTAACACCACCTCAGTTCCTTTAACTTCTTCCGCTTTTATTCCCGCGATTAACACCACGGTCTCCACAACTGCCATCTTCCGCTTCTAAATACTTTCACGTCCGGCTATTATTCAGATTACAAGGCCCAACCATAAATGACTCTTGATGCAAATGGATAAAAGCCACAGCAATGACAGAGGTGTATTTTGAGAGCTCCTTAAATGAAATTCGATCATCTCAGAAGGTTTGAACTTACAAAAAAAGCAATAACTAATATTCTAATCTAGTGACTTTTATAGCTCAACCCAGAGGTGCAAAAAACCAAACTGTTTTCAAAATGAAAAGTAACAGTGTTAGATTTTTGGTTTTTCCGGTTTTTTGTGTTTTTTTGTTTCTTTGTTTTATTGTCGAGATTTTCCTGTTTCGGATCATAAAACTCATAAAAATGGCATAATGCCGTTCAAATTATTCAGATGCATATAAATGAAATTAAGTAGAACAGTAGAACCGTAGAATGTCATAAAATGAAGTTAACAACGACCATACAACAATTGCCAAGAAAGTTGAAGACCTTACCTTAGACCTTACCTTATTTGACATTTATAATTTATAAATTTGTAAAAAACAAAGAAACACAAATTTGCGGTTTTTTGTTTTTTGTTTGTTTAAAAAAACACCAAAACCAAGCCTTTAACAGCCCTGGCTACAGCATAATAATGCACAAGGCGTTAATCGACGGTCATTTCAAATGAAAGCACAGTCGAATATCACAATTTCGATCAAATTTCGCTCGCAAGCTTTCTTGTCCACAACGAAACTCGCCGTAGCCGCTACACTGCCCCCTCTCTTTGGCGACTCTGGCAATTGGACTCGGATCTTCACGTGAAATCTCTCTACAAACGACACCAACGCCGTATTATGCTGCATTAACTCTTACTCAATTTAACTTTTAAAAACAGTTACTTCCACGGCATAGGCAACCAGGGCTGCCGATAGAAATTCCGGGCCCCTAGGCAGAGCAGTCACGGGCCCCTAACTATCCTTAGACTTTATGAGCATTTTTTTAAAAACAAACTGAAATAATAATAGTGCGGGTACAACCCTTCAAAATTATATTTATACATGCAACTATTGTAGTTAAGTGTCCGTAATATTATATTTTAAAAGACATAAATCATAAACTTTGTATAACTGATTATAATATTTTTCATAAGTTGATTGCTGGGCCCAGCCAGGGCCCCTAAAAGTCGCCGGGCCCCTGGGTTTTTGCCCCTCTGCCCCCCTTCTCGGCGGGCCGTACGCAACACTATATCTGAGTTATGAATTACGAATACCAAAGCGATGACTGAAATTGAAATGTTCTTCTCGCAAGTTTGACGGTAGTTCTTCTTGAACGTGCACTGCAATCGACCAACAACACCTCGCTTATTATTGCGGACTACCGATGAAATATGAGCTGGTTCTCGCCATGGAATTGCTATTCCCGGTGCCTTGCGGGCGTTGGATGAATTGGTCTTTTGTAATGAGAGCCCGCAAACACTTAAGTCCTCGGCAGTGAGTGATGTGCCAGGAAGCGTCTGGAGGCGACCAGACGAGTCTTTGAAGAAGTGGAAAAAGAAAGACCAGTGGGAGAAAAGAAAAACGATCCCTCTTCCTTCCTGTTTTCTTCCAGTGTGTCCTCATGGGTCAGGAGAGGACTCAGTCTCTCTGGTCATTGATCTAAAATGCATTACCAGTTGTATAAATAAAAAGGTAAATACATACATACATGTACACACGCGCATGCATACATTTGCAACTAATTATGTGCATTCGTACATGCATTCACTTATACATACGTGCATGCTTACATACATACATACCACAATTTATACATAGACAATTAGACATACACAAATATACATATATAGTTATATACATACACATGCAGTGTAAAGTGCATTCGTATACATACATAAATGTATACAGACATAATCAATCAATCAGAATTTATATAGCGCCCCTTCAAGATCCCTACTCAGAGGCGCTCCCGACCCAGGCCATACGGAAGAATGCAGTCTTCAACAGTTGGTGAAACTGAGAACAGTTTGGAAGGTGTCGTAAATCTAGTGTTAGCCCGTTCCAGGTTGTTGGACCAACCACAGAGAAGGAACGGCTCTGCATTGTCGCAGAGCGGGCGAATGGGACCGCCAGGTCATAATGCATACATACATGCATGAATACATACAGGCTTAAATATATACATGCAGACATACATATATATTATATACATACATACATACATACATACATACATACATACATACATACATACATACACGCATAAACCCAAGCAATGGGCAAGCATGCATACACACATACATGCAATGTCATGCATACATAGATGCATGCGTAATTACATTAGTTTTTCACTCGCTACTGTGGTATCTAATTCCATTCAGCCTTCTTCCATATCATTTAAATTTCTCCTTTCTACTCCATCCTATAGCACCTAAATTCCGGCCAGCCCTCCCTCACTCATCCATCATTCCCTCCCACGAAATCGAACTCTGTTTCTGTCTGTCTCTGTCTCTGTCTCTGTCTGTCTGTCTCTGTCTCTGTCTGTCTGTCTCTGTCTCTCTCATTTTCTCTCTGTACTCAATATTTACCTCACTTGGACGGTAACCGCCTTAACTGCATCCGTAAGAATCTACCTGTATTCTGACTCCTGCTCGATTTTGTCTGCGTGAATGTTTGTGTGTTCGTATCTCTTTCTTTATATCTGTCTTTCTGTCTCTCTTGTTGTGTGTCTGTCCGTGTATCTCTCTTTATATCTGTCTTTCTGTCTCTCTTGCTATTTGTCTGTCCGTGTATCTCTCTTTACATCAGTCTCTCTGTCTCTCTTGCTGTGAGGCTGTTCCTGTATCTCTCTTTACATCTGTCTCTCTTGCTGTGTGTCTGTCCGTATATCTCTCTATACATCAGTCTCTCTGTCGCTCTTGCTTTGTGTCTGTTCCTGTATCTCTCTTTATATCTGTCTCTCTGTCGCTCTTGCTGTGTTTCTGTCCGTGTATCTCTCTTCATGCCCGTATTTCTGTCTCTCCTTTCTTGTTCCTGTTGACCATTACCTGTTCTTCTCGTTTCCTATTTTCGTTTGGCCTTCGGTGATTAATTGTTGAAAATAGCGTTTGACGCAGAAGTTGGTTCGAGTCGATGGTAATTGGAGAGGAGAAAAATAGCGACGATTAATCTATGGTGACAACAATTGGTCAGATGCTAACAATGGGTCAGATGCTAACAATGGGTCAGATGCTAACAATGGGTTCACTGAGTGCTTTGTGCAAGAAAGGTCGTTTCTTATGCTCTGTTCGCTGGTGCAATTCGTTCGATGCGTCGGTCTTTACAGCTGTCACTGTTGTTATAACTGTGTATCTGTCCATCCCTGTTTCATCTCTGTCTGTCTCTGCTTCTCTCTGTCTCTGTCTGTCTGTCTCTGTCTGTGTATGTCTTTCTGTTTGTCTCTGTCTCTGTCTGTCTTTGTTTGTCTGTCTCTCTCTTTGTCTGCCTCTGTCTCTGTCTCTGTCTCAGTCTCAGTCTGTCTCTGTCTGTCTCTGTCTCTATATCTTTCTCTCTTTGTGTTTAAATGTCTAATTCTGTTCCTATCTGTGTCTGTCTCTCTAATTCTGTTCCTATTTGTCTCTATCTCCGTCTGTCTGACTCTGTCTCTGTCTGTCTCTGTCTTTGTCTCCGTCTTTTTCTTTATACGTCTCTCTCTGTCTATCTATTTCTATAATACCTGCCGCATTCTCTCTTATTCTCTCTCTGTAATTCAATCCCGAACTCTCTCTCTCTCTCTCTCTCTCTCTCTCTCTCTCTCTCTCTCTCTCTCTCTCTCTCTTTCTCTCTCTCTCTCTCTCTCTCTCTCTCTCTCTCTCTCTCTCTCTCTCTCTCTCTCTCTCTCTCTCTCTCTCTCTCTCTCATTACCTCTCTGATTATTCTGATAATGATGATGAGGACAATAATAATAAATTCATAAACTAATAATGAAATTGTTCATATAATATCAGATTAAACAAGAAGGTGATAATGAAGAAGACGACGACGACGGCGAAGAAGAAGAAGAAGAAGACGACGACGACGACGGCGAAGAAGAAGAAGAAGAAGAAGAAGAAGAAGAAGAAGAAGAAGAAGAAGAAGAGGAAGAAGAAGAAAGAAGAAGAAGAAAAAGGAGGAGGAGGAGGAGGAGGAGGAGGAGGAGGAGGAGGAGGAGTAGAAGAATATGAAGAGAAGAAGAAATATCTCGTTCGAAATGAATGGAGAGGTCACATCTGGCTCCCTCTAAGCCGAAACGGAACAGTAATTGTCTTAGACATACGTCTAATAACAATGATCATTATCCATGTGTGCGTGACAGCGAGAGAGACACCTGCTAATAGACATTGACGAACATCAGTATACAAGGCGCAAAGCATAGGAAGCCACGTCCGGTAGAAAGTGGCTTCATGTAAATGTAGACAATAAAAATAATAAACTCAATTACATTAACAACATAAGATAACATAACAGGGTTTGCAGTGGTTCAGAAGACTAAAATCTGTGTGAGAACCACCACTAAGTGCATGTCCTTAATGACACCTCTGCCCAAGGTTGGCCTTGAATATAATGTATGTAGCCTAATGTAAATCTTCGAAAGTTTCTCAGCGCCCACAAAAGCCACGTCAGGGAGACCAGCTTATTTCACCGGCGCTATATCAAATCAAGTCCGCAATAGCCAAACTCCTCTGTTTCTTTTCGGTGCCAGGTCAAAATCCGGGGAGGTCAAGCCGAGGAGACAGCATAGTGATACGGTGGCAATCGGTGATGATGGTGGTCGTGTGGTGAAGCAGGAGGCCAGGAGCATCTGTTTGAAGATGCCGAGTGTCTCCTCCTAAACCCGTCTTATCACTCATGTCATTCCCGGCGTTCACTACTCTGCTGTTAGAAGAATCTTTTCTTGACTTTTCTGACTTCCTGAAGACTTCCTTTTATCTGTGACCTCGTAATCCACTTCTGTAAGCCAACTAGAAATATCTTGAAAACGGTGTTGCTTCTTTGTCATCAGCTGGTATCTCTCGATTAGATCACCTCTGCCTCTTCTTTTATCTAGTGCTGTTAATCAACAATTCATTAATATTTCTTCAAATCTCACTGTTCCAAATCCTCTGATCATCTTTGCTGACAATGACGATAATAATAATAATAATAATAATAATAATAATAATAATAATAATAATAATAATAATAATAATAATAATAATAATAATAATAATAATAATAATAATAATAATAATAATAGAAGCCTGAGGCATCATTTATACCTCGGGAAATTTAAAAAAAAAAAAAAAAAAATAATAATAATAATAATAATAATAACAAATGATAATGATAACAAATGATGATAAAAATGATGATAATGATGATGATAATAATAATAATAATAATAATAATAATAAGATGATGATAATGATAATGATTATGATTATGATGATGATTATGATGATGATTACGATAATGATGATGATGAAGAAGATGAAGATGATGAACCAAAAGAAGAACAAGTGCAAGTACAAGTGCAAGAACTAGAACAAAGTATTCCGAAACCTGTGAATTAAGTTTTAGCGACTTAATTTTCTTAGCCTTGGCATACAAGGAAAGGTGTCCAGTGCTCTTCCTCGAAGTGTACAGTCGATGTATTACTTTAACCATTAGCGTCGCCACGGGGGGGCAAGGGGGCAGCTGCCCCCAACCCTGGTCAAGCTGGGTCCTGGGATTCGTGCAAATCCTGTGAGTTTTTTAGGGGGGGTACCCTATGTGGTGTGTGGTTTGACATTGAAGGTCCTCTTCTCCTCTTCCAAAGTTTGTTTTCTTTTCAAAGACTAATCACTAATCAACAGGTGACGGATTGTGCTTTACACTAAATAGCCTATACAGAAGAATAAGGGAAAGTCCAATGTTGTTAATCTCTCCTATTCGCAGTGATGAGTCATGATGGGGTGACCTATTTACACCAGTCACACAGCCGCATTCCAACAGGATGTCCAAGACAACATGTGGAAATTATTAGTATGCCTGCCTCTGAGCGACATCTTCGCCCGCCAATTCTCGCTCAACGGGTGCACGCAAAAGCAGGCATTAGTGTGTGCGTGTGTTTGTGTGCGTATGTATATGTATGTGGCGTGTGTGTGGATATATATACTTGTTGTGAAATAGATACATATATACAGAGATAAAACATAGCAAACTGATTCACACTATCTTGGTTTTAAGACAAGGGAACAGAAATATCTATGAATTAATACTCCTTCGCCCGCCAATTCTCGAGATCAGTGAGAGGCCGTTCCCGCGCATTCCCACCCACTTTAACCCCGAGTACAGTCGTTTAACTTAAAGCAGTCGGCGTTCTGTTTCTATTGTCGATTGTTCACCAGTAAAACTGCATCAGCACTGCTTGGCTTCCCGATTCGGTAGTTGAATCCTTCTTGCTTGGTTTGTATACCATTTGTATATTATGTCTGCTAATTATGTCTGGTCAGCAATGTGTTTACCCTAAGGCTTGTGGCGTTCTTGAATATTGAATGTGTTTTCTAGTTTTTATATTAATTTCAATAAATGTCGGGTTTGCTAATATTATCTGTAGTCAAACTCAAATACGGTTCAAACAACATCTTAAATCTCGGGCTAGCACGGTCCTTACACGGAGAACTTAAATGGTGTGGCGTCCATTCGAACGGGCGAGCAGTGATGAAGGATGTAAGCCAATCAATTCATTGAAAAATGAGCAGGGTCGAGGCCGTATACGGTCACTATATGAAACCGCGAACTTTTAACATTTAGCTACGAGTCACAGTTGGCTCCTATCAGCGCTGAAATAATAGAACAATTTTGTTCCTATGACAGCTTAAAATGCCACCATTACAGTATGGAAATTCAAAAAAAATTGAAAACCAAACCCCTCCCCTGCTCGGCGCTCCGCGCCTCAGCGATCGTCCTTCGGACGCTCATTTCTATGTCCACCTATTCATTCATTCATTCATTTCAGATATTTATATAGCGCCCCTTCAAGATTTCTACTCAGAGGCGCTCCCGACTACAGCGCGGACACTGAATCGGAGTTTCACGCCGAAGCGCATGAGCAATTGCGAGTGAAGGACTTGCCCAGGGTCCCTACGCGGTGGCTTGAGGTGGATTCGAACCCGCAACCCTCCGGCTGCAAGGCACCAAATATACCCCCTGGAGGTGGATTCGAACTCGCAACCCTCCGACTGCAAGGCTCCGAACATACCTCTACACCACCGCGCCCCACTATGCCTTGCCCCCCCCAACCTTGAAGCTCTGGCGACGCCACTGACTTTAACAGCTGAGTTCGCTACTAGGCGATAGCGGAACATAAATCCTGAAACAACTTTCCGCCCTGGCTAGGAGTTGAATCCCCACCTCTGTGTTATCGTTCCAGTACCCTAACCACTAAGACACCTGCGCACCCAGTAATTATATGTTAATAGGTAAATTGAATCTGTTACCATGGTTTCATCGACGCACCCTGCCAGAAGCGACAGGGTAGCCAGGGACAAGATGAACCCGTGATCCGCAAAGGCTCCTTGACGTCGTGGGAAATTGTATGCACGGTGCTTGCAGATCGAGGCGACCTCTGTCTAATTTTGTACGAACTGATCAAATCACTTGTTTTTTGTTGCGCTATATATATCTAACTGCGTCCCTATCTGTCTGTCTCTGTACCTCTGTCTCTGTCTCTGTTTCTCTCTTTGTCTGCGTGTGTTTGTCTCCGTCTGTTTATCTACCTCTATCATGGCTGGCTATTCGTCTATTGTCTCTTCCCGGAAGTGGTCGTCGATGGGAATACGTCGTTGTCGTTATGCTAGAAAACGGACAATTATCAGTGGCGCCAAGGCCTTATAATTAAGAGCTCCAATTCAACGGCTGTTGCTAGAAAAACGCAACGAGACAGAGATACACTCGCACACACATGCACACACACAGAGGAGAACACATAGAGGTTATGAGCGTCAGGAGAGAGAGAGACAGACAGATAGACAGACAAACAGATAGAGATAGAGATAGACAGAGACAAACATAAATAAACAGAGATAGACACAGACACAGATAGAGACAGAGAGAGACACAGAGAGAGAGAGAGACAGACAGACAGACAGACAGAGACAGAGACAGAGACAGAGACAGAGACAGAGACAGAGACAGAGACAGAGACAGAGACAGACAGACAGACATACATACAGACAGAGACAGAGACAGAGACAGAGACAGAGACAGAGATACGAAGAGATACGGATGAATATACAAAGGAAGTAAAATAACTGCAGGCCTACATAAAAACAAGTCGGAGCGCCTCCGAGTAGCTTCCCTGAAGAGGCGCTATATAAATGGCCGCTATAAATGTATTATTACTTCTGATCTTCTTCGGAGTATTGACCTGATTACCTCTTGTTTTTGGTGCGCCATCACAAGACGCCTTGTGCACGAGACACGGGCGCAATAGAAATTACTAATTACGCCGGACATTTGCTGTGGTTGGTCCCTCTACTTGGGATAACCTCCCCCCTCATTAAGGGCTAAACTAATGACTAGTTTTTCCTCTTTGGTCTCTCGTTCTTTAAAGACGTTTCTTTTCCCCCGGGGTTTTCGTGCTGAGAGCGCTTCTGGATAGTTATTCTGAGAGAGGCGCTATATAAATCTTTAGATACAATACAATTACGACTATTCTTCGGAAAACAACACATCAATTATACAGTTCTTGATTAGAGGAGTATAACCGAAATATCAAAATTAAAAAATTAATCGTCTGCCGAAAAATTTGATTCAGTCCTTTCTAGTAGAATTCAGCGCGCTTTAATGAATCGAATGACGCCGTCATCTGCAAGGTCACTATGTGGGTCAGAGGTCATTATGTGGGTCAGAGGTCACTAGCAGGTCACCGCGATCTAATTGGACTCTTTTGTGGGCGTCGTCGACATCGTCCCTGGCTAATCGGAGCGTCGATGTTCGCCGCGAGCTTCTTCTTATTCTAGTTGGACGATTGAAGCGATCCTCTCGGAGGTCAGTGCGGATCAGGCGCCGAGCCATCTGCTCCATCCTAAGTCGCTAAGCACTTCTCATTAGCGTCTTCAGTTGTGCCTCCCCATGGGGAGGGAGGGACGGAGGGATGGAGGGAGGGCGTATGCGTTTCTTGCAACTGCTCGATTGTTAAGCTCCTTTTGTTGCCGTTCAATTGTATAGAAGAATGTCCATTTTAAAAGGCGGCGTTGTGACATTGCGTATATGCATATATGTATATGTATGTAATATACACGTGTGTGTATATATATATATATATGTAATGCGTGTATTGTATATGTATGTGTGTTCATGTGTATATGATTATGTAGGTATGTATGAATTTATGTATGTACAATGTTGTACGCACGTATGTATGTATATATGTGCATGTTTGTATGTATGCATGCATGTATGTATGCATAGGCCTATGTATATGCAAATGTGTGTGTATATATAATTGTTTACGAAAATGTGCATGCATGTGGTATATGCATATATATACATGCACAAGGTATATTCATGTATATCGTATCGTATCGTATCGTATCTAAAAATTTGTAGAGCGCCTCTCGCAGCATAGACTATACAAAGGCGCATAATGAATATTTATTTAAGCAAAATGCACATGCATGCATAAGTATATGTATATTTATATGAATATATATATGTTTGTATGTATATAGATATATATATATATATATATCAGTTGCCTGAAAAGGGAATCGGGAGGGTAGTGCGAAATGCGGACAAGCGTGGGTAAGTAGGTCATTGTTTGAAGACGTCTTTTATGAACGACCCCTTGTTGAAGTCTCTGCCGATTGCAAACACAATTACGACCAATAATTAAGCCCAATAATAAATAAAATACAGCCCGTAAAAACAAAGTTTTTTACTATATCCATCTAGTATCCTATAATGCGTCTTATGAAGCAGTTACCTCTACAAATATATAGTCCGCGTTCATTTTACGACTGCGGCCAATCACAACGCTGGCCAATCACAACGCTGCGTATCGGAAAAGGGGATTCCCCGATTCGAAAAGTTTAGTCCCCGATTCTATAAGCTAGCCTTTTTGGGGAGCTGAAATTTTGATAGAATGAAGTGTGTGCGAGGGCGAGTCTATCTGCCAAGTTTCACGACGATTGAATGATTGTAAGTGATCGAACTAGTCGTCGCAAGATTTGACTTTTTAGCCTGTGGCTCAATCAATCAATCAAGCAAGCAAGCAAGCAAGCAAGCAAGATTCCCGCAAGTTAAACTAGATGGATAATAAAATACAGCCCGTAAAAACAAAGTTTTTTACTATATCCGTCTACTATCCTATAATGCGTCTTATGAAGCAGTTACCTCTACAAATATATAGTCCGCGTTCATTTTACGACTGCGGCCAATCACAACGCTGGCCAATCACAACGCTCCGTATCGGAAAAGGGGATTCCCCGATTCGAAAAGTTTAGTCCCCGATTCTATAAGCTAGCCTTTTTTGGGGAGCTGAAATTTTGATAGAATGAAGTGTTTGCGAGGGCGAGTCTATATGCCAAGTTTCACGACGATTGAATGATTGTAAGTGATCGAACTAGTCGTCGCAAGATTTGACTTTTTAGCCTGTGGCTCAATCAAGCAAGCAAGCAAGCAAGCAAGCAAGCAAGATTCCCGCAAGTTAAAGTAGATGGATAAAAAGCTTATAAAGGAACGACTGCGGGCTATTTGGCAATTGCAGCTATAGGCTGTAAAACTGTCTTCACGACCCATTATATATGGAGCTATACTCTGAAGTGTTTTGCGCTTCTTCTTCATGGTCTCATTGACGGTCAACCTGCTTCAACCTACAGTAAACTTCCTTCCCTCTCTCCCTTCCTCTCTGTCTCTATCTGTCTCTCTATGTCTGTCTCTCTGTCTCTGCCTCTCTCTGTTTCTCTCTCTGTCTCTCTATGTCTGTCTCTCTGTCTCTGCCTCTCTCTGTTTCTCTCTCTGTCTCTGTCTGTCTGTCTGTATCTCTCTCTCTATCTCTCTGTCACTGTCTGTCTGTCTGTTTGTCTCTCTCTCTCCCTCTCTCTCTCTGTATCTCTATCAATCTGTGTGTGTGTCTCTCTCTGTATCTCTTTCAATCTTCCTCTCTCTTTCCCTGCATCTATATCTATCTTTCTCTCCTCTGTCTCTGTCTCTGTCTGTCTGTCTGTCTGTCTGTCTCTCTTTCCCAGAACTGCAATTCACTTTTTGTGGCAGTCAATAATCACTTTCTTCACCGGTCGAGAGAAGCAACTGCGGCCGACTATTACATAATGGAAACTCCCGAATTCGAAGACATATTCTACATCTCTGTCTAATTGTCTGTGTCTGTGTCTGTGTTTGTGTCTCTGTTTGTGTCTCCGTCTTCGTCATCATCATCTGTGTCCTTGATTCTGACTCTGCTTCATTTTCGGCACGATTTCATTATTTTCTGCGTGCCTCTCTGCACGCCTATGACCCATCCATCTCATCTGCCTGTCTGCCTCTTCGTCCGACTGTCTGTCTCTATGTCTCCGTCGGTGTACGTGTTTCTCTTTGTGTTCCTTTGTTTTCTGTGTCCATCTGCCTGTATGTCAGACTGTTGGTTTGTCCGCAATCTCGTTAGCACGCGTTGAAACAGGCAAATGCACCATAACAGAAAGATATGTTCGCTGAAAAATCAATGGCCAATCCATCAAACATCTGACTACATTGCAACTGCTGGTGCTAAAAGGAAATCACACGAGGCAAGTGGTATGTGGGACATGATAACTGATTGGTAAGCACGCTCGCCTTGCTATACGGAGAGCAGGGATGGGCAGTAATTGAAATTATGTAATTGAAATTACCTGAAATTGAGCAATTTGTAATTGGTTAATTTGTCGTCATTCAATTACATATCCCATGTATTTTGTAATTTGAAATTACATTTCATGTCCCAAAGTAAATTGTAATTTGTAATTCAATTACATTTTTCCAAGTAATTTGCTGTTCGTCTTAATTTGTATTTAAATTTGAACTTTAAAATTAACAATCTTTGTCTGATTTTAAAGCTTTGAAAAATTCAAATTTGTGACGTTTAAATATCTTCGTTTATAAGATCTATTTAAACTTACACACCGCAGTATGATTACAATTCATAATATGAACGGATGATCACAAGTTATTACAGGAGTCGAATTTAACTGTATACGGCAGCCATGCAAGGCGCCCATCACGTCCTACTACTCATTTTACCAACGCCATCTGGCGAATGAAAGGCTGAGTCGACCTTTAGTGCGCGGAAGTCATAGGTGCTTGCTCAGCTTAGAGGGAACATTGATTTGAGCAAGTCGTGCACTCACAATTTCTCAGCGCCATCGAACGATGCTTGGTGCTTAATAAAGTCATAATTATAAAAAAATAGCTACAAAGACCGCCAGACCTGTAATCTTTTACCATAAAGCCAGCCTTAATTGAAATGTAACGAATATATTTACCAGTATTCGGGATATTGACTCCTCGGGGTTAACCCGATACACTGTAAACGCCTATGTTCTGCCAATAAAGGTTACTCCGTTTTAAAGACAAACCAAGTGCATCTAGCCTCCGTTGAATTGATGGTCACATCGCTTGTCTTTAGTTCAGTACGTCTTTTACCGACACCTCCTAATCTTCCGCCTCCTCCTATTCCTCTTCCTCCTCCTCTCCTCTTCCTTCACCTTCTCATCCTGCTCCAGCTCCTCCTTCTTCTTCATCTCCTCCTCCTTAACCTCCTTTTCCACCTACATCTCCTCTTCCTTTTCCTCCTGCTCCCCTCTTCTTCCTTCTCCTCCTGCTTCACCTCCTGCTTCTCCTCCTCCTTCTCCTCTTCCACCTCAACCTCCTCTTCCACCAACTCCTCCTCTTCCTCCTCCTGCTTCTCCTCCTCTTCCAACACAACCTCCTCTTCCACCTACTCCTCTTCTGCCTCTTGCTTCTTCTCCTGCTTCGTCTTCTTCTTCTTCTCCTCCTCCTCCTTCTCCTCCTCCTCAATTTGTCACCGCATCTTTAAGTTCCACTGAGATCAACATCAAGGTGTCAGACGCAATCCTCTGAGCGATTTTTAATGAACTCCCGCAGCAAAGGTCGCGTGATATGAATGGCTGTTTCATTCCTGGTCCACATCCCAGTGCCAGTGCCAAGCGTGGAGAAAGGAGGAGGGCGACACTAATCATCTTTATTATGACACAGTGTCGTTAAACAGCAACCAAGGATGGTCCACATCCCATCTCCCGGAGAAAGGTCAGACGCGTGTAGCACCTAAGACTGTCTGAATACAGCTCATAAAATGACTGCACACTGTGAAAACCAGACAACGAGGAAGATGGCTGACCACCCGCGTTCATACAGTGCCAGTCCCAAGCCTGTATAAAGGAGGAGGGCGACGCTAATGGTCTTTGTTACCACACAGTGGTCGTTAAACAGTAAACAAGCAAGCAAGAAGATGGCTGACCACCCGCGTTCATACGCCGAAACTAAGAAAAGTGAAGCGGGCTAACACTTCAAACCCTTGACTGATTCTCAAATCCCTTAGCTCAAGGGTCTGGTCTCCTGCTTCTATCCTGCTACATACATTTGTAGTTACAATTACAATTGCAAATCTCTTTATAGCTCTACGGCATGTGCGTAGGCGTCTAGGCTCAATGCCGCTCAGCCTTAACCTTTATCCAGGCTTTGTAGAAGTTTTTCTGTCTTAACTCCGGCTAATTATTCTGTCTGAATAATGCTATTAATGGGATCTGTCTTTAAAGACGAGAGTGTACTAAAAGCAACTGGGAAACTAATGCAAATCGTCTTTAAATTGCTAATTAACTTAAGCGGAGAATCGAAAATTATTAGCTCCAATTTCTTATGTGCTTTGTACAACGATGCTGACTGACATCGCGTTATAATCAACGGGATTGCAACTCGTTGCGCCTGATTAGTCAGTACTGTAAGCAGATAACGGGAAAAATTATTAGTTTCAATTTCTTATGTGCTTTGTACATCGAAAGTGACCAACATCAAACTGGTCGGCGGGCTCTCCGGTCTGCCTCGCGAAATGACTTGATGATACCTTCGTTTCGAACCACCACCAGTGCTCGTCGGGACTTCTCGATTGCGGCGCCACGGATCTGGAACGCTCTTCCGCCGTCTGTGCGTGCTGCACGCGGCTATATGGTTTTCTCTAAACTCTTAAAGACGCATTTTTTCAGCTGTTTGATGGCCACGTGTTGAGCGCTTCTGAGAGACTCTTAAGTGGCGCTTTATAAATGTTTTGTTACACTACATTACATAACATCGCGTTATAATCAACGGTCTGTCTGATTGCAACTCGTTTCGCCTGTTTAGTCTTTCATTTAATGTGGTCTAAGATACCAATGCCAGTAAGTGCTCTTTAAAAGACTTCTTTAGTCAAAAGAAGCCTCCTGTCGCTTCAGTACACACCCTCTTTCCCTCTTACAGCAGCATTTCAGTCAAGTCTTAAACCGAACTTGTAGAGTTCTCCTATCCTGGTTCCGCATACCATGACCACCACCAGTACCAACGACTTCCATCGTAGCACCATGCGCTCTTCTCGGCTTCTGATCTTGCACCGAAACCGGTCAAACAATCTGGTTTCTGGGGACTTCATATAGCGCCGCTAGAAAGCTGGTCTCCCGAGGCGGATCGTTTGCGGCGATGAGAACTTTTGGAGATATCACATTTACGTTCAAACGCTTGCTTGTTTTTAAATATGATCCAATCGGATCTGAACTGAAATTGTGATCTGACGTGATCCAATCGAATAGAATAACACAGAATAGAATGGAATAGAATAGAATAGAATAGAAAGGATTGGATTGGAATGGAATGGAATGGAATGGAAAAGAGTGGCATAGAATGTAATGGAATCGAGTGGAGTGGAGTGGAATAGGATAGAATTGAATAGAATAGAATATGGTATATAGTTTATGATGGTGATCGTGGTGGCCATGACAGTGTTAGTAATGATTATGGCTGTTTCTGTTGCGTCTGCTGCTGCAACTGATGATGACTATAATGGTGATGATGCTGTTAGTGCAGGCAATGGATGGCGACGCCGTTAGCGGTCGTGTTAGCGGTTGAGATGACAAACGATATCAGTGGCATCATTGAACTGTACTTTGACACCCTGAGGGTGACCAGAAGCAGAGACGAATGTCAGCAGGGTTACAGAGGCAGGGTAGGATTGATGGACTTCCTGACTTCCAGACGAGGCTCCTTGTCGACTGCAGGTTCAATGTGGAAGCCACCGGAAGCAGAAAAGCCAGATCATGCGAATGATGAGAATGTCTTTCTGGTTTGCTGTCAACTGGTCAGTCATCTGGTCAATATCCTGACCACTGTCTGTGGTCATCGTCTTCTTTGTCCCTCGCGATCATCGGAAACAATCGATGCTAGCCAGTGTCCATCTTTAGTAATCTAATAGTCATCTTTTTGTTCTAATATGTTCTTATAAAATCTAGTTTAGTCTAGTCTTGTCTTGTTCTAAACTATCGTATCTAATCTAATTACATCACATCTCAATGATCTCATCTCATCAAATCTCATCTGGCATCATCTTATCTTATCTTATTTCATCTCATCCCATCCCATCTAATCTAATCTCATTTAATCTGGTCTCACCTCATCTCATCATAACTTATCTGATCTGATCTCATCTTGTCTCATTTTATCTTATCTTATATCAGGTGACTCTCTGTGCTTGTTACAAACGGACCAAAAAAGAAATATCTATCTATCTCATAATAACAATTATGGTAGGCTACCATGTGGGGCGCGGTGGTGTAGGGGTATGTTCGGTGCCTTGCAGCCGGAGGGTTGCGGGTTCGAATCCACCTCAATCCGCCGCGTAGGGACCCTGTGCAAGTCCTTCACTCGCAATTGCTCATGCGCTTCGGCGTGAAACTCCGATTCAGTGTCCCGCGCTGTAGTCGGGAGCGCCTCTGAGTAGAAATCTTGAAGGGGCGCTATATAAATATCTGAAATGAATGGCCTTCTGGGCCTCCTTGTAGCCAGTACATGTCAAACCGTTGCCTTACTGTTTCATTGTTCGTTTTTCTCTTCGGATGGTTACAGAAATAAATGATTAATGATTAAGAGAAATGTTGTATCGGCTGCGGGAAGCGCTCGACAATGTTCTTCATAATAATCCATATTAATTATAACACATGTCTGTTAAATCAATGGTTAGTGGATCTGTTGGGAAGGAAGTTTAACCAAACGGAAGGACAGACGGACAGACAGAAGAGGACAGCCAGAAGGACGAACGGACGGAGATAGCCAGACGGAAGGACGACCGGTTAGAAGGACGGACGGATCGATGACTGCACTAATAGATGGAAGGACGACTCAGTGGATGGATCGATGAAGCGGTGAACTGATTGAAAGCAGGGTTTCGACGACATGGCTGATCGATAGATGCTTCGAATGACAGATGAGGATGGGTTGGTCTTGTGATGTGGCCCTGGTCGGAATTGCGATCATCTGCCTAGATTACCAGATCCATATCGCTGGCTTCTTCGGGGCGATAAGTTCCCTCGTTCGAATCCGTCATACTATTCCGTTGTTGTTGCGGGATATTGCTTTCCGCATGGCAGATTGTTTGGTTAGTTTTGAGCGGGCGAGTTCCAGTGTCGTGGAACGTGTGACGGGATGATAAAACATGCACTTAGACGAACCGTGTCACGCACGCATTTGAGCACTGGGTAAATGTGATTAAGGACGTGAATTCTTACAGCTGCGATCTGCAAACTTTCGCTTGACGAAAGATTTTGTATGTCTGTATGTCTGTTTGTCTGTCTGTCTATATGTCTGTATGTCTATCTGTCTCTCTGTCTCTCTGTCAGTCAGTCAGTCAGTCGCTCAGTCAGTCAGTCAGTCAATCTATCTGTCTCTCTGTCAGTCAGTCAGTCTCCCTGTCAGTCAGTCAGTCAGTCAGTCAGTCAGTCAGTCAGTCAGTCAGTCAGTCAGTCAGTCAGTCAGTCAGACAGACAGTCAGACAGTCAGTCAGTCAGTCTGTCTGTCTGTCAGTCAGTCAGTCTCCCTGTCAGTCAGTCAGTCAGTCAGTCAGTCAGTCAGTCAGTCAGTCAGTCAGTCACTCAGTCAGTCAGTCAGTCAGTCAGTCAGACAGTCAGACAGTCAGTCAGTCTGTCTGTCTGTCTGCGTGTGCGTGTCGGTCCTGTGTCAGTATGTCTGTCTCTGAATCTATCATTCTATGTCTTCTCGTATCTGTTTCATTGCATCTATTGTATATACGCCCGTGAGCCTGTTTCTATTATCTGTATGTTCGATCCCGTCTATATCAACTGTCCATCGAGACTGTATATCTGACTTTCTACCTGTCTGTCTGTCTGTCTTTCTATCTCTCTTCATGTATGTAAGTTTTTAGATATTCCTGTTTGTTCGTGCTTCTGTACATATTGCATGTAAATTCACACCGAGTATATAGTACGCTATCGTCATCCGTCTGTCTGTCTGTCTGTCTGTGCTTGTGTCTGTCTTTCTGTCTGTCTGTGTCTGTGTCTGTCTGTGCTTGTGTCTGTGTCTGTCTGTGCTCGTGTCTGTGCCTGTCTGTCTGTCTCTGTCGTCTAAAGGTCGCATAGTTATGACGCATGGATGTTACCTGGAAGACGCATATTAATTTCACAGCCGCATATTTTCTGTTTTTTATGCGGTCATGTACATTTTTGTGAAGACGTTATGAGAGCTTTTCAGAAGCATTAGCAACATTTTCATGTAATTTATAAGACCGAGAGAAATTGGAATGCGGTGGATTGCATCGATGAAGGTGAGAGTTAAACAGATTTAGTTGTCGCAAAAGAATTTTTTTAGCGAACTATGTGTTAACGCTAAACATTCGCAATCCTCAGTTACAAATTTCTAAAGAGTTATAATAAATGTAAGAGCTGGGCACCAGCATATTTACGAGCGCTGCATCTTGGCAGAGGGGGTTGTCCAGAGATAGTCACTGGAAGTTCGGAGTCCGCTTGCCAGAGACAATAGAGAGGAGGGGCTGAAGCGGGTTTTGTTGAAGAGAAAGAGTTGGCATTATGATGCGCGTTTTGATTGACATTTTGATTGGTGATCTAATTGACGTTTGAAATGGCATTTTAATTGACATTCTGTTTGCGTTTCCATTGGCATTTTGATTGGCGTTTTGATTGACATTTTGATTGGCGGTCTAATTGACGTTTTGAATGGCATTTTAATTGACATTTTTGATTGGCATTTTAATTGGCATTCTGTTTGGCGTTTTGATTGGCATTTTGGTTGGCGTTTTGATTGGCGTTTTGATTGGCTCTTTTAGCATTATGTTTGGCATTATGTTTGGCATTTTTTCCATTTTAATTAACCGATAAAAGAATATGGTAAGATTGTCATTAAGAGAATCTTTGCTCTAGTCACGAACTCACGATTTTGACATTTCAAGTTGACCATAACCGATTTTTCTTATGTTTTGCGAGAAAAATCTTCTTTTCCACGTGTTAAAAATTCTGACTTCAGTCATGTTTCTTCAATTCTAAGGAAAACTTTTAATATCGAGGAGCAGTAAATTGTGCCGCGTGCTTCATGTCAGCGAAGAACATCGAAGGAAGCTGTGCGGATATCAAACTCTTTGTAGCTTGCGAGTTATTTTCTAACTTAAAAAGCGAGTGCATGACAGCATAGTGGTTAGCATGCTGGGCTGTCAGGCAAGAGGTCGGTGTTCAAATCCCCGTCAGAGCAGAAATTTGTTTCGAAAACTTCGGTTCCACTTGCGCAGTTGCGCTCCCTAGTTTTACTCAGTTATAATGTGTACACTAACTGCAAACCGCACACTGTCAGTGGAAAGACTAGACGGTGAGAGACAGACAGACAGACAGACAGAAACACAGCCAGATAGATAGAGAGGGATTTTCTGAACAAGTTTATTAGTCATATAACCTTATAATAACAGCAATATTCGACCATTAACAGATGTTTTCACATAAATTATCTTGAGAATTTATGGAAAAAAGAACAGTGAATTTTCGTTTGGCCTTTTTAAAACACGTGTAATCCCTAGTCTTCGTTTAATTATATTGTTATAACGAAATTAGTAGCACGTGTGACATTTTGCAGCCTCACACTTCTGTGGAAAATTGCCTCAGATTTGCTCAACTATCAAAGTTGTTATTGTCTTCCAAATTACCACGTAGAGCATCATTTAATAGCTATGTACAAGTAGACTGTGAGATCAGAAATTTATACCTAAATTAGAGAACAAAGGAGATTGCAACATTAGTGTTTTGTAGAAAGGATCACATTAATAACACGCTTTTAATAGAAACTCGAAATTGCATCTTTCTCTCTATGCTTTGGATGTTATTATATAGCCAAAGAATGAAGATAAGATAGATAAGACAAGATAAGGTAAGATAAGATAATTCACTGCTATGCATTTTAAAAGAAAGAATTAGATGTCTGAATTTTTTTTACTGGTTTTATACAATTCTGACATGCTGATTTCAAATATGTTGATGAAATTTTGCCATCACGTCACAATTTCGTACAAATCAAATTATAAGTTTATTGAGTTTTACAATACAATGAAAATATTTTCTCTTTGATACACTGGAGAAAAAAAAATTATGAGAAAGGTTTGTAAAAGTCCATGATGTCAAAATCTTAGAAACAGATGACAGTACCCAGATGTTTACAATAATTAATGGCAAGATCTTGTATAGGCTACAATGAAACTGAGACATAAACCGTCTTAGGGACAGAAAAGTGTTTTCTTAGATTTTCTTGCGTGTTCTTCCTCTGACGAACAATCTCTGTTCATCATCCAGCAATAGTCCGCCATCATACTGACGTCCCATCGCCCTTGATAACGGGTTTCCATGATTTTGATATCCTGATGAAATCGTTTACCCATTTCTTCGCTAAAGTCACCTAAGTCGTCCGGAAAGTAGTCTAGGTGAGAGAACAAGAAGTGTACTTTCAGACTCATTCTGCAACCAAGTTTTTAAATGCAGACAACATATTTCTCAAAATCTGTTCATAATTTGGTGCCTTGTTGTTGCCAAGAAATTGGCTTACAACAACCTTGAAACCGATCCAAGCATCTTCCTCAGGTTTATTCATTGTTTTATCAAAATCACTGTCTTTCACAAGTGCTCTGATGTTCGGACCATCGAATACAATCAATCAATCAATCAATTTCGTTTAATCTCAACATCAAGCTGACAGGTCACAACTTGTAGCAGGTAACAGCTTGGAAAAATTGACTCAGGTCTGACAGTTTGTTATTAAATGGGCTGATATAGCAAATATTATCTGTGCTCTAACAGAATACGCCTGCCTTCAGCTTTTCGGAGCTAATAATTGGAAACTTGGTGCAGATGTATCCAAAACAATGTCCTTGCTTATCCAAGGCTTTTTCAAGGCTTAATTGCTTCATTAAGCCAAGTTTTATATGAAGAGGCGGTAAAAGTATCTTGTCTGGTTCCACCAGCTTCACATACTTGATGTTTTTTTGTTCCTGGCAGAAACTGTGTTTTGTAAGGCCAGTGTTCTTTTTCCAGTGTTCCTTGTCTGCCCTGCTATCCCACTCACACAAGAAATAGGGCAGTTTTGTATAACCGCCATGCTGACCAAGCAATATTCCAATTACTTTAAGGTCACCACAAACCAGCCATTGATGTTCATTGTATTTTATATTCTGAAGAAGAATGGCCATGTTTTCATAAGTCTCTTTCAGCTGCACAGAATGCCCAACAGGCACTGATGCATATCTGTTACCATTATGCAAGAAAACTGCTTTTAGGCTTCGCTTGGAAGAATCGATGAAAATTCTTCATTAACGATTCTGAGTGAACTAGAAGCCGAGATATTTAAAATCTCAATTTTCGTCGGCCAACGACGGCCATATTGGAAAATGGCCGACCGATGAGACCAGGGCTACTCTGCGATGACCCTAGTGGAATCATTGCCCCTAAATATGTATGTTTAGTCACCAAGATGATGATTCTAAGTGAACGAGAAGCCGAGATATTGAAAAATCTCAATTTCGGTCGGCCATTTTGAAACAGCCGCCATCTTGAATTCTAAGGGAAATTTCGAATGCCTCCCCTTCCTGAAATGTTCTCTTAGGTTCCAACTACAACTGTGCAAAGCGGCAATCCATGTTCAAAAAATGCAGTATACTGACCAAATTTGGCTTGTACCGCCTCTACTATTACAGATTCAGCCATGTTGAATATGATAATGGTGATTGACAGGAAAACCCTACGTCATACATAAAAACGGATATAATTTTCGAAATCAGCAGACTAAAATCTTTTAGAAAAATTTGTTTTTGGCCAAACATCAGAAATCATGCATAGTAGTGGAATGAAAGACAATATATAAGACAAGATAAGATAAGATGAGATGATTTGATATAAGATGAGATAAGTTGAGATGAGTTGAGATTAGATGAGATGAGATAAGAAAAGAAAGATAAGATAAGATAAGATAAGATAAGATAAGATAAGATAAGACAAGACAAGACAAAAAAAGAAGAGACGAGACGAGACGAGACGAGACGAGACAAGCAAGACAAGACAAGACAAGACAAGACAAGACAAGATAAGATAAGATACGATAAGATAAGATGAGATGAGATGAGTTCAGATAAGATGAGAATGATGAGATGACATTTTATCAAATCGAGTCCGCAGGAGTCAAGTTATTGGTCAGCTTCAATGCCAGAGGAAGGTCAAGCCGAGGAGACAGCGTGGTGCTACTGGGGAAAGACAAGAGATTAAAATGCAAGATGAAGACGTAATGGGCAATAACAAGACACAGATAGCCTAAAGCTTGGATAGTACAGAAAGGCAAAAGTCGTCATCAGCGACCTTGGCAATAGAAATAATACGTTGCCCACACACTGCACGGATCAACGCGCTCATTATAGACATCGGTTAAACCGTTTCGACCGGCGTTATCAAATAATATACTATGAAATTACATATTCATAAATTATATATTAAAAATTGTCTATTAACAAATTATATATTCATAAACTATACATTCATAAATTATATTTTCACAAACTGTACATTCATAAATTATATATTCATAAACTAAATGGGGCCTAGTCCTATGGGTTAAACCTCAGCTTGACCCAGTTCAGCAAACAATTTCAAACTTTCTTTACACGCTCTTATTCAGACCATTTTGTGAGGCACATAAAAAGCGCTACCTTATCTAGAAAAATGCATACATACATACTTAGTACGTCCCTCTAAACAGTAAACACTAGTGCAAAACCTATCTGGCTTGTGAAAGTAAACCGGTTAAGTTCAGAAGATGGACAGAATAAGTATTAGAAACGACCTACATGTAGAAATGTTATCTACGGAATTCATTAAACTAGTGCAGGTCGTCTCATCACGCATGCGCGGTTAAACTGTAAGGACAGTTTCACTGACGCAATCGCTCTCAGGCAATATCTCTCTATGGCACGCAGAACAGGCATTCGTCAGTACGCAACGGGCATAAATTCTGCACTCGATGCACTATTTAAACTGATAGGAGAGCAACTGCTCCTTACATTGGACATAATACGGTCAGTATTCTCCTAGACATTCACTGGCCATATAAACGAGCGGCGTGCGACGCTATGGTCTAATTGGTGTAATTGTTATTATTATCTATTAATGTGGTCATTGATCCGTTCGTCCTTCTAACTGTTCGTCCTTCCGTCTGGCTATCCCCGTTCGTCCGTCCATGACCTTGGCTTTCGTCCTTTGCCGTTTCAGAGGTCGAAGTCAAGGAAATAAACGTCTGCCTACGTTCCACTACGGAATACTAGAGATTTACTTTTTAATATACTTAACTGACTGAAGTGCAAGCAGGATCGTAGGGAACCAGAACATTTCTTTGAAGCCATTGGAACCAATCAGGATGGCTTTTATCATCACGTGACACACTCGGTAGATCACTGTAGATAGTCACTTGCAAAGGTTACGTAGAGGTCAAGGTAGACACACGTGGGCTGCATGGCGGATATGCAGCAGAGAGTCACTTACACAGGCCACGTAGAGGTCAGGTAGAGTTCACGGTAGCACAGGAGATTCCGGTAGATATACGCGGTAGAGTCACTTACACAGGTCACGCAGAGGTCACGGTTGCACAGGAGATAGTCACTTATACAGGTCACAAAGATAGGCCTATATAACGAAGATATATATATATATATATATATATATGTATATAAAGATTAAAAGTCACGGCAGACATAGTGGGTAGGTTAGGGGTAGATATTAGATACGCAGTAGATAGTGGCGTGACGGACTCCGTAGATCATCGTAGAGAGTCACGTAAAAATGAAAGGGAGCAAACAGCCACATCACTAGCAGCTTCCTGCAGTGCACCACTATGGCAGAGAATCAGACCAACTTGGACCCGATTGGAGTGCTGCCAAATTTCTGATTACTATGCTTTTGTGAGGTACTTTATAGAGCGCAATGTTAAGTGTCCTGATGCATACATCATAGGCAACGGGTAAGTGCAACGTCCGGAATCGAGTCCTTAAGTGCGGACGGACTCGTAAATTGCCACTTGAAATAAGACTACAGTTTTAAAGGAAGAGGATCTGATGACAGCCTTCAATGGGATCGTCTGGCGCTCGAGCAAAGGCCTTGCGATGTGATCGATGCTTCGGCCAGATTGCAGTGATTACAGACCGGCTGATAGGAAGGAAGAACTGTATGAAAAAGCTAAGTCTATTTCAAGGCTTATAATATAGATTTGAATTCATTATGCTTTTTGATGTGCCTGCTCATGGCCTTCTAGATTATTGACTGCTCCGTACTATGCCATCGTATGGAACTAAAAAATATGTATGTATATATGAATTTAGTCAGCATATATATATATATATTCATTCATTCATTGCAAAGCGCGGTGGTGTAGGGGTATGTTCGGTGCCTTGCAGCCGGAGGGTTGCGGGTTCGAATCCACCTCAAGCCGCCACGTAGGGACCCTGGGCAAGTCCTTCACTCGCAATTGCTCATGCGCTTCGGCGTGAAACTCCGATATTCGGGAGCGCCTCTGAGTAGAAATCTTGAAGGGGCGCTATAACAAGTGCTCATACATACATAGATACATTCATTACTTTTAGTGACAGATCTCATAGTTTGGGTGACAGATCTGAAAAAATCAGATGTTCCAGATTTCAGATCCGGCGGGATGCATTTAGGCATCAATACTGATTAATAGCGTTTTACCTCTAAAGACGATTATTGTATGTGAAACTATGCTGCGTTTGTCACTGAGTCTCTTTGATTTAGCCGGACACTTTGATAGCATCCTGGATCAAAAGTTATCACTTGAACATCCATACCATCTTCAGCTGTCGACGGGAATACGTTGGTTGGTTCCTCGTGTATGTGTGGGCCCTCGCCAATGGTGACTCTTTCAGCTTACTGTGCATTGTTTTGCTGACTGATGTAATACATTAGTTCGTAATGAAATTTAACATCCATCATATACTGTAGGCTAGCGCAGAGAACTCCTCTGAGTAGATATCTTGAAGGGGCGCTATATAAATGTTAAATTACATTACATCACATTATTTGTCACTAAAGAAATATCAGGATCTCTACAAGGGCTTGTTATGCAGCATATCTTTACATAAATGCATACATATACCTACAATCCTACATGTTTCATACATTAAAAACTGTACATCCATACATGTACATACATGTATAATATTGTATATACACATTCAAGCTTACCATGACTGCACATCTACTTTACATGGTCTGACCTGCCCTGACCTTTCCCTGCTTTGTTATATATTACCTTGCTTTACCGTGACATTTTTAACCTTCGCTTGTTTTACCACATCATACCATAAATATCTGCAATTATTATCGAAATTAATTTTCTCAAAAGCGCACTTTTCAGAAGGTCACTTTTGGAATTTTAGTTTGATAGATTTTGCAGACACTGAGATAAAATCTGTCACATATATCCCAATAAAAAAATCAATACACTTTAGGGTATATTTAGTCCAGAAACCATGACACAGATATGGTACCTTTTCCCTGAGCGGGTCATAATATGCGCATAAGCCATTAAATATAAATATCATGGCATATATATCATGGAATATAAATATATGTATATCATTGAATATATATCGTGGCATAGATATATACAGTAGGGTCATGTGCACGGACATAAAAGCACTTAGATTACGGTAAGTGATGGACAAAGCTAAAAGCTGGCTGTACTTAACACTCGTGACCGGAATATAATGAAGAACTGTCAGCCTCGTCTGTTGAGGGCATGTAGGATATTTGCCCTCAGCAGACAACCTGTTGGTGATGAAGGATTGCACTTTACATCAGACACTGACTTTTTTAAATACAAGCACTAGAACGTTACAGCTCTGGCATCGGTAAGTCAATGCTTTTGGTCAACGTATTCAGAAAATGATTTACCGTTCGGTGTTAACATGCAGTTGTCACGTTGCCATTGGCCGTGTGATTTATCAGTATAATTATGTGCAAGTTACACATTAGACACACAGTTTTTCTTATTATTGAGTACTTATTACTTGGGAACATCTATAGCGACCGCCGATGTATCACCAAGGGCAAGCTGTAATCATGTCTACATCCAGAAGATTAGTCCGTCAATTTAGAAAAGCCAAAAGTAGCAATCCGAAAAATAAAATGCATCTCATAGTTGTAAAAAACGTTTTTTTTCGTTATTTATTTTTTCTCCAAAAAAGTTCGTTTTTTTCGTTTTTTATTTCTCGTCACGTTTTTTCCGTTTTTTATTTTTTATGTAACTTTATTAATTTATTTACTGTCTGCTATTATTTGTTTAATTTTATTTCTGTCTGATATCCTCTACGTTATCCTCCGTCCTTTCTAAGATTCATCTAATTTACGTCACTATTTAATGTCATCAGTTGAGAAATAAATATCACAGTAGGTTTACAGGAAATAAAATTTATGAAAGTTATTTGAATTTCTGAGTTATCCAAAATGTGAAATATTGCTTTTGTCCACAATAATCTCCGATTGACTAATCAACTGACTGATATTACTCCTTATTAAGTTCTTAGTCTATATAAGTCAAAATTGTAAGTACAATTTTAATTAAGTACACTCCATAGTTACAAAGTTTAGTTTTTAATTGTTTATGTCAGCATGGACTTATATATGGTCTTATGCATAGGCCTACAATTAAAATTTGAAAAGATATCTATATTTCTAATTAGTCAATTTCTTATTAAACCAAACTCATGAAAAAGAAAATAATTGTTGTAGATTAATGTTACTTGGTGTTTACTAATAAAGTTATGTTATTTGATGATTAAAATTAAATTGTGTAAACAAGGTTTTTAATTTTAAAATGCAGTAAGAGATGATAATAAAGTCAAATTATTTTTGGTTTCGTTTTTTCCCAGTTTTCTCCGTTTTTTATTTTTAGAACGACGTTTTTCCGTTTTTTATTTTTATTTGACCGTTTTTAAAAACTATGACCATACCAACCACAACTAGCCTACTTGAACTTACCCTGCCTTATCTCTCCTTCGCACCAAGAATTACAGCGCTCATCACCCTTAAAACCGTAAAACCTTCTGCGCAATTAGCCTCCCCTTTTGCCTTTGAAACACCAGATTTGACCCTTCAAAGCCGAATGACGGTAACGGTAAACGAACCGTCGATAATTCCGGTTGAGATGTCGTGAGAACTGTCCCCACCCCGCCGCTTCTTCTCATTATGACCACGAACGTTACAGTCTTTCAACGAAAGCGCCGTCATACGTTTCAAGTTTCGCCGTCTAATGGCACCGCAGTATGGACACTTGCGCTGCAATCGACGTCTAAATGCTTAGCCTAGCTTAAAGCTAATGGATCGTATTTAAATAAAATCCCTCAATATCTCAGACGAGACGTCGTTGAAAAACGGCGACTGTGTTACCTGGTAACTCGTCTACATTATCAGAAGCATTTAAAAATACTCCAACCGTTAATTGTTGAGTCGAGAGTAATTATGCATAATGTAAGCAAATAGCCTAATAGGAGCTCATGGGTTTAATTCAGAATCAGTGTGCTTAAAATTACCGCAAGCATGTTTTCTTAAATAAAGTCATGTTGTCTGGTAAAGTGCAGTGATCGGTGTAGCGAGAACGCTGGTTGAATGACAGATGCTTGTTGATAGGCATAGGCCTATGTGTCTAACGAAGACACTAGCGGACCGCCAGCGGCCCATACATTTCAAAACTAGAGGGCCACCAGTCACGTGTCACGTATCACGTGGTTGCAGAACGTGGCTACTTTCGTAACTAACATGGCGGCCTTAACATCCAGTTTCTTTTAAGTTGGTCAAGTTTGTGTAGCTTTTCTAGCGATACAAGGTTTATCAAATGTCGTGTTAAAATAATTAATTAATATAATATAAGCCAGGTAATTAATAGCGGCGTTTAGTTAGAAAGAAGCGGCGCCATAATATAATATGTTTAAGTGTTGAATGAGGCGTTAATGTTGATCAGCGGATGAAACACGTGATCAGCCATTTTGGACAAGTTTCTATAGCGACTATAGCCGCTCATAGTTAGGTATGTTTGTAAGTCTTATATGTTGTTCATTGAACTGTTTGATTTTAATATAATCTGTTTTAAAAATATGGTATTTAACGATTTCTTGTATTGACTGTTCAGGTACTTTCTTGCAACTGTAATTGTTTTACTGGGATCAATAAATGAATTTGAACTGAATTTAATATAATCAACAAAATACTTCATGACTCATGAAGTGTCTGGTGTTTACGTGATAGGATTTTATTTGATGTAATGTGACTATTTTCTTCAGCCAAGTTAATCGACGAAGCAATAAGCTTAACACTATCAAAGTGGTACTAGGCTGCGCTTTGATGACTTAGAAAATTCAAAGAAACTGCATGAAACGAGTAATTTTAATGATCTTGTTATGCGTGGAGCTTAGAATCCATGAAAAATTGTGCGCAGAAGAAAGCTGCACGTGCCACGAATGAACTGCGATATTCCTCATTGCGATTATGCTGCGCGTGCTGCGGCAACAAGTATTTAAAAAAAACAAGAAGATAGCAACTGTCCGCGATCGGGGTCCTTTAGCGGGGAGGTTTAAGACTTTTAGGGTTAGTCTTAGGGTTAGTGTAGCCAATGTTTTGGTCCAAGTATTGTAAAGAGTGCCCTGCGGCTCGTTAGTATTCTGAATTGGAAGTCCACCCGACGGACCTCTAATACGCGAAATTTGAGGGTCGCCTGGAGCTCCCCTAGTCACAGCCTTTCTCTAATAATTACTTCTGAAGGTCACAATGACGCATATCGCCTTAACTGTGCTTTATGACCAGACAGTTTTAGCGACAGTAGTGTCTGAGGTTTTCATACACTGATTCAAATATCATCATCATCATCATCATCATCATCATCATCATATATCAGTTCCTGACGCCAGTTTTTTGGCGGCGATGGGTACAAATAAATTATCTATGCTATCCTCGGTCCTTTGTCTTGACTAGTGCAGCTCCTCTTAATGTTAGTCCAAATGTTATTATGTCCTCATTATTTTACGCTGTTTGTCTAGCACATTCTTGGTCTTTCATTGTGTAGTGCATTATGGAGAAAGATTGATTGATTGATTGATTGATTGATTGATTGATTGATTGATTGATTGATTGATTGATTGATTGATTTGATTGATTGATTGATTGATTGATAGAGGGAATCTGTCAATTACTGGCATTCTCTCTGCATGTCCAAACCATCGGAGTCTTAGCTGGAAGACTTTGTTTAGCAGAGTTGTTCGGATACCTAATGTAAAAAATCCGCATCGCTAAATTTTACTTCATTACTTAATTATTTCCACAAAACAATTTTAGAAAACATTTCACATCCGGACTATATTATCACACTAACATTGATTAACTCTTTCGCAGCTAAGTTGTTTCTGATGAATTTGCCCAACACCCAGCTCTACATAAAACTCTCGGGCAAAAACTTTGATAACATCAAAATAAAAATTGCGGAATGCGTCCGTGACATTCAGACCTGGTGCGCATCTATGCGTCTGAAGCTAAATGCCACCAAAACAGAACTCATTTGGTTCGACCGTCGAAGCCGACCGGACGATGATAAACAAATAAAATCTCTTCATCTCGAGTCTAACTGCACCATTCTACCATCTGATGTCGTTCGTGACCTCGGTGTTCTGCTAGACAGCAGCCTAAACATGACTCAACACATCTCTTCCGTCGCCAAAGCATGCTATTTTCACCTTCGCCGAATCCGACAAGTGAAACGCTGCCTCGACGAAACCTGCCTTCGTATCCTCGTCCAAGCTCTCGTCATCTCTCGCCTCGACTACTGCAACTCTGTCCTATCCGGTCTTCCTTCATCGACACTGCAACCCTTAACCTCAGTTCTACACACCGCCGCTCGCCTAATAAAAGATCTTGGTCCAAGAGATCACATCACGTCTACACTGCAACTACTTCACTGGCTTCCCATCAGCGCCCGTATCGCCTTCAAAATCTGCCTCCTCATGTATCACATTCACTCTGGAACCTCTCCCTCATACATGGCATCCATGGTCACGCCATGTTCACTTTTCAATACTAGAGGACTCCGATCGTCGACGAGAGGGGATTTCACCGTACTTCGCACAAACCGGAAGTTTGGAAACCGTGCTTTCTCTATCTCAGGACCCTTTGAATGGAACCGTCTTCCACCTTCAGTTCGACAGTGCATATCTGTTGCACAGTTTAAAACAAAATTAAAAACTTATCTGTTTACCTTGCACTATGACTAAGAATGTAGCGAAACGCGCTCTCGTGCAAGACTTGTCTTGTTAAAGCGCGCTATAAATTTTCATTTGTATTGTATTGTATTGTAACACTATAGTTCATGCAAATGCAAACTCTTCAAATCTTCAAAAATATAGACAATGTTTCTAAGAGTGTACATTAGGGTGGTTCTTAAAAATAAAAGTGTGAAACTAGTGTTCGCCAAGGTTCCATTTGATTCCATTCCATCCAGAAACATCACACAAAAAGCTGTATGAAAATTTTTTAATATTTAGGACTGCCACAACACCATCAAAGTTTCACCCTTTATCAAATATAGGAGCACTCGAACAGTAAGCATAATAGTTGAAATCAAAAATGAAAAGTGAGCATTTAAATCAGGAATAAATTCAACTGCCTGTAGTAGGCTAGGTCCAGATTACAGCACAATTACATTTATTGCATGCCTGGTTACTAGTGATTACACTGATTAGTGATTAAAATTATTTATTAGATTTATTATTATTATTGAGGAAATGGTAAAAAGTTAATAACTTCTACAAATATGGGCATATTCTGAAAATTACCACATCATTTTATTCAGTTTTAAGAGCTCTTTCTAGCGGTATATTGAATGGCAGTTAATTAGTTTTCAATTAGAATATTTTACAAGAAAACCTACAATTTTCTCGAAAAACGCGTTGTCTCGTAACTTTGGCCCTCTGGTGGGGGCGGAAGACATTAATCTTTTTTAAAATGTTGAACAGTGTTTGATCCATGCCCTTAGGCAACTTTTGGTTGCTATTACTTTTAGAATTTCTAATTTTCGCTTATTTTCCACTCCACCCTTTTGTGTATGCTTGTTCGAATAGATTTGTGGTTATCGATCTCAGGAACTCACGGATCAAATACCACTAAAATGCCAATAAAAAAAATAATAATAAACAATCAACGAGAACATAAACATTGTAGAAATTATTTTTAAGTTGTGCTTAAGTAAAATCATCCAGCTTTTCTGTTGAAAACTAAACATAGGTCCAAAAATGCGAATCAGATACTTATATCCTACTCGAAATGACGAAAATTATCTGTAAAAGTCAAAATTTCAAAGACGTTGTGGCAGTCCTAGATATTGTTCAATCCTGATAATTGTTGGGTTACATTACTTCTAAACCAATAGGCACGGAATGCCGGGTTGGCGAAAGTAAACAACTGAAGTTGAAAATTTTCCAGTAGAGATGCAACCACCTAGTGTACATGTAAATACGAACCAATGTGTTTAAGAATGGATGACACGTTGGACAGTGCTCAGACCATAACAAATCAGCTCATTGTTAAACACAATGGACGCTGCATCGATCACAGTGTGTCATCTGAACAGGAGTTTCCAATCATTGTCTTTTGAGATCGATCACCGCCAGCTAGGCCAGGGGTTTTCAAACTGTGGTACGCGTACCCCTGGGGGTACGCCAGGTGTCGCTAAGGGGTACGCGAAAATTTTTCAAAAATTAAAATTTTCTATAAGTTTATGGACTTCATGTCCATCTTTCTTTCATTGGCTATTCTACGTCCACCGTTCGCTTATTTTTCTGTACATTTCTGAGTTTATGCTACCGGCTGATTTTTCATTCCAGGAAAGAGACCAGTTTGTTGAACTATCATGTTATGGTGGATTGAAGAACGAATTCAAGAAAGACATGCATGCTGTGTGATTTTTGCCTGAAACGAAGAGCTGAATATGGATTAATTTCTGACAGAGCTTTAAAACAAATACAGAACAAAGCTTGAACTCGAACCAGATTTGCGATTGAAATTGACAAATATTAAACCAGATATTGTAAACCTGTGCATGTCAAAACAAGCCCACTGCTCACATTAACACTTTCTAATAGTGATTTTATTTTTCCTTTTTGTTGATATGACTACATTCTTAAGTTAAAATTATATTACTTTTAAAATTTTCTACCTATGACCACAGAATAGATAAAGCTTTATCTATAATTCTGTGCTATGACTAATACCCGGTTTGCACCAATGATTAAAAGGAGTTGTTAATTGCAAAGGGACTTCACGCTCGCGTGTTGTTTTTGATCTGACATTGTTGGGGTACGCCAAAATTAATTTTTTTACCTGGGGGTACAATAAAAAATAAAGTTTGAAAACCGCTGAGCTAGGCTACATGCATGCATGCTCTCAGAATCTGCCGAAGGAATAATATTCGCCAATACGTATTAGTATACATGTAGGTTTAGGTAGCAAATGTGACGAAATACCTATTAATAGATCACTACACGCCTGATGCAATAACATTCACGCCATGCACACATTAATGAATCAACATGATGTACAGAGTAACCAAATATATGTCGATTGTAATGTAACCGGACTCGGACCTCCTTCGGACTACTCTCTCGGATAACCCTCATGGCTAGACGCAGCGCTCGTGAATAAGCTGGTGCCATGAGCTTGGCTTTCGAGAAGTTTAGAGATTACGATTACGATTAATGTAATGCACTGTGACCTAGAGTAAAATAAAAGCTATTTGGCGTCCACAGTCTGTCCAATTTTGCTCTTAGCCTGACCAATTGCATGTGAACGAGCTACAAAATTTCACAACTTGGCATATTTGACCTTTAATAAATGCAACATTTAATTTTAACTTAATCTGGAGCTAGCACGGTTCGTTAACGGGGACCTAATTAAGTCGAGGCACCCATTCAAACGGGCAGCGAAGGTGAAGGAATTCACCCAATCAAACTTTAATGACGAGCTGCATTGGTTTCCCAGTCACTTTTAGTACATTCTCGTCGTTAAGTGAATAATGAGCAGGGTCGAAGCCATACGGTCGCTAATTAACATGCACATTTTTACATCTACCGTTTTCATGCCAAATTACTATATGTCACCAGATACAAGTATAAAGGCCCACCTGGAAAAAGAAATGCGTTTCCCGAGTATTTTGCCCACTGTTGCTTTCTTGGAGGGTCTAAACAAAGACGGTCAAGGATTGCAGTAAATTATCGAAAATTGCAGATCTTGTAAGGTCGTCGACATCAAGAAAGTAGATTTAATAGCTTTCCGCGTTCAAAAGAATGTGATTATATCGTGTCAATATAATATGGGCGCATTATGCTTGAATGTAGGCCGTATATATGTATATAATATGTGGACCTATGTAAATATGTATTGTATATATGTAGACTATGTATATGTAAAAATAGAGTGTGTACCTTGTATAAATGAAGTGTACAAGATTGCCAAAGTATAAAGGCAAAGTAGCCTATGCTTTTGCAATATATTATATAGATATATATATATATATAGATTATATATAGTAATCGCTCGATACATTTGTACCTTGATAAGTTGTCCTACTTAAATGCTTGCATATATATATTTATGATAGATATATATATATATAGACCTTGATTTATGTATTTGTCTATATTTAGCCAAATGAGCGCAAAGAAATTGCAGCTGTGAAATATTATAAAAGGCACACGGTAACAAAGGGCATTGACACGTCATTGGCAGGAAAGCATTTATCGTTCAAATTCACTGTCTTCCTGCAACGACAATACCACAACGCCCCGTCATACACATTCAGATATATCATATAACATTACATTATAACATTATATCATTACGCATTTAATGAGCGCTACTATCGAATGACCAAGCACCGATCGATGGCGCTGTGCAACTGTGAGTGAAGGACTTTATCAAGGGCCTATACACATAACTGTTAGTATGTAAGAGGAAGTACGAATCCGTACCCTTCGTGTTAGAAGACGACCGTTAAACCAAGTGGCAAACGCGTGCCTTGGTACTACAATTTGTTGAGCTATATAAATCTATGTCTGAACGCAAGTAGCCTATTTTGATCGGTGCTAGACATTTTAAATTTAATTGGGTTAAAGAGAACTGCTGGCTATATATATCTGCATTGGCCTTGTGTGAAACTGCTTACATGTACATTGTCTCTGTTTTTGTCTCTGTCTCTCTCTGTCTGTCTGTCTGTCTCGCGCTCACTGGTCTGATCCATCTTCCTTTCTTGTGCTCTAGAGCGCTTTAGCTCTTTCTCTCTGTAGTATCTCTCTCTCTCTCTCACCTCTCTGCCTTTCTCACTCTCTTGCTCTATATCTGTGTCTCTCGCTCTATCTGTTATTGACCATCTCTGTCGTTTTCTTCCTACCTCTGTATCTTTCTCCTTCGCTTTCTTTCAGCACGTTTTTTCCTTTCTCTCTTTGTCTATCTCTGTCTGTCTGTCTGTCGCTCCCTCCCTCTCCACCTTCCCTTCGCTCGCTCGCAAGCTGTTTCTCGCGCACTATTCTCTGTCGCTGTATCTCGTCGTGCTTATGGAAAGCATGTCAAGCCAATGTTAATAACTCAAAGCTGAAAATAGATTCGTGATGGCCACCTGTTATGACTGACACAATTCATCTTCTTCTCTCGGCTTCAACGCAATCTGGATCACTCGTCACTCATCGCGAACTAATAGGATATCGACTCGGAATTCTGGCCCAGCTGACACACTGACCAGCTGCGCTTGTTCAAGGCCACTGGGTGAGTTATTATCGACTAGAATTCTATAGATCTCATCCCATTGATATGTGTAATTACTGCTGAATATTAAAGAGAGTGGACAACCGCTAACAGCCGGAAGATTAAAGAGTTGATTGAAAAAATCGATAAGTTTAAGCCATACAGCAAAAATACATTACATATGTATACTATACGTACATAGGTATATAAAACATAAACACATATGCACGCATTCGTACATGCATACATTCGTACATATATAGATTCGTACATTACATACATTTGTACATTTATCTCAACACATGAATATTCGTAAATCCTTAAATCGTAATGCATGTACATACATACATACATACATACATACATACATACATACATACATACATACATACATACATACACACACACACACACACACAAACACACTTAAATTCGTTCCTGTCTGTGTCCACCTCACTCACCCACTTAGTGATTTATCATCTCTCTGCCATTATCTGTCCTCCGCCTGTCTCTGAAACCATAGAAAAGATGGAGGCTGTCTGAATATAGAACCATCATTTGTCTCCGTATCTTCTCCTTCCTCCCACATACATTCGTCTTTCCACGCAATGACCGTAACATTCTAAGAGCCATCGCAGACAGTAAATATCGCTATCGCCTGACGTACACTCGTCCATGAAAGTCTAGATTAACACAGCACATACTGCAACTAAATACGACGACGTTGTGACGATAGCGGTTGTTGAAATGTACACGCTTCAAGTGTATGACCTTCTGGATGAAAATGCGTTCTTTGAGTTTTATATGTGGCAGAAAAATAGAGACTTTTCTATTCGTAATCGTATTCTCAAAATTTCTAATGCGCTACTTAGAAAGTAAGCAGCTCAGGGTATCAGCTAATTCACGTTTGTATTGTATTGTATTTGATCATTTATAAAGCGCTTCTCATAGCATAAGCCTTTCAGAAGCGCAAGTAGTTGTAGTTGGAAGCTGGATGCTGATTGCAGGTAGCGGTTACTTTTATAAAAAAAAGTCACTCTGAATCATTTTCAGTGTACGACTACGAGCGGCGGAGAGGGGGCGGGTGGGAATAGGAGGGGACGGGCGGGTATGGAAGGGGACGAGAGGGGTGTACGTCCAATCTTTTAAGCCTGCGGGCGCTTCTGATGAAGGCAGAGATAGTGGAAGCAGTTTTTGAAGTGTTAAGCATGGTCACGATTGTGCTTGAAGCAGGTGCGCGTGAGGTTGGACATGCGATTAGTGGAGGAGAAGAAAGCATTGCTAGTTTCTTGATGAACTTCTGTCTTCTTAATGGTCTTTCCACTAACGTAGACAGAGTCTGTGAATAGTTTTTTTTCTTAAAGCAGAGCTATAAAAAATTTTAGCTGGAAAAGATGTGTCAATAACTCTACTTTTTGTCATGCTGGTTTCTTGATGTGCTGAAGTACTTTTGCTTTCGGGTAACGGAGAAAGGAGGAGAGAGAGAGAGAGAGAAAGAGAGAGAGAGAGAGAGAGAGAGAGAGAGAGAGAGAGAGAGAGAGAGACAGAGACAGAGACAGACAGAGACAGAGACAGAGAGAGAGAGAGACTGAGGCACAGGAAGAGGCGAAAGAGGTAGAAACAGATGGAAATAGGAGGAGAGAAAGAAAGACAGAAGAAAAGTAAGAAGAAACCGAGGTAAGGGTAGAAAGAGGAACAGAGACTGTGACAGACAGGGACAGTGATAGATAAAGACAGAGACAGAGACAGAGACAGAGACAGAGACAGAGACAGAGGCAGAGACAGAGACAGAGACAGAGACAGAGACAGATAGAGGATGGAAAAGAGACAGTTACGGATCGTGAAAGTCAGGAGAGAGGAAAAGAGATAAAGAAAAAAGAAAAAAGAAAGTATAGAGGGACAGAGACAGAGAGAGTGGGGCAGATAAAGAAAGAAGACAGAGAGGGCTACGAGGAGTACGGCTACACGACAATCACTGTCAAAAGGTGAAAAAATTACGGCATGCTTTTTAGAAAATTGCAAAATTCACGACGAATTCAAGGCGCCAATTCACAGTCATTATTGTATTCATAAAACATCGCACGGACAACACTTTTCACTCCGTTTACGACCTTACGTCAGCGCAGACACTGTGTGACTTAGTGAGAAAGTAAAAATTAACGATGCCATTGCTCCAAGTCAGAATACGATTGATTAATTTACTTTTGGCGCCATCTGGCAGTTGACTAAAAATGCCTTCGTTCTTGGCCAATGTATTATTCACGATCAAGGCGTTCGTTTTATGTCCAATTTGTTATGTTTAACATCAGAAATTTATGGAATTCGACACAAAAGTGCAGCACATGTGAAAAATCACGTGAAATTACGGGAAATGCTAAAATTCACGGCAAACGTCAAATTTCAAAGTTTCCGTGAATTCCTTGAATTCGTGATTTTCGTCTAGCCCTAAAAAGGAGGTAGGCCTACGAAAGAGGGGCCAAAGACTTCCTTCATGACGTTTAGACCTACTCGCATATTTCAGATATACATAATATTGTCCTGATGATAGAAAGTAATTTGGCTGTGCAGCTAATTGTATCCTAACCCAATTAGCGTCGTTGACAAAGACAGGCCTGTGAACATCGCTTCTCGCTTCTTTCGGTCGACAAAAGGTCTACGACGACATTTGTCTCAAATAGGGAACCAGCCTCGTTCTAAATGTCGCCAGCGTCGATTTGGTCTTTGCAGTCGTAAATAATCGAGTTATACGGGACTGAATGGGTTAGGTGTTCGAAGCCAGAAGGTTCCTTATTTACCTCTGTGTCCCTCTATCTCCGGCTCTTTCTCCCTCTATTCATATATCCCTCTTTCGTAACTATTTGCTACCCTCCTCCCTTCCTCCTCCCTCCTTCCCTTCCCCTATCTCTGTCTTTGTCTCTGTCTCTGTCTGTATGTCTCTGTCTGTCTGTCTGTCTCTCTGTCTCTGTCTCTGTCTCTCTGTTGTCTGTGTGTGTCTGTCTGTCTCTTTCTGCCTCTGTATCTGTCTGTCTCGCACCCTACCTTGCTCTCTCCCATCGAACCCTTCCTCCTTCCGTTACTCCGTCCATCAGCGACTTTGTAGCTAAGCCAAATGCACGGAGATCTCCCTTTCTAGGTTCAGCCAGTAAAGAGAATCTACTCTGGAGGCCTATATTTCAACATAGATACAAAACAGAGTAGACGAGGCGACTAAAGACCCCAACTCTGGAAAAATGATGACGTTTCTGGATCTCTGTAGATACGTAGAACGCACTCAAAAGTTCCCCTTTGATTCCTTCATCTATCAAATGATGTATCCAGCCGTCTCCAGAAGAATTGCTGATGAATGACCCAGGCCATAAATACACACATACATACATACATAGTTATATACATACTTGCATACATACATGCATACATACACACACACAAACGTACATACATACATACATACATTCATAAATATATACATACATGCATACATACATACATACATACATGTATACATACATACCATGCGTTTCTGAGTAGTAGCTGCAAAGAGGCGCTATATAAATCTTCGTAATGAATGAACATACATTTACATAGCCTACATACCGCTGATGTAGTTAGTACACAATAATATTATCTGATAGCATATGCGCCTGTTTTGTGCTTTTGCGTACATACCCATACATTTCTGATACACACCCATGCATCATCCGCGTTCCTATATTTATCCGATGTGGGATCTCGGCAACTTGAAAGATAAAAAGAATTGCATCTTTATTTGAAGTCGGTCGCCGATCGCAGACGTTTCTTCAGACAGGTCGAATGATTCAAGACGATGTGTAGAGAAGAAAGGATTTCTTTATGACGAAGATCGATTTCTTGTCCGCTGTGAACAGCAGAGATCGATACAGTCGATATGATTTATGATAGAGATAAATAAAATGAAAAGGACGATTTTTGGAGCCCATCACCAAGTCTAGGACTTCTTCAGATATTCTGAGCTATCTCTACTTCTGCGTCGCACCACCAAGTCTAGGACTTCTCCCGATTTCCTAAGCTATCTCTACTTCTGTATCGCATCACAAAGTCTAGGACTTCTCCCGATTTCCTAAGCTATCTCTACTTCTGTATCGCATCACAAAGTCTAGGACTTCTCCCGATTTCCTAGAAATCGGGAGAAGTTTAAAGAAGTTTAGGAAATCGGGAGAATTGTTTAAAACTCAGGAAATGTGACATTTTATTTATCTGCATCATAGAGAAGCTATCTCTACTTCTGCGCCGCATCACCAAGTCTAGGACTTCTCCCGAGTTCCTAAGCTATCTCTACTTCTGTGTTGCATCACGAAGTCTAGGATTTCTCCCGATTTCCTAAGCTAGTTTCTATTTCTGTGTCGTCGACTCGGATGCAATAACAGCTCAGTTCTATTCATTCTGAGTTCAGTTGAATTACTTTCATTCTCGTTTTACCCAATTAAATCGAATTGCTGTTGAACTCAATTCGCTTGCATTAGATTGCTTTCGTGTTAATTTTACCCAATTCAATCAATAGAAAGCTCGACTCAATTTATTTGAAATTTTTTAATTTCGTTCTAATCTTGCCCAATATAATCCAACTGAAGCTCAACTCAATTCATTTTCATTTTCTTTCGTTCTAGTCTTAAATTATCCAATTTAAAAGAAGCTAAACTCAACTCACTTGAATTAAGTTGACCTGCTTACCCAATTCAATGCAATTGTTTCTAGTTAATTAGAGTCTTACCCAATTCAATTGACTCTTATTCATTTGAGTCTTACCAAATTCAACATCAAATCAAAATAAATTGTTTAAAACTCAGGAAATGTGACAACTTAAATTGATTATCTCGCTTACATGGACTATTTTCTATTTCATTGCATTATATTGCATCAACGTAGACTTACATTACATTAACTTAGAGTCCAACACCTAAATTACATCAGCAAAGAGTCTAAGTTGATGTAATGTACGTTTAAGTTGACGTAATGCATGTCTAAATTGATGTAATGTAGGCGTAAGTTAATGTAATGTAGGTCTAAGTTGATGTAACATAGGTCTTAGACATAGACACAGATTACATCAACTTAGACAAGCATTACATCAACTTAGACAAACATTACATCAACTTAGACAAACATTACATCAACTTAGACAAGCTTTACATCCACTACGACTTACATTGCATCAGCTTAGACATTCAATACATCAACTTAGACAAACATTACATCAACTTAAATCTACATTACATCAACTTAGACATACATTACGTCAACTTAGACATGCATTTAATTGACATACCCAGGGCATTCTGAACGGCAAGCGCCCCTGTGGCACATGGTCCTAGGACTCTCCTTTGCCGTTCGGAGTATACATGAATAAGTCATTGAGCTGCTTCAACTCAAATACCATAGTTGCAAAGTGGAATGACCAACGTGTAAATGGAAACCACTCAGAGAATGGCTTTGATCTGGTGCACAGTGGGGTAGGAACGCAATCTTTATGCGTTGAGAAGTCTCACCCGAAGATAAAAGGCCACAGGTGAAAAGCTTAGAGAAACACAGGGAACCTAATAAGTATGCTTTTATCAAGAGTTACAGTCCAGACACCACACACACACACACCCATACATACATATACGTGAACATACATACATACATGACCATACAATTATACAATATGCATACATACATATATGCATACATAAATAAATGAATAAATAAATACATACATACATACATAAATACATATTATATCGTCGTTTAATATTTTCAAACTGACAATTACGCAGTTTAATTACAAATCAGTATGAACAGATGATAACAAGTTATTACAGGAGTCGAATTATACTGTATACGGCAGCCATGCAAGGCGCCCATCACGTCCTACATCTCATTTTTCCAACGTGCCATCTCGTAAATGATAGGCTGAGTGGACCTTTGGGATGGTTGCGTGAAGCTATCCCGCTACCTACTGCTCTTCACGCCAGTGATGTTACCACTACACTATGGACGTCCCCCCACCCCAATACATACATCCGCACATACATGATACAGGTGTATGTGCTGATAATGTGCAGGCATGATAACAGCTCGAAACACATAAGTGCACAAATAAATACATATATCCGTACAAACATACATATATGTATGTATATATCAGAGTACTTGTATAGCGCCATTAATTACTCACATTGATGAGCCAAATCCGTTCATTCACCCGAAGAATAAAAACACATTAATTAACAGCGTAAGGAGAGAACGCCTGTTCTATCTGGACTATACCTTTGCCCCAAAATGGCGCTACATCATCAATCTTCCAACAGTATGGCCTACGGGTCAGACTGACCGCAAGGGATCATTCATCCGTCTATCGAACTGTCATCAATCGTATATATGTGATGCATTTACTATATACATACAAACATAAATGAATACATGCATATATACTTACATACAATGTGATACATACATGCATACATATAAAGATATATGCATACACACATACATACGTACATACATGCATACATACATATATACTTACATACAATGTGATACATACATGCATACATATAAAGATATATGCATACACACATACATACGTACATACATGCATACATACATATATACTTACATACAATGTGATACATACATGCATACATATAAAGATATATGCATACACACATACATACGTACATACATGCATACATACATGCATGCATACATAATTTAATTGTAATCGAACATTTATATAGCGCCGCTCAAAAATCAGCAGCGCTCTCGACCTGCGTCAGTGCATGCATCAGGGAACAAGAAAGTCTTAAGACGTCTACGGAACTGGGAAGGAGCAGTGGCGGCACTACACCAGGGCAAGCAAGGGCAAATGCCCTGGTAAAAAGCCTTTGCCCTGGTCGTTGCCCTGCCAGAATTTTTGCCCTGCCGAGAATTTATTTGGGCCATAAATCGCCCGTGTACTGGTTACTTGTATGATTGCTCTGGTTATGCCCTGGTTAAAAAAAATGTCTGGCGCCGCCACTGGGAAGGAGACATTACATACATAAATACACACATACATAAATACATACATATATGCATACCTACATGCATACATACATACCCTACCTCAGGTTTAGCTATCCGCAGAAATCTTCGCTCTGCATCTCGAGGCAAACTTGCTGTTCCCTTTGCGCGCACTTCAAAGATGCAACTTCGTGCCTTCTCAGTGGTTGGGCCGACCATCTGGAATAATCTTCCTTCAGATCTGCGTGTTCTTCTAGCTGGAGACTCTGCATACACCTTTTACAAGAATTTGAAAACTATTCTCTATCGCCGTAGTTGGGCTGGGAGCGCCTCTGAGTAGGTGACTTGCGAAGAATAAGTTGTCATGTCCCTGTGGAATATGGAAAGATGGACAAAAATCAAAATTATGGAAAAGATTTGCTTTGGTCTCATAATTATGACATTAGGCTCTTGTCATTTGATCTAGCAATGCAACTGAATACTCAAGATCATCCAGTTTCTGGTAGTCTGCTCAGAGAGACTACTTACAGGGCATCATGAAAAGCCTTCCATATTTTACCATAATAGTCCCAGAAGCAATTAGAAGAAGTAGTGCAGTAGACTTTAAACGGTCGCTGGTTGAGAAATGTTACCATGAAGCACGTGATGGAGCATAAGAGGAAGAACTTAAAATCTGGAACATGGACTAGACAAGTATTAACATTGTTCGTAAACTGTTCAACATATTTACAATTATACGTGTCCGGTAATATTATCCACTTAATTCGCAGAAAGTCACAAGAACTGGTGGTTGCTAAAAGGCAACTACTGACGCCGGCTCTTGGTTTAGCATTCTATTTTTAGATTGACCGAGAGAACGGATCCAAGCAATATTCTGACCGAATGCATGCACAGGCATTTTGAAGTATACATAGAATCTCACTTCAGGATTTCGTAGGGTAATTATGTGTTTTCCGAATTTTAAGTAGGATGCGTTCCCACAGGCATCGTGACATGCGTTGAAGCTATGGTGGTTATACATGTATGCCACAGCTGTGTGGGTGTTACTTCGTACATTTTACAATTAAATGTATCTGGGGCACGGTAGCCGATTGGTTAGAGCGCTCGGCCTGTAACGCGGAGAGTACGGGTTCGAGCCTCGTCCGAGGCAGTTACTGTGTAGGGGCCTTGAGCAAGTCCTTCGCTCACAATTGCTCTGCAATATAATTGTATCTGCGACTTCGGTGTGTGTGCACTTCTGAACTTTGTAAGGAGGGCAATAATCAAAGTAGGGCCTACAGTTGTATTGTATTGTACATTTATAGCATCAGTTTAGATGACGTTTGTTCCATTTTCACTTTATTCTACCTAAATTCTCCATGCGGAGGTGTAGGCCTATACAGGGGAGGGGACATCACATAAAAGGCTGTATAAAATTTTTCTTGGAAAATTATTAGGTCTTTAGTTATCAAAACATTTTGTATACCACCCTTTTGCTGCTCAACATAATGTGTGATCTCTTTTTCTACTTTATGAGATTTACTTTGTTGGCTTATCAGATTTCATGCAATTTTCAGGCTTTAGTATATTTGTGTTCATTCTGCAGATTTTGACCTTTCTTAGTTTGCTGATTTGTGATGACCTCTTTATAGTTGGCAGTCCTCGCCCCCAAAACACGATATTGCAATGGCGTCCTTCCAAGGAACTCAATTAAAGGTATGGCCAGACTGCCCTGTATACACTCGTTCTTATCTATCTCTGCCACCCGATTACATTCTGCTAATGTAGGCCTACACAGGCCACTTCGATCGCTGATTCACCTTTTGTGTCATTTCGACGGATTGTATTGTCCAAATGGAGAATTTGCTTAGTAATTTCTCAACTGCATAAGTTAAAACGCTTTCGAGGCTAAATATTTTGGGTAGGCTTGATATTTTGCCTGAAATAATTATGTCAAAGCTGTTTTTCCCTTGTCATGTAAAACGTACATCTGGCGAATGTTTGACAATGTGCTATGCAGTGCTATGCACCAGCATGTCACTCTATACATGATAATTTCGACCCATGTGATATTGTTCAAGGCACTTAGCAACATGCATCATTCAGTCACACTGTTGCAACACGTGTTCCACTGGTCACGCTATTTTTCAGCCAGCTGCTACAGATCTAATGGACCACGGATTGTATTTCATACCCTTATATCTGGCTCGAAAATAATGTTCATTTGGTCCGCATGGTAATCGAGAGACTGTTACTCTGTTACATCCTGCCTTACTTAAAATCGTTTATTTAACGACGCCGTCATATCGACGATGATTGGCGTGCATCCTGCCTTAATGGTGTCCCTATATTATCAGCACTCACTGAAATTGTGTCGCCTCTACCCTTTACTTCAGGATATCCGGCTTTTGTCGCAGTAGGTCATATGTCGCCGCGTTTCCACTGCTGTTATCTGCTATACTGGGGGGCCCAGTGGCGCGTTGGATAACAGCTGGCGTAGAGAGCGAGAGGTACCGAGTTCGAACCCCGTAGGGCGGATATGCTTTGTAGGCTGCTATATATTAGCGCCGTGTATTGCAGGCTGTCTGTTCTGTTAGTAGTTAACTAGTTAAGATTGTTTCAACTGCATAACATGTAAAATTGTAAATGTACAGCGCAGTGCGTTTGTCAGGCGCTTAATTAAAGAAAAGATATTATTATTATTATTATTATTATTATTATTATTATTATTATTATTATTATTATTATTATTATTATTATTATTATTATTTATTATTATTATACAAAAAACTGTAATGTCCTTCGTCGACTTCTGTCCATGTTTAGCAATTATTTCAGCGCTTTTCCCCAAGACGTCGACTTTAAATTTGTCGACACCCGCCCTCGATCAGCCCTTAATGTCAACCTTTGTCGACAACAGCCTCGAAAGTATTGTCGAGTGGCAGCTTTGTCTATCTGACTTATTATTCGTTTCTGTTGTGGACTGTGTGCCTTTTGATGGTAGTTTCTTTGCTTGTTATTTTGGCCTAAGTGACTGCAAGAGGACTTCCTCGTGTATGATCGATCCTAGAACTACGGACATCTTACGCTATCTACAGCTGGGTGTATTTTTTTAGTCTTGGCAGAGGAGGATCGACGCGGGTCTCTGAAGTGAATTCGACCGTTAGTCACTGGTGGCACTTCGATCTCACCATAGCCTGCGCAGTGTGATTCTCCTTACAGATTTTATTTTAGTTATAGTTACAGTTATAGTTAATGGTTTTTTTTATTTTAGTTATAGTTATAGTTATAGTTAGTATTATTTTTAGTTATAGTTATAGTTATAGTTAATGGATTTTTATTTTTATTTATTTTAGTTGCTACCTAGTTACAATAATTAAGGCTATAAGCAAAATTGTTCGTATTAACACGCTGTTTCACAATTTGCTCAGAGCTTTGAAAGTCTTTGAAGCGTGGGTGCATTCAGCTTCATGAATACACAAGTTTCCAAAGTAACTGACAAATTGCACAATACAAATATCGCATTTTCTCGTTCTCATTTATGTCGAATCGTCCATATTGCACTTGCTATTTTTATTTTTTACATTAACGAAAATAAAGATGAATTTTCGTTAGTGTTATTTTCGTTATAGTTATAGTTATAGTTAATGATATTTTTTAGTTATAGTTATAGTTATCGTTAACGAAGTCATTTTATTTTCGTTAACGAATATTTTCGTTATCGTTATCGTTAACGAGAATCACACTGAGCCTGCGCCATTTTATGTTCACAACAAGGCATTTATAGCAGACCAATACTCGAACACTGTGATGTAGTATTATTGTCATTATGCGAAATTATTCTGGTCAGTTCTTCTATTACACACATCTAATACAAACATCAAGACCTAATAATTATTTATTAACATTAATTTTGATAAATTTATTTACAGCTATCAAATTACCTGTCTCAATGCCTACTGTTACAGTAGATTTTAGATGGTTTTTGACTAGACGCCTTAGAATAATCCGGTTGCTGTGACTTTCTGCTCCAAATAGATTAGGACATAATGGTCATTCGTGATTTATTAACTATAATCGTAATCGTAATCGTAATCGTAATCTGCAAATTTCTACAGCGCCACTCGAAAGCCAAGCGCAGGGCTTATTCATGAGCGCTGCGTCTAGTCAGAAAAGAGTAGTCCGAGGGAGGTCCGAGGGAGGTCAGAGTCCGGTTTCAAGAGGATCAGAGGGGTCAGAGTAGCTGCTAAGGTGGGTTTCGTTTAGGTCGAGAGTTAGAAGACCTTTACAGGATCAGTTGAGTCGGGGTAAAAGTTCTTGAAGAGGAGAGACTTTAGTTTCAAGTGGAAAGCCTTGGAGGTGATGGATAGAGGAGCCTGATGCGGATGATGGTGGGTGATTGTAGGTGATGGTTGAGGAACCGAAACAGTGCGGAATTCAGGAGGTAGGTCGTTCCAGAGACGTGATGCAGTGTTGGATATTGCTCGGTTGGAGAACTTGAGATGAGTAGTGACAGGAGGTTGAGAGAGACTGCGAACGGAGGAAGATCTGGTAGAGCTGGTTGGCTGGATGGTGAAGAGGTCGCGAAGATATCTGGGCTTGGAGTATTGTAGAGAGTTGTAGGTTATTGATAAGACTTTGAAGTGAATTCGCTCTGAGATTTTTAGCCAATGGAGTGATTTGAGGATGGGAGTGATATGATGATGCTTGGGCGTTCTGGTGACAGCTTTGGCTAATAAGTTTTGGATGAGCTGCAGACGCTTTAGTTGGGTAGATTCACGGTTGAGAAAGAGGGAATTGCAATAGTCGAGCTTTGAGTGGACAATGGAGGTAGCAATGGTGGAGGCATTTTTTAAGTCGAGCATGGGTCGAATGCGGCGGAGGTCACGAATGTACAGAATGTACAACTATACAGATTAGGGTGATTCAAAAACAATTTTTAGGGAAATTTAACGAGCATAGTTGCTAATTTTGTTCCTTTTATGTACAGAATCAATTCTGTATAAAAAAATTCAAAATAAAATGCATTTTAGAGGTCGCTCAATGAGCACAAAAGTTTCCATACAGTCGTATTCAAGTTACAGAGGGGATGGATACCACCCCCATTAGTTTTTCGACTATAGCTTATTGACTATTCTACCTAGAAGAGAATCAAATATACCATTCTTTAGAGGGAATGTAGGGCTTCATTTACATACTTATATGTTTGTCTTTTGGAAACTGGAAGTGATCAAAATAAATAATAATACGCGTAATATGCGTGAAAAATGGCTGAATGGAAGCACTCCCCCTTAGTTTTTTGTCTGTAGCGTATTTATCTGTCTTCCTGGAAGAGAAACAAATATACCATTCTTTAGAGGGAATGTAGGGCTTCATTTGCATACTTACATGTTTGTCTTTTGAATAACGGAAGTGATCAAAATAAATAATAATACGCGTAATCTGTGTGAAAATGGCTGAATACGGCATCACAACGTAAACCGATATATATGTATGGATATATATGTATGGATGTATATTTATACGTATATAAACATGTGTAGGTATGTATTTGTGTATCTTGGATACATAGATCAGTTTCAAAACACACATAATCTTATATTGTTTATCCAAAAAGTACAAAATGTACGCAATAATATAAAATATCACTAATTATCGGTTCCTTTGTTAAAAATGATGTAATTTCGAGGTGCATTCACATAATGTACAACTGAATATACCATTTTGTACAGAATTGAATGCTGAATCCATTGGTGTATTACAAGAAATGATATGTGAAACCAAACCCGAAATCCAGGGGGGGTGGTAACCACCTCCCCTTGGTAGCCAGCGTCACAAAAAAACCTAGGTAGCCTGAGGGTTAAGTAATGGCAGCTACCAAGATAGCGAGGTCCGACAAGTTTATGTGATCCAATTCAGATTCTGCTTTGAAAAATGTAAGGTTTTTTGTCTGCTGTATCTTCTTGTAAATCTTCAGGAGGGGTATTCAACTGTTTTTGTTGTACAATGGGATCTTGACTTCATAGCCAAATTCATGTTTCCATCGTTGTCGTCATCAGCTAAATTCATGTTTCCATCGTCGTCATCATCATCATTATCGTCTTCGTCATCATTCACGTTGCTGCTCTTGCAATCCTAGTTGCCCGATTACTTGAACTAGACCCTTCAGCTGATTTTCTTAGCATTTGATGCTTCTACCTGGGTTCAAGTATGATCTTGTGTTTTGCAACTCTTGCCTCTTTCTTACTAAAATCCTTGTCATCAGCCATGCTCATCTTTCGTGGTTCTCGCTGATCTGCCAAAACCCACTTATTCTCATCAATTTTTAGAACATGCTCAGTTTGCTAATTGGCAATATCAAAAATGAGATGCACTTTTCAACATATGCATCTGGCTTTTCTGTGACTCAGAGTCCCTGTTTTTACTTTTCTTGATAAAAATAATTATACTCCTCCACTAGACCCTTTGCTTTTACACTATCTTCGACTAAAATGCTGTAAGAATTCTAGCCTTGTTCCAAATTCAGATTAACTTGATAATCATTGCATTCAAACTCTCTGACAGTCTTCTACAAAATCTTGTCATGATAAAAAAAACGAGAAATGTGCATAGCGTGTGGCCTCCTGTAGGCAATACATTAATAGGAAGGGTTGCTTCTGGTTTCCCAATTAACATGACTTCAGTCTTAAACCTTGTCGCAGAAGTGCAAAAGTTTTCTTCCATTTACACTGCTAGCTGTAATGCGGTAAATAAAGCCATTATCTATATACTGTTGCAGCTAGGTCTATAAGAATGATGCATAAACGAATTAACTGCTGAAAGCCAGTTTTCATTATCTTTTAAATCATACTTCGAAAAATGGGATTCTCACAAAAATGACATTTATGAAATGAAGATTTAAAAAACTTCAATTTCAGCAAAAAGGGCATTAAAACAATGCTTTTAATTTTCTTTCTCACACTGTCTAATACAAATTCTATACGGCTAAAAATATACATTTGTACCTTTTGTATATAAATATGTGAAATTATTCCTACTTCTTAACAATGACGTCACAGCTCAGAATAAATATTACATGGTAATATACAACAAAGTTGGAATTAATTGTGTTGTTTATGTATGGCCTATGACTATGTACATAATTCTTGCTTATAGGATTGTTGCCCAATGTAATTAGGATTGTTGCATTCCAGTGTCTCGTCAATGGCAATTTCGTTGTTTCTTCAAAATTTGAAGAAACAACGAATGTTTACTGGTCGCTCAATGCCCTGAAATCTGAGTTGTTTCTTCAAATAGACCCCTCTCAGATTTCAGGGCATTGAGCGACCAGTAAACATTCATAGATTACAGTAAAATTTTGCTGAACTGTTCAGAAAGACCAAAGGAACAAAGTTATCAACTATGTCGATCAATCAGAAAAAAATAATTTTTTCCCCATTGTGACGTGAATCACCCTAATACAGATGTATTGAGAATATGTGAGAACTTCACGAGATTTAATTGGAATTACATACTTGGAAACAAGTGCTGATGGAGCATCATATACGCCCAATGGACATGTTACATTCAAAACGAATCTTAGCATCCTTAATCCCTAATTGCTTGTCTGGCCCATATCATATCGCATTAAATTCAATCATGTGCCGTATAGGCAACCTTACCGTTTGCATGTATTTCCGTGTTTAGTTCTGTGCAATAGGACGATTAATATATCGTATCATCGTATGATTCTTAACCTAATCGTAAACTTCACTCTAAAATCTTAGTCGTTTGACTAATCTAGTCTAGTCTAATCTAATCTAATCTAATTTGGCACAATCATGATGCGCAAAACTAGAGTCGATGGTAATTTCTCAAAAAAACAGCATTCCGATTAACCCGTTGAAGGTGAGGTGGGGTATGACATACCCCATAGCTATTCTACACTGCTTTTTCTACGGAAAACGTAGAGCCAGCTTGGATTATTTTTTTCTACCTTAGTGAATGTGAAATACGGACACTTTAGGACACTTTCAGGTACTCTTGGACGCCATTTTTAAAAAGTATTTTGCATATTAAAGTGAAATTATAATTTTTCGTGCACCTATATCTTTAATGAATTAAAAAAGTAACGACACAGTGCCGAAAAAATTGTGCAATTATAAGATATTACTGCATATAGTGTTGCATCGATGCAAAATTGGTCCATTATTACGGGTATTATGTCACGTGTTCCCAAATGTAAAATGTTTCGAGGGCCACGAAGATGCCATTGCAAAGGGCCGCTTTGATTTTGAGCGCCACCACGCTGGCCATATCAATTATGATTGAAAACTGTTATTTGTTCCTGAAAATCACCAGTTTAGCCGATAATTGGTTACATAACTATAGTTTAGCTCACAATTTATGTTATGTACTTGATATTGCGACTTGCAAATAATTATATGTATTGGGGTATGTCAGACCCCACCTCACCAAAAACGTTACAGTGCTTCACCTCACCTCCAAAGGGTAAACTATTCTAGGTCATTGATGTCAATCTCATTCACAGGGCTCAACTTAGATCAGGCAAGTTCCTTTCCAAGTCAAGACCCAAAATTTGGAAAAACAGGCAACAATTAAAACGGAGTTTTAAAAATATTGTTTAACTTAATTTTGCATTTATTACCGGGGAAAATGTCAGTAGACCTAATTATGAAACTTGTGACTAATATGCCCGCTCTGTAGACTACCTGTAGTTTCCAGCAATAGAGCGCTACCGACGAGGACAGTTAACCCCTTATAAGCCAGAAGCCCCCAGGGCAGGCAGAGTTAATATAAATACATATTATGTATAGGTAAGAGAAAGTAATCAAGCGTATCATATTGTTGAATTGAAATCAGTAAAAAAGTAAGTGGTGGCAATATATATGCCATTGGCTGTTTGGGCTACACATGAGGTGGCAACATACTTGCCACTTAGCTGTTCATACCACACTAAATAACTGTAAGCTGGTACCCTGTTTAGATTTTTGTGTGTTAAACAGTATCTGGTGGTGACATCTTGTGAATCCACATGCATTAGGTTAGTGGCAAAATACTGTACATTAGTTGTTTATTATACCGCATCATCCGCATGTAACGGCAAATATATTGCCACTGGCTTATAAAGGGTTAAGAGAAGAGTATCGGTTGAGATCAGCGTGACTAAACTAGCTTAATTAATTTTGCGAGGATCTCGTAGTTTGGAATATGTATATGTTTTGCTTCATTTTTCAATATTTACACAAACTTTCTGAAATATTTAAAAACTTGCTTGGCATCATCGAGTTCATTTAATTTGAAATTTATTTTGTCATTATGCAGCTAGCTTCACTTCTTCCGAGACCTAAGAGCTTAATTTATTACATATTCAGTGTCTTCTTAGGCAATATAAGAAAACATGGCATTGTGTCAGATGTCCTCAAGCTGTTGGACTTCGCTCAAACCTTCAGGCTCAATTACCTTTAGTATGGAAGTAAACATAAAGTGTACATGTTGCGTGTGCTTATGTCAACATCAGCCATCAGAAATAGACCTAAATGTATGTTCCTTTTAGTTGCATTAAAAACATGCTAAGAGCAGAACAACATTTCCGTGATCTTAAACCCAATTTTATCTGATCTTGTTTTGTCTCTTTCAATCTTAATGTAATTTTATCCAACTGACCCAAGGAAAAATACATTTCTAGTAAACATATAAATTAATTAGTTAAGCCTACTTTTAACCTGAGGCTAATTATTTATGCATTAGTTACTCTGTATCAGATTCTGGCCAATGTTTTATCTTTGGCTAATTGATTTGAACAGCGATTTTTCTTTCACCATGTCACTTACTTTAATCGAATCTTCTGTAGCATCAAAATGAAAATAACCAAGCATCATTCCTTCGTTCTTTCGTTCACTCGTTTAAGCGATCACTTGATGATGATGATGATGATGATGATGATGATGATGATGATGATGATGATGATGATGATGATGATGATGATGATGATAATGATAGCCGTTAGGATTCTAGATGTTACGCTAAATTTATAAATATTCACTCAAACTTTCTGAAATATTTGAAAACTTGGTTGGTTACACCAAGCTCATTTAATTCGTAATGTATTTTGTCATTATGTAGCTCCACTTCTACTGTCATCTACTGAGACGTGAGAGCTTCATTTACGACGTATTTGTGTCTCAAGTAATACATTAATAGGAAACATGGCATTGCGGCAGATTTCTTCAAGCTGGTGGACTTGACTCAAAATTTTAGGCTTATTTTAAATGACTTGAACTTGCATCATCAGGACTCAGGCGAGTCTGGACTAGAGTAACCAGGAAAGTAAAGTAAAGTAGAGCTAAAATGTCTCATGTGGAACATGGGGAGGTGATCATTTCCCGTCCTTCGACCCTTTATGACAGCAGTGGACAACTCCTAAAGTCTTGGATACGACGTCAGTGTATCGCAGGACATGCCGTTTACATTCTAGTTAACACCGCTTCCAAATTATATTTCCTGATAGCAGAGGCAAATGCGTATGGACACTACACAGCCTGTCCATGGCTGTTACACAGAATCCCTTATCGGACTCAAACGTGAGTGCAGTCTTATAACTGCTTTTCAGACCCAGAGCACTAAACGAATAGACCACGATGCAGGAACAAGGAAGGTTTTGAAGTTTCGAGGACAGTTGGCAACAAATACATAAAACTCATATTTAAAATTAGTTTTTGCAATCTATTTTCAGCTGTTACAGGAAAAGTGAAACTAATCCTCATTCTTTTGCAAGGCAGGTTTTACTGTTAAAGTTTTAATACGGTTACCAATTGTATCGTTAAACTACAGTAATGGTTCATGTGACGTGTGCCTCTGTCAAAAATAGTCGTCAGAGATATGTTCCTTTCAGCTATTTAAAAATTATGTTAAGGAAAGAACAACCTTGCCAAGCAACATAAACAACATGATGGCTTCTTTAGGGCTGTTATCATTTTGAATAATCAAGGGTTGCTCCAAGTGAAACCAGAGTCAAGAACAGACTGCATTTCTTCTTTTATTTACTTTGATATGTACTCATCTGTTTCGCAAAGGACCAAGTTTGAATATTGCAAAACATCAAACAAAATAAAATCGAACATTTGATTAAAAATCCACTTGAGTAGGCTAATATATCAAGCTTTAAAACTAGCTAGCAATTGTATTTTCCAAATTGTTGTTCTCTTGAAAATGACAGCACGTCAGACAAAATAAAATCGAACATTTGATTAACCTTCGGAGGCCGAAACTCCGTTTCGAGACACTGAGGCCGAAGTGGGGTAGTTTTCTACCCCAAAGAAATATGTAATATCTCAGCTCACAGGTAAGCTACAATGACAAATGAGGTCTCGATTCTGATATTTCCAAGGTCAAGGAATAGAACTATCGCATTGGGAATAGTGTGGGAATAGTAATTTTCAAGATGGCGGCCAATATGGCCGCCGAAACAAAAATATGTATATCTAAGCTCATACATAAGCTACAATGTTAATAAAGTGTCCATTGTAATACTTTGAAGGTCAAGGAATCAAAATATAGCACTGGAAATAGTGTGGAAATAGTACTATTCAAGATGGCGGCCAATATGGCCGCTAAAAGAGAAATATGTATATCTGAGCTCATTGGAAGGCTACAATTACAGATGAAGTACCGAATTTTATATTTTAAGGGTCAAAGAATCGAACTATCGCAGTGGCAATAGTGTGAAAATGTTAATTTTTAAGATGGCGGCCAATATGGCCGCCAAAACAAACATATGTATAACTCAGCTCATAGATAAGGTGCAATGACAAATGAAGTGTCGAATTTCATATTTTCAGTGTCAAAAATCGATTTCTCGTAGTTATAATAGTGCGGGAATGTTACTATCCAAGATGACGGCCAATATGGCCGCCAAAACACAGAAATATGTATATCTCACATTAATGGCAGGCTACAATAAAACAATTAAGCGTCGAAATTAATATTTTCGCGTTCAAGGAATCGCCTTTTCGTAGCAGCAATAGTGTGAAAATTTAAATTTTCAAGATGGCGGCCAATATGGCTGTCAAAACAGAAATATGTCTATCTCAGCTCATAGATAAGATACAATGACAAATGAAGCGTCGAATTTAATATTTTCAGGGTCAAGGAATCGAACTATCGAAGTCACAATAGCGTGGGAATATTGCTTTCCAAGATGGCGGCCAATATGGCCACCAGAACACAAAAATGGCTATATCTGAGCATATAGGTTAGGGTTGACGGCCATGTTGGCCGCCATCATGGAAAGTAACATTTTCACACTATTGGCACTGCGATCGTTCGATTCCTTGACCCCGAATATGTTACATTCGACACTTTATCTGTTATTTTAGCCTAAAAATAAGCTTAGATATACACATTTTATGTTTCGGCGGCCATATTGGCCGCCATCTTGGATAGTACTATTTCCACACTATTGCCAATGCGATAGTTTGATTCCTTGACATTGACACTATTACAATGGACACTTTATTTGTCATTGTAGCTTATGTATGAGCTTAGATATACACATTTTTGTGTTTCGGCGGCCATATTGGAAAGTACTATTTCCACACTATTGCCAATGCGATTCCTTGACCTTGATAGTATTACAATGCCATTGTTACAATGGACATTTCATTTGTCATTGTAGCTTCTTATCTATGAGCTCAAATATACACAATGTATTGTTTTGGCGGCCATATTGGCCGCCATCTTGAAAACTGACCTTTCCACAATTAGGCGAATATCAAACCTCAATTCCGTGGTAGAATCAACACTTCATTTCTAATTGGAGCATAATAATGAGATAATATCTTCTATAAATACAATATTCATTATGAACGAAAAAGTAGTAACGTCGAGGCCGAAGTGGGGTAGATTTCTACCCCATGACACTTTGAACTGAAATAACTTTCTCAGACAACATGACAACATGACATGATGATCGTTTTGGTGTGGGAATATGTCGGGTGTGTTAACTTGTAAACATGTGGGACGTCAAGCTATGACTACCTACAGTTACTCCGCAATCAACATGCAAACACCGCTGGGGTAGAAATCTACCCCACTTCGGCCTCCGAAGGTTAAAAACACGCATGTTAACATATCAAGCGTTAAAATTAGCTAAATATCATTGTATTTTCCAACGTTGTCCTCTTCATTATACTGTAGCATCACATCAAACAAAATAAAATCGAATATTTTTTATTTGAAATATATCTATAATTATATCAAGCGTTAAAACTAGCTAACAATTGCATGGTCCAATGTTGCCCTATTGGATATCATCAAACAAGATAGCAGGACATCCCACATACCAGACCTTGGTTGTAGCAATACATCAACGAATGAATCTTGAATATAATGCTAAATCTAAAGAATCTTTGTTCTGATTATGTCACGATTTGCTTCACAATGTGTTTGGAGACAGATTTATTTCAGCAGAATAATTACTTCTGAATTTACTCTCGTGCCATAAAACCATCCTCCTATTATTTGATACTAAGTCTTGTCAAGATGGAGAATCTTTGTGGAAAAGTTGCCTCCAACCCACAGGTCGGGGCTATGTCTAATGACCGCACAACCCGACCATTCAATTCCTCTCTGGTTTATCTTGGCAACAATATTGTCGTAGCATCTCTCTGCATGAAAACAATCATAAACATTGTCGACGATCTTCTTGGCATCGTCGTATCTGTCAGAAAACTTCGGGGGATCACTTTTCGTTCGGTAGAAGACAATTCCACACTTTCCGTTGCGATGTAAGCTATCAACGCGGTGTCCGTTAAAACAATGCTTATCCGACCCCTGCAAATCGTTGTAGACTAGAACGAAGTTCTCCAGCCAGTCGTACTTATCGCTCATAAAATTCGTTATCTTGGTGAGTAGGCCCTTGTTTGATCCACCCTCATCAAGTATCCTATTGAGGTCATTGAGCATGTTATCTCTGAAGTTTTTTACGCATGTGTCGAGTACGGATTGGACTTTACGGCGGGCTTCATTCAATCGATCGTAGAAACGCTTTGTGACAGCTGGAGCTCCTTCTTTCCCATGCATCATCGTCCCGTAAGTTGTGATGACCATCATCCCCCCGCATGTCAGCTGCAGTAGCCGAGTTGCAAGAGCTGAAGTGTCTCGGCGGTGGCCTCCCGTTTTATCGTAGAACTTGTCCAGTATGCCGCTGCTTCGAAAATTACCACTACCAGTCATTCCATCCAAAAGGGTCTTCATAGCGAGAGCGCAATTTCCGTTGTCACAGAGCTTTTTCAGTTCATTCTGATACCACTTCTTCTCCTTCTCTCCACTCACTTTTCCGATATCAAGACAATACTCCATACCTAACTCAATACGATCCACAGCATCTCCGTATTGTGCCTCCGTTATATCCCATCCGAGCTCATTCCTTAATTTGTGTATGTCATTTCTCACCAGGTCAATTTTATTGCTCAATTGATTAAAGCGACCAAGAAGTTCTTGATGCTTGACATCTGGAAGAAGGCCTCCGATGAGTCCCAATATTGCTCCAACAACTGAAAATACCGCGGCTAGGGGTCCTGAAAAGCTAATAAGGCCGGCAATTTGAGAAAACGTAGATCCCAGTTCAAAGATTCCACTCAGAACGTCCAGAGAATCCTTTGCTATTGCAACTTCATCGGCCATTTTCAATAAGTACGATGGCTGGATCTTTGATTCTCAAGAGTTACTGTAAAAGCAACAAATGTTCTCAAATTTTCTTAACTTTGACTTTGTTCTTAAAGTTAGTGGCACTTCAGTTGTTAGGATTCGATTTCGTCCTGAACTGCAACAAGCACTTGATTTAATCTACAAGGAACTACATGTTGACGCCATTTTCAGGATAAACATCCCCTTATAAGTCTCTCTTAGTTTACGTTAGTAATAGCCTACAAGTTCAACTTATATGTGAAATTGCAAGTGCAACAAAATACCATGAATTATATAAGTTCACAGTAACATCTACACATCTACACATCTGTTTAAGTTTGTGTTGAAATTTTACACTAAGAATAATGATCTTGTGAAACGAATGTTAAGCTGGACAGTTTGAGATTAAACTGACCAACAAAATAATATTTTTTGTTTGCTGCTCAGAACTTTAGAACTGTTCTTAGCTAAATTTGGGGCGCTGATTTCAAATATGAAATCGAAATTTGGCTAGCACGTCAGGATTTTTAGGTACGCATAGGTGAGGTTCTACACAATTGCGAACTCTCAACTCATATTAAAAATGTATGAAGAATAGGATTTTGTGCTTGTTCTTAGCTAAATTTTGGATGCTGGTTTCAAATATGAAATCGAAATTTGGATGGCAGGTCTAGTTTTTCAGCTACGCTTCAGTGAAGTTCTACACAATTGCGAATTCTCAGCTCATATAGGCCTATACTGTAAGCGAAAGCAAAGTATCAAAACTGTATCACACAATGCCAGGCATTTGCTTTCACATTTGTTCTTAGTTAAAATTTGGACGCTGATTTCAAATATGAAATCAAAATTTGGCTAGCTTGTCAGGTTTTTTAGGTACGCATCAGTGAGGTTATACATAACCGAAAATTAATGCGGTACATTTGCAGTATGAACTATGCGACGCGTACCTCAAAAACCTGACGTGCTAGCCAAATTTCAATTTCATATTTGAAATCAGCATCCAAAATTTAGTTGAGAGCAAGCACAAAAGCAAATGCCTCATACATTTTTTAAACTGTGTTTTCACTGATAGTATGAGTTGAGAATCCGCAATTGTGTAGAACCTCACTTATGCGTACCTAATAAACCTGACGTGCTAGACAAATTTCGATTTCATATTTGAAATCAGCGCCCAAAATTTAGCCAAGAACAGTTAAAAAGTTCTGAGTAGCAAACAACAAATATTTTTTGTTGTTGCGCAGTGTTAATGTAGGCATATAAAACTTAAAGAATCCGAGAAACTTTATAACTTAAAAACTGGACGTGATAGACAAAAACGGTTTCCGGATTTGGAATCAGCATATTAAATTTAGTTAGGAACAGGTGTTAGAATCCCAACAGCAAAATGCTTGTTGATCAGTGAATTATGTAATCTATTATATTAATTCGCGCATTCTGCTCAAAGGTTGCGCAATTTGCTGTTTTAAAATAAAATCGCAGCTGACCATATTTTACTTAGGGCTAATTGTTTTCACAGTGCAAAGTCTCTCCTCGAGTCTCATTTGTGGAACCGATTATGTACAAATAATACATCTCAAAGTTGCAGTGCGCTTGCAGCTTTACACTGTGAGTTATAGGTCTATATCATAGGTGAAATGTTTAAGATGATTAAAAACATAAGACTATTATTAAGTAGTAAAATATAAAGTTATATCTGGTTTTCGTCTGTCAAAACTTATTAATTATGCGGCCATTCAATGGCGTCTGATTCAAATAACAAGCTCATGTGTATTAACTTACTATTAAGGTGTCATTTACTTTGTGCCTCTCCTGATGGCTGACACTGTACAGTGTACACGATAACGATAAATAATCTCGAATATTTCATATACGTGTAAAACTTGAAACAGGCATCGAATAACTGAATTATTCGAAATACACTGAGTTTGAAATCATAAATAGTACTGAACCAACAAGTAGGCCTACAACGTCCCATCTAAAGTGTGTCTTCATTATTCATTAGTAACTTTTATCACACCCGTGTCTAATGGACGAGGAAGGCCAATCCACCGATGACGCACATTTTACAGCAAGACATGCACAAAAGAAACTACTTTAGCCTACCTAACATATTTGGCAGTAGATATAGTAGTTCCGTTACATATTGATCTCTTTCAGTCATCAACCTCTATCAACTATTTTGTTCCTGTGCTTATTCACAGAAAATGGTGTGACGATGTGGAATTCTTTAACTCCAAATATTCGCAAATATATGCGAATATTTGGAGTTAAAGAATTCCACATCGTCACACCATTTGGCTATGAATTGCGCTTGATACATTGGCGTAATGAAGGGTTTCAGCGCCCAGCGGCAAGATTTGATGACTGCGCCCCGTTTTAAGTTTCTTGTTGACTTTTAATCGTTCATATCATAATACTGAGCTAATTTTGCGCCCCTTGTGCTGCGCCCGAGGGCGGTTGCCCCTCTGCTTCCTTCGTTACGCCACTGGCTCGATGCACAGTTCATGGCGCTCTCCAATGAAGCTTAATAGGTGGATATCCTAAGACAACCATTGTCAGCTCAATCAGCTCTTAATAATTGTCTCTAATTTTCCGTTTCCTGCCAGCCACATTGTTGAGGAAAGTGAAGGTCGATTCACAGAAATGTTTCTTTCCGGTCCCAGAAATTTGTCACGCGTCACATTTTCCGAAGCAGTCTTAAATCTCTTGACGATTGGAATGTATGGTGCACTCGAAGGACCACGGCACAAAGTGAAAACCGTGACTAAGATCACCATGCTATGGTGACTACAGGAGAACCGCAAAAGATCTCACACGAACATATTTTCTAGAAGAACACTTGCTCCATTCAAGCGACCAGAGTTCACAGAAGTGATGTCATAGCTCATGGCTTGAATTTTTCGGTCAACTTTCATGCTTCAATCACATCACAAATAACCTTTGCTTCATGACGTCCTATTTCAGAGACCAACTTTAGAATGCTTAGCAGTTTATCTTTGCCACCTCCAGAAACCAGCGATGGTAGGCGGTCTATGTTAGTCCCAGGTGTCTCTAACAGAAGCGTTAGCGACTGACTTGGAGAGTAAGCAGCTGACTTAGCGACTCAGCCGACAGAGTCAATTGCTTATCGACTGACTAAGTCGCTTAGGCTTATCGACTGACTTAACGACCTGCTATCTATTTCTCGGGTAATCAGGTACGTCTATTAGTTACCTAACAATAAAATGCATTTTGCGGGTTACTGTGGAGTCTGTACGGAACGTGCCGTCATTTTCCATTGGCATTAGATGGACCCATATGGCATATGGGCTCTAATCATCTCTATACGGATCCAATATGGCATAACGGGAACATTGGCCATACATGGGATCCGCTTCATGTGGGCATGCTGACACAGAACAGACCGATGACTGTAAAATGTCAATGTGAATAATAATTATGAAAGGTGACAGACACATGTGAGTATTAATAAAAGAAATAAACATGCCACTAAACCACAGGTAGCATAGTTCGCCAAGTGGGCCCAAACACCAGATTTCTCTCTGAAGCGCATATGGCCGCCTATTTTCCTTAATTTCACAAACATAATTAGCAATTTTTTCGCCTTCAACTTTAGCTGTACCGCTGTTTAAAGACACTGAAGCCAGCGCATTTTCAACGCGATATTTGCATCGAAGATACTCCATTTTCTTTAAAAGAAGTACGTGACGTCAGGTAACGTAATAGAAAAATCTGATTAATGGTAGTAAGTCAAAAATCCCTGGAAGTAAGTGTATAGCTAGTAAAGTAAGTAGTACTAAGTTGGCAGTAAGGTAGTAAATAGATAACTGCTGATATATCAAGTGTACAAAGTCGGTAGCAGTCGATAGCTTAGTGACTGGTTCCGACTTGAGGGCTTAGCGGCGGCGGGACGAGAACTGGGTCGCAGTCGACAGCTTAGCGATTGGAGGGCTTAGCGACTGACGGCTGCGGCGGATGGCGGTGGCGCCGGGGACTAATCTATGTCCTCGATTCCACAATCTGAGGAAGGATTTTATCAACCCAGTGAATTGCCAAGAGCCAATTCGGTAAAAATTCAGCTATTACTGACTCAGCAAGTTTTTCTGAAATTGTGTTGCCCATTTTTTTTACAAATATTACAGCAAAATGTCTATTAAGCTAATGAACAGGAAGTAGATAGCAAAAATTATACGTAATAAGTACTGTGCAGTGTGCACTGCATTCTAAATATAAACAAGTAGGCCTAAGTAAGAGAAAATAACTGCATAATTGTATAGAAATTTACCAAGGTAATCACAATTAAATTTTGCAACACATTTTGCTCTACATAACTAATACTATCCATAACTATCCATACTAGATAACTAGATCCTACAGACAATCTGCTTTCCGAGCCCACCATTCTACGGAAACTCTTTTGCTAATCTTGCTTTCTGACGTCTACTCTGCAGTTGATAAATCGCAACTCACTTTACTGGCTCTCTTCAATGCTTCTGCTGCCTTCGACATGGCTGATCATGACATTCTATTACAACGTATTGAGATTTCTTTTGGTTTTAGTAGTCAATGGTCATCCTCTTCTGTGGCTTCGGTCCTGCGACTCTGGCCGAACTCAAATGGGTTTTTTATTAGGTTGTCGTCAAACTTGGTGTCCCACAGGACTCTGTTTAGTCCGGCTCTTGTATTTTCTCTATGCTGCTGACATTGCTGCTCTCTTTTCTGAATATTCCTCAACTGGACACCTTTATGCTTATGATGTACATGCCTTTGTGTATGGCCCACTCTCTGCCCAACTCGCCCTAACTAGCCGTATTCAATATTCATGCTCTTTCTCGTGAGCTACAATATGGATGTCTTCTAATCACCTTGTGATAAATTCTTATAAAATTCTGTTTGTAGGCAAATGCAGAATTAATTTGCTTAGTAATTTCTAACTTGCATGAGATAACTATAGCGCTAGGTTTGCTTATGACTTATTCGTTGTTTCCTTTGTGGATGGTGAGCTTCTTGACGGCATTTTCTTCGCATGTGGCCTATGAAGCTGCATGAGGAGGGATTGGTATTCTTCCTCAGGTATGATCGATTCTGGGACTACGGACATCATTATTTTAGTTTTGGCAGAGATGGATCGCCACGGTCTTTGAAGTGACCTCGACCGTTAGTCACTGATGGAACTCCGATCTCACCATAACCCTCGACATCTTATGTCCACAATAAGGCATTATGGCACACCAAAACTCGAACACTGTGGTACAGTATTGGTGTCATTATGAGAAATTATCCTGGTCTGTTCTTCTAAAACACCTACATAATACAAACATCAAGGCTTAACAATAAATGATTAATCTTTTAATTGTAGCAGTAACCGTATAGTAGTCACTGATAACTTTATTTACAGATATTAAATTGCCTGTCTCGCTTAGGCTTATATTCTATTTGGTTTTTGACTAGGCGCCTGTTAATGAGCCGGTTCTCACGACTAAATTTCTTTCTGTGGGGCGGGGGAATATTACTGCAAATACGGTCAATCGTCACTTACTACCTGAACGTATTTCATGTCATTTATATGCTGGACTTAGACTCCTATAGGCCTACGTGGAAACAAGTGTTGATGGAGCCTCAGATACGCCCAAGTAGGGCCTAGACCAAATACTTTCAAAATTGATCTTAAAATCCCTAATTGCCTGTCTTGTTCATATCATCTTGCATTCAATCATGTGCCGTAGGCCTATAGGCAACCTTGCCGTTCACCGGTATTTCCCGGTCTCGTTCTGTGGAATAGAACGATTAATATATCGTAATATTCCAATCGTAAACTTCACTCTAAAACCTTAATCTTTGGTCTAATCTAATCTAATATAATCTAATTTGGCCTAATCGTGATGCACAAAACTTAGGTCGATGGTCAATCTAAGAAAAAACAGCATACCGTACAGAAATAAATTGCCGAGGTCAAAGATATCCAGTCTTTATGAGGTACTCTGTCAAATGCATTCGCACAATCTACGTATATTACATCTACAGGCTTCCCCTCGTCAATCCTCTCATAGACCTCATCGAAGAATTCTAACAGATTTGTCAAACATGAACGACCTCTAGTAAATTCTTGTTGACTGCCCTTAATAAATTTAAGCTAATTCAATTGCTCCACTAAAATTATTATCCTTAACAATTCTCTCCGTGACCTTACAACACTGATTAAACTGACTGGTTTATAGTTGCATTGTTCACTACTGTTTTCCTTTTAAAAAATGGCTATATGAGGGCATCTTTCCATTCCTTCTGTACATCTCCAGTCTGTTTAGATTTATTGAAGGTCCGTGCTAATGTCTTCCCAATTTATTCCCTCACTTCATGAAAGAATTTAGGATGTAGTTCCTCTAATACAGGGCTCTTGTCAGTTTAAAACAGATAGTGGATTCCGAGGATGGCTAAATCCACAACTCGACCGCACTTGTTGTAGACTGTTTAGTGTGACATTCTGACTCTGTCTCTTTCTCTGTCTATGTCTCTGTCTCTCGATCTATGAAGGCCTATTCCTGTTTATAATGCATGCAAATGCCAAGTCTTTTAGGTCGATTCTCAGATCACAGATACTGCTTGCATTTATATAGCGTGTAATTGTCATTGGTATCAGCCTAACCAGCCTTCCCACATGCAGCCTATTTGTGACCAATATTCCCATATGGGACCCAAATATAGCTGGTGTCACGAAATAGAGTATCCCCTAAATGACTATACCGTTAGCGAAATGGAGTATCCGGTTTAGTGTGCATCATTGGCGGTTTCTAAGTGTACTCAGTCGTACTGTTTGGATTTATTGTACACATAACTTTTTTAAGTTGAGTATCTTTAGTTTGTACGTGAACCTGAAATTTATTTACTTCGTTTTTGTTGTTTTTGACTGGATTTTCGTCTTGGCTATCGTGATGCTTATGATGATGTGCGAATAGAATGGTTTATCCCCCGGATACTCTACACCGGTTTATTCCATCGGGGGTGGGGATATGCTTTAGGGGATAGAGTATCACCGGAAACCGGCATGGATTCCATCTAATGCCCATGGAAATTCTGGCAGGTAAAGTACTTGTAATCGTACTTAAAAAACTTGATTTTGCTTTTAAGGTGAGCTTGGATATTTTACGAAACCTATCTTTGGGCCTTCTTTCAATTTTTCTCAAAATGTTTAGTTCTAGGCCCTACAATGTTGTAATGCTTCTCTGGTAACTGCGGCCATAAAAATCTTACAAACTGGGTAAATCACTTATGGGGATTGTTGATTCTGCTCATAGATTAAGAGTTGTCTTGAACTCTACTGTGTCTTTTGCCGACTATGTAAATGGCTTCTGCAAATTGTTAAACCTGCTTTATTCGTGATTTGCGCAGAATTAGTCATCATGTCCTTATATTTGGCGAATGCATTGATCTTCTGCCTCCTGGATTAATGTAACTTTCTTCTTATTGGCATCACCAGGTTTGATTTGCACAAGCAACTGAGGGTCAACCCAAGTATTTAAAATCAGTCATTAATCCTCAGTTTTATCACTTTTTAACGGGTTGTATGATTTCCTTCTTTCTAAAACTAGAATTGTGCCGTGTGAATTTCGGTCTGTTCTGTTAAGGTCTTTATTTTTTCATTTTTCCTGTGTCCGTTCATTCTTCTCAGTAGCTTTCGTCATATCGTACTAAACTTTAAACTTATTCTTATCAAATTGCTTTTCTCACTGCTCAAGGTATGAGCTTTTGGTGATTTGCCTGATTACTATCAGTCTGTTTAGATTTATTGAAGGTCCGTGCTAATGTCTTCCCAATTTATTCCCTCACTTCATGAAAGAATTTAGGATGTAGTTCCTCTAATACAGGGCTCTTGTCAGTTTAACTTTTTCTGCTGTTCCACCACCTTTTTTTTAGTGAACATTATCTGCGTTAATACTTTTCCACCACTGTTTAAATATTCTTGATTAGGCTCCGGGATGTTTCTTGATTCTTCCAACGTAAAACTGAGCCGAAATATTTAGGATTCTTTAGTCGCTGTTACTTCGCCCACAATAACTTCTCCATTTCCCTCTTTCTTTTACACTGACCCACCCTTTCTTTCATTTTCTGCTTGCTTCTAACATAGTTGTAGAAACTTACTATAGCTATCTTCTTTTGCATTTCTAGATAACTTCCGCTCAAATATTTTTATTGCTTTCTAGGTTGCATTATTGTTGATATTTCTTTATTCACATACTTGATTCTTAAATGTTCAAGCCTTGCTACACTGTCACAATCCAGTCCATTCTTTGTTTCCTTCTTCAACTTCTGAAAATTCTTGTAATTCTTAACACGCATGCAATAATGCCACATCTAGGCTGTCTCTCTGTCTCTTACGGACTGATCTTTTAGATGTTGACCTGATTACGGCTTGGTTTTGGTGTGCCATCGACTGATGCCTTGTGCATTAGACACCGGCGCAACAGAAGTTGCTAATCACATTTACATTTATATGTACAAGAATTATACACTAGAATGCCTAAAGTTAATACATATATCTATTTTTATAGTAGAAATACGCTAAACACCAGATTTTACCTTTGGCTCCACTCAGATGATCTAACTGATTACTCACTCCAACAGTTAGGCCTGCACACCAGTGATGTGATGCGGCCCAAGGCGATTTCAGCTCCGACACAAATGCAACCTCGCTCAAGATACGCAAACCAGACTCAACCCCGCGATTAAACGACAGGTAGGAACTCCGACTATTTATGAACTCCGACTAAACTCAGGAGTTCAAACGAAGGGGGTGTCATCTGTCAGCAGAGATCACTTTAAGACGGTCGCAAGAGACATGCAACGGATTTATATGCGATCTGTGAGAAGAAATATAACTCATTTAAGCATTATACGATGGATGCATAAATTTTAAATCCTGCAGAGACATTCTTGATTTATATGCGATCTGTCAGAATATACATTACCCACTCAGTCATTTACGATGCATACATTTTAAATAGTGCATAAACACACTTGATTACATGAACATATATTCATATGTAGTGCTTTGTGTAGAGCCCGTACTGGGAATCAGAGAGAGACATATAGAGTGATCTAGGAGTTGAGTACCATGACAACAGATCGTAAGTGCACCCAGACGCAGACATAGTCTGCAACTTGAGCGCACTTGTTGTAGACCTTCATGTGGAATTCTCTCTACATATCTATCAGACAGAGCTTGTAAAAACATAGGCGTAGGCTAATCATGTCAGATTATATACTGCCCTCGCTTAATCTACAACTCGAGCACATCGACCTTTATATGTGACACGAAGTTCTTGTAAAACAACTCGAGCACTACAGTATGCGAGGGATGGCTTTCAGAATATCTATCGTATAGAAAACAATTTGTTCTGGGTGGTTTGTCTCAATCAATCAATCAATCAATCAATCATTAATCAAATTCGCTTATTCGAAATGAAGTCGAAACCAAGGTTTAGTGCCAAGTCCGTTTTCTATCTGTGATCGGATGTCCCAGATTTATAATAGCTGATCCTCAATCTTCAGTGAATATTATTGGACAGTTCGATCCAGGGAAGTTGAAATCGAAGCCAAACACGTGAAAAGCATTTTTCTGAGACATTGCTGCTCAGTTTCATCACTTCTAGCGGGTACTTTGATTGTCTTTCTGGTCATACCTAAAACTAGAACTGTGCTGGGTGAATTTCGGTCTATAAAATTTTGAATTATTTCTGTAGGCCTACCTGTTCGTTGGGTTCTGCAGTAGCTTATGTCACTGCGTTCTCAACGTTAAACTTATCTTTTCAAATTGTTTTTTTTTCTAAACGGATGAGATTTTGGATATTAACCTGAACACAGCAATGAGTTGTGTCCGCCGTCGGTTGATCGCTGGTTCATTATAGACCGGCGCTATAGAAGTTACTAACTGATATTAATAACATCAACATATTTGCGCCAAAATGTATCACACTGACTACCCAGAGTATCCATTGAAAAGAAATTATTTCGAGATCTGCCTAATGGCTCCCAACGTTCTTCATTTCAATCAGCAAACCTATTCGTGTTGGAATCTCACCCGTTACAGTTACACGAATAGATATTGCGTCAGATCAATGAACACTGGGGCGCGGTGGTATAGGGGTATGTTCGGTGCCTTACAGCTGGAGGGTTGCGGGTTCGAATCCACCTCAAAGCCGCCGCGTAGGGACCCTGGGCAAGTCCTTCACTCGCAATTGCTCATGCGCTTCGACGTGAAACTCCGATTCAGCGTCCGCGCAGTAGTCGGGAGCGCCTCTGAATGGGCAATCTGGTAGAGCTATATAACAAGTGTTCAAATACAATACAATACAATACTGTGACTGTTGTTCTGTTCTGATGTCGGAATATGTGGAGCCTGAGTCGTGTTTAATCATCAGTGGCTGACTTAAAGGGGCGTGTCGCTGAAAATTATATCGATTTTTACAAGATCATGATTTTTACCTTGCGGTTCTACTTATTGTTGCCCCATAAACACTAAGTTGTTTAGTATACATGAAGCAATTAATTTCAGGTTTTCAAACTTGCATTATAAAAAAAAATAAGTTTTCAACTTACTCATTTTACTGAACAACTAAAATACGTGCTATAATCAGAAAACCGACCATGTTACAAAAAATTCATCTGGTCTAAATATGAAACGTTAAAACTAGCTCAAAATTGCATGGGCCAATGTTTTTTTAAATAGCATCATATCGAACAAAATTAATGAAGCACTTGACAAAATACACCTGGTTAAACTATATGAATAGTTCAAATCGGTTAACAGCTCAATGGTCCAGTGTTTTCCTCTTGAATAGAGCAGCGCACCAAACAAAATAAAATCGGAACTTTTATTTAGAATACACCTGTTGATATATCCGGCGTTAAAACTAGATAACAAGTGTACTTTCCAATGCTGTCTTCTTGAATATGTCGGCATATCCAACATATCTGATCTTGTGCACAACAGTAAACTAATCTTGAATATAATAACAAATCTACGGATATCATTGTTCGGATGCTTCAGTCTTTTGCTTCATTATTTTGTTTTGTGTTGTGAATTACTTCAGCAGAAGAGTAGCTCTGACATTTTTCCCGACGACGGAGACAACCTTGGTGGAAAAAAGTGCCTCCAAACCAGAGATCGGGGCTACGTGTAATGACCGCACAACCAGTCCATCAAATGCCTCTCTCGTCTAACTTCGCTACAATATTCTTGTAGCACATCCAGACCATCCAATGCCTCTCTCATCTAACTTAGCTACAATATTCTTGTAGCACATCCATACCATCTAACTTCGCTACAATTAGGGAATGCAAACCCGGGGTCTTTTTTCGAAACCCAGGTTTCGGGTTTGACCGCCGTGAAAACCCGGGTAACCCGGGTTTGGACAGGTTAACAAATTTTATGTGATAAATAGGCCTATTATTACTGCACTATTTCTTGCGTAAGAACAACGTCGTCGTATGCAGCTACAAGTCCAACGTTCTCCAAAAGTCAAGAATTTTGCATAAAAAGAAAACTTTAGGATAATCGCGATATTTTTTTATATAAGCAGTGTGTTTCAATAAAAAATGTTCTGGAACTGAACAATTCCAGAACAGTTATGGAAGACATTGCAAGGGTTCCGAAGGCCTAAACCTGAGCCTCTAATTTTATAGCATCTTGAATACCAATAAACACTGAAAACGCTTAAATTAAATTAAATTAACTAAATAATTTTTATTAAAAATGTAAGTAAATAAAATAATTTTTAGCAGCTTGAACAAATTCACGGAATGCCGATCCGGAGCGTTTTGTCTGAAAGAAACATTGCATAGGCCTATAAAAATAATTGTCAAATGACAGCTTAATCGTCTACATCTCAGCTTTAGGCCATTCCAGTGCCTGCCCATTTGCTTTCAGAAGATAATTTAGTCATCGTTACTGTGCAACCCAATTTTGCAGAGCCAGAACTTACTAAAGTAATGCTGCTTTGGAGACATATCGCTGTCTGTGATTGTGCTTGGACTTTAAAGAGGCCTACCGTCATTGGCTTCGTCAGAACGACAAGGGTCACCAACGTCCTTGTGTTTCAGCAGGTTTATCTTATGCTTGGACCCGAGATGAATAGCCTATGCATATTTCTTGTTGTACCGCTGGCAATTGTTGCTGCGAGTTACATAACTGACATTGAGCAGTCTGGCCCTCAGAATCGTGAACGAAATGATCCCAAACACCACCCTTTACATTTGCTGATTTAGACATTGTTTGGATTTGTGTCTGAAATCACTAAATTAAAATAAAAACAGTTTACTGCTATTATTTACGAATTCGAAGCTACGACGCCGACGTGTCAAAACACTCAACATTAGTCACTGGTCGTGTGAAATGGGAAGCCAGACTCATACGATTACGAAGTCACCAATAAAGATATGGAATGAGCCGATAAATAAGTAGTTAGAAGTTGTATTACGTAAACCCGTTATCAACCACTATTATCGTTATATTTTCATTACTCTGCATTTGTGAGTTTCACACCGTGAAGGACGGTGAAAGTTACGATTTTCAAACCCGTCGAACCCGGGTTTCAATCGCGTTCAAACCCGGGTTTCGGGTTTGGAAAAAAGCCGGGTAACCCGGGTTACCCGGGTTCGGGTAACCCGGGTTTGCATTCCCTAGCTACAATATTCTTGTAGCACATCCATACCATCCAATGCCTCTCTCATCTAACTTAGCTACAATATTCTTGTAGCACATCCATACCATCCAATGCCTCTCTCATCTAACATAGCTACAATATTCTTGTAGCCCTCGTTTGCATTAGCACACCAAGCACCATCGACGATCTTACAAACATCATCGGCAATCTTATAGGATTCATCGTATCTGTTGGAAAATCTCGGCGGTTCACCTTTCGTTCGGTAGAAGACAAATCCACACTTTCCATTGCGACGTAGGCTATCAACGCGGTAGGCTATCCGTTAAAAGTATGCTTGTCCGACCCAAGCAAATCGTTGTAGACTAGACAGAAGCTTTCCAACCAGTCGTATATATCGCGCATGAAATCTCTTACCTCGGTGAGGAGATCCTTATTTGGTCGTCCAGTATCAAGAGATTCATTTAGGTCGCTGAGCATATTTTCTTTGAAGTTTTTCATGCATCTATCGAATATGCCTACAGATTCAATTTGATCGCATGCTTCCTTCAATCGGCTTTTTTTCCATGCATCAACGTCTCGTAGGTTGCATTGACCACCATCCCACCGTATATCAGCTGCAGTAACCGAGTTGCAAGAGCTGATATTCTCGGTCGGTCACCTTTTGCCTTATTGTAGAATTGGTCCAGTATGCTATTTTTGAAAAGCTCATTTCCATTCATTCCATCGAGAAGCTTATCGAGAGCGAGAGTGTAATTTTGGTTGGCGCATGGATCCTTCAGTCTAGCGGCTCTAGCCTGATACCTGATCTTCTCAGTCTCTCCACTTCTTTTCACAATTTCAAAACTAAACTTCATTCCTTTCTGAATACGACCCAAGACATCTCCATATTGCAGCGCCGTAATTTCCCATGTCATCGCATTCCTTAATTCTGTTTTGTCACCTCTTACCTGGTCTATCTTATTGCACAATTCCTCAAGACGACTAAGAATTTCGTCATGTTTGCCATCTGGAACAAAGTTCCCGATGAGCCCCAATGCAGTTCCAACAACTGGAAATACTGAGGATAATCTCCCTGAAATTTTAAGAATTTTGGAAACATTAGAAAAATCGGATCCCAGTTTAAAGACTTCGATCAGAAAGTCGATAGAACCCTTTGCTATTTGAACTGTTGTAGCGGCAACTTCAGACATTTTCAAGAGGCAAGACGACTGATTTTTGGTACCTCAAGAGCTACTCTAAAACAGCAAATTTTCTCAAAGCACACTTGTTGTAAACCTATATGTGGCATTCTCTATCTGAACGCCTAAATCTGTCATAGTCAAAGCAGATCGTGCAAAACGTAGGTTTCCGAGGATGGCTAAATCCGCAACTCGAGCGCACTTGTTGTAAACTTTTTAGTGTGACATTCTCTCTCTTTCTCTTTCTCTGTCTGTCTCTGTCTGTCTCTCTCTATCTCTCTCTCTCTGTCTCTCGATCTATGAAGGCCTATTCCTGTTTGTAATGCATGCAAATGCTAAGTATTTTAGGTCGACTCTGAGATCACAGATACTGCTTGTATTTATATAGCGTGTAATTGTCGTTGGTATCAGCCTAGCCAGCCTTCCCACATGCAGCCTATCTGTGACCAATATTCCCATATGGGACCCAAATATAGCTGGTGTCACGAAATAGAGTATCCCCTAAATGAGTATACCGTTAGCGAAATGGAGTATGCGGTTTAGTGTGCATTATTGGCGGTTTCTAAGTGTACTCAGTCGTACTGTTTGGATTTATTGTACACATAAAATATTTTAAGTGGCGTATCTTTAGTTTGTACGTCGACCTGAAATTTATTTACTTCGTTTTTGGTGTTTTTGACTGCATTTTCGTCTTGGCTATCGTGATGCTTATGATGATGGGCGAATAGAATGGTTTATCCCCCGGATACTCTGCACCGGTTTATTCCATCCGGGGGGGTATGCTTTAGGGGGGGATAGAATATCACCGGAAACCGGCATGGATTCCATCTAATGCCCATGAAAATTCTGGCAGGTAAAGTACTTGTAATCGTACTTAAAAAACTTGATTCTGCTTATAAGGTGAGCTTGTATATTTTACGAGACCTATCTTTGGGCCTTCTTTCAATTTTTCTCAAAATGTTTAGTTCTAGGCCCTACAATGTTGTAATGCTTCTCTGGTAACTGCGGCCATAAAAATCTTACAAACTGGGTAAATCACTTATGGGGATTGTTGATTCTGCTCATAGATTAAGAGTTGTCTTGAACTCTACTGTGTCTTTTGCCGACTATGTAAATGGCTTCTGCAAATTGTTAAACCTGCTTTATTAGTGATTTGCGCAGAATTAGTCATCATGTCCTTATATTTGGCGAATGCATTGATCTTCTGCCTCCTGGATTAATGTAACTTTCTTTGCACAAGCAACTGCAGAGGGTCAACCCCAATATTTAAAATCAGTCATTCATACTCAGTTTTATCACTAACTTTTTAACGTTTAATAAGATTTCCTTCTTTCTAAAACTAGAATTGTGCTGTGTGAATTTCCGGTCTCTTCGGTTACAGGTCTTTATTTTTTAATTTTTCCTGTGTCCGTTCATTCTTCTCAGTAGCTTGCGTCATATCGTACTCAACTTTAAACTTATTCTTATCAAATTGCTTTTCTCACTGCTCAAGGTATGAGCTTTTGGCGATTTGCCTGATTACTATGTTGTCCGCTTTATTTAAGCAGCATAGCAGAGTAAAATGTCCAATATAATTATTTCCTTTAGAGCAAAAGGCCCACAGTACTGTTGTGGAATTCTTTTAATACAATTATACGTGAGTCACATTCATTGATAGCAGTTAAGGGCGCTCATAAAAAGTACTTGATTGATTTGTACCGACTTTGCATTGACTAACTATTGTTAGCCACTCAACAATGTGTTTCGTTGTCTAACTGTTGGACACATACGATTATGAAATTTGTACTGCTAATATAATATGGGGACGACTTGACAAGCTGAATCTGCTTCTTCTCCTCGTTGAATAGTTCGCTACGCAAGATTCATTAATGAACAATTCAGAGTTGAACATTATTATATACTTTAATCGAATTGATGCTGGCTAATTATGTGTTTAAGTAACTATGTTCATTTATACTGTCTAAAGTTTGCGATTCAGAATAAATAAACTCAACTAAACTCAAAACATCAAACAAAATAAAATGGAACTTTTGAAAAGTACAGCTGTTAATATATCAAGCGTCAAAGCTAGCTAAGAATATTATTTTCCAATGGTATCCTCTTGAATATGGCAGCATATCAGACAAATAAATTCGAACATTTGATTAAAACTACACCTTCTAGTACATAATCCGTTAAAACTAGCTAACAGTTGTATTTTCCAATGTTGTCCTCCTGAATATGGCAACATATCGGGTCTTAAGTACAAAGTTCAGCAACGAATCTTGAATATTACAATAGCTTATCTGCGTACATCTTTATTCCGATGCTTCATTCTTCTGCTCCTTCATCTCTTTGTTGTTGTGATTTACTGCAGCAGAACAATTGCTGTGTGCTTTTTACCGACAACAGAGATTGTCTTGGTGGAAAAGTTTCCTCCAAACCAGAGGTCGGGGCCACGTTTAATAACCACACAACCTGACCATCCAATTTTACTCGTTCCCATCTTGGCTACAATGCTGTTGAAACCCTTCTGTACACGATCACGCCCAACTGATTGAACAATCTTATAGGCTTCGTCGGATCTGTTGGAAAACCTCGGGATATCGTCTTTCGTTCTGTAGAAGACAATTCCACACTTTCCGTTGCGATGTAGACTATCAACGCGGTATCCGTTAAAAGTATGCTTGTCAGACCCGTACAAATCGTTGTAGACCAGACAGAAGTTTTCCAGCCAGTCGTATTTAATGCGCATGAAATTTATTACCTCTGAGGCGAGATCCTTGTTTGATCGACCAGTATCAAGAAATGCATTGAGGTCACGGTGCATGTTTTCTCTGAAGTTAGTCACGCATTTGTCGAGTACTGATTGAACTTTATCAGTGGCTTCATTCAATCGACGGTAGAAAAACTTTGAGACATCTGCAGCTCCATTTTCCCCATGTATCATAGTCTCGTAAGTTGAGATGGCAATCATTCCGCCGCTCACCAGCTGCAGCAACCGAGTTCCAAGAGCTGAAATTCTTGGTCGGTTGCCTCCTGTTTTATCGTAGAACTTGTCCAGTATGCTGCTGCTTCGGTAAAGACCATTTCCAGTCATTCCATCCAAGAGGGTCTTCAGAGCGAGAGCGTAATTTTCGTTGGCACAGAGTCTTTTTAGTCTTTCCTGATACCTCACCTTCTCCTCCTTTCCACTTGCTTTTGCAATTTCTAAGCAGTACTCAATTCCTAACTCAATACGATCCACAGCATCCCCGTATCGCGCTTCCGTTATGTCCCATCTAATCTCATACTTTAAGTCTTGTATGTCACCTCTCACCTGGTCAATCTTCCTGCTCAAATCCTTAAGGTGACTAATAATTTCTTGATGCTTGACATCTGGAAGGAGGCCTCCAATGAGCCCCAATATTGCTCCAACAACTGGAAATGCTGAGGCTAGGCCTCCTGAAAATTTAATAATAGTGGAAACTTGAGAAAACGTGGAACTCAGTTCAAAGACTCCACTCAGAACGTCCAGAGAATTCTTTGCTATTTCAAGTTCATCGGCCATTTTCAAGAAATTAGACGTCTGATTCTCAAGAGTTGATTCTTTGATTCTCAAGAGTTACTGTAAAACTGTAAAACAGCAAATCTTCTTTACTTGAGCGTTGCTCTTAAAGTTAATAGCACTTCAGTTGTTTTGATCCGAACTGCCTCTGAAATGCAACATGTATTTTGATTTAGTCCTATAAGAAACTGCATATTGACCTCATTTTCAAGATAAAAGTTTTGCCATATGAGTTTTTTCGTATTTTACATTAGGAATACAAGTTCAAATAATAATAAATGACATAATAAGTTGAAGAAACTCATAAATTATAAAAACAAAAATTGTCAACAGAAGCAAACATCCATATTGATTTCTTGTTCGTAAAATCAATGCAGACATGTTCCCTGCTATCGAAGATGTCAATTCAAAAACCGAGAGTTTTCAATATATTCCACAGATGGCAGAAACCCATTCGTAACGGTGTGGTAACCAATATTTGAAGACAGAGGGTTTTATTTATTTTTTAATTATTTAGCTTGTTAATAAAAACCATATAGAGCAATGGATATATGTAAGTTAATGATCTAAAAATTATAAATCATCAGTTCAGCGTTTCAGCTGTTACCCTAACGTAACGTTACCCTAACGTAACGTAACGTCCATTAGAAAGGACAATGCAATTTCAGGTTAAAATTGGACTTTATAATTTTTTTTCTCCTACTAATCATCTAAATAATATAATATAACTAATTTTTTATAACTAACTCATGCCCTACAATGTATTTAAAAATTAAAAAATATAATTTACACTTTGTGTAAGCCGTCCAAAGGAGAAGACGGAAATTTATCTAATTTGCTGCCGGTTGTGAAATATACCCATTAACTGAAAAGTTTATCTAACTAAATTAGCAAATACGCAACTATCTTCTGCACTGATTGTCATAAGTAACTGGTTGTATTACTCAAGTAAAGTGATCAGCATTGCATTAGATGATGCGTCATCGTTTGCATTAGCAACTGTCTTCATTTTTTTCAGGTAGAAATGTAGTAGGACTATAATGTCTAGTACGCATTACATGGTTTGAAAGTGAAATTGTCATTGACGATCTGCGTTTATTACAGTTCACTTAACCTCTGTCATTGTGAAAATGTCTGAGAAAATTCGTTGAAAAGTTGGAAAAGTGTAACTATTTTTTATTTTAGTTGACTTATTTACAAAATCAGCTGCCAGCTTCAGTTAAGCTGTTTTATTTTAGTTGAAAAATAGTTGAAGTTAAGCTAAAAAAATAGTTTAGTTCTCATAACTGAAGAGCAGCAACAAAACATCAAAATTACTTTCTTTGGTCTCATATGACACTAGGCGTCGGCATTCGATCTGGCAAGGCAACTGTATTGTATTGCATTGTATCTGTCAATTTACATAGCGCCTCTCACAGTGCACACCAATCAGAGGCGCTCCCAGTGCGAAAGACCCAGCGAAAAGAAAGAGGTCTTCAGACAACGAAAAGAGGCACTTGGCCCACCAGTTAGTAAACAGGACCGTGTGAAAGAAGGAAGCTGGTTCCATAGTGGAGGGCCAATGAAGGCAAAAGCTCGCCTTTTAGCCATAGCAGTTCTCGCTCGGGGAACAAAGAGATCATGCCGGATTTTTGAGCGTAGCCAGTATGCGACCGGTAGATGAATGAAAGTACTTTGAGGTGAACCCGAGCAATGAGAGGGAGCCAATGAAGGTGGTCAAACATGAAAGCAAAGATGTGGGATAAGCGAGGAAGTCGGGCTACTATTCTGGCCGCAACATTTAGGACAGACTGAAGAGGATAGAGACGAACCTTTGGGAGACCAACCAAGAGAGAATTACAGTAATCAATCCGAGTGCACATATAGGCATGGACAATAGAGGTAAAGACAGAGGAGGAGACCGAGCGTTGGATTGCTCTAAGACGTCTCAGGTGGAAGTAAGAGGAACGTGTTAGGATTGGCAATATGTTCAGAAAAGGTAAGGGTGCTGTCCAGGACTATGCCTAGGTCTCGTACACTGGAGTGGAAAGTGAAGGACGGGAATCGCTCTGCAAGAAGAGGGAAATCTAGCATTTGGATTCAGTGAGAGCCCATTGGACGACATCCAGAGGTGCAAGTCACTCGAGAGAGCATCACTGCGGCCAGTAGGAGCATGCTGAGCAGAGGGTGGACCATGAACAAGCGCCTGTACATCGTCAGTATAGGGTGACCAGTTGAGGAGTGTTATATTCAAGGTCACCCATTTCTGGTAGCTCTGCTGAAAAGCCATCCATATTTGACTAAAAGAGTTCCAGATGTAACTAGTAGAAGTAATGCAGTAGACTTTAAACGGCCACTGGTTAAGAAATGTTACCACGCTTACAAGAAAACGGTTGTTGCAATTTAACTGGATGAACTTAAATCTGGTTCATGGATGAGACATGTATCAACATTGCTCATAAACCATTTAATATAGTTTTAATTAAAAGTGACCGTTAATATTCTCTGCTAAATTCGCAAAACAGAGGATAGTCAAACGATGTGGTGCGTGTGATTGCGCCTACTGACGCTGACTATTGGTTTAGCATTAAGTTAACAAACCATTTCAGTATAAACCTACACTATTTTTTAGAACATCCTTTAGAACGGATCCAAACAATATTCTGACCTAATGCATGCACAGGCTAATCGAAGTATGATCTTACTTTCAGGAATTCGCTGAATAGATTTATTGAAGATCTGTGCTAATGTTGCCCCAATTTCTTCCCTCACTTCATGTAAGAATTTAAGAAGTAGTTCATCTAATTCGGGACTCTTGTCAGTTTTTAACCTCTTCGGCTGTTCCACAACCTTTTCTTTAGTGACCATTATCTGCGTTAATAGGCCTACTTTTCCACCGCTGTTTAAAAATTCTTGGTTGTGCGCAGGGATGTTTCCTGATTCTTCCAACATAAACCCTGAACTGAAATATTCATTGAGTTCTTCAGCATAATTATGGTACTTCACTCACAATAACTTCTCCATTTCGCTTCTTCTTTTTCAATGCCCTACCATTTTTCCTTTTCTGCTTGGTTCTAACATAGTTGTAGAAATTCACTCTTGCTGTCTTCCCTTACATTTCTTGATAACTTCTGCTGAAAGCTTTGTATTGCTTTCATGCTTGCATTATTGCAGATGTTTATTTTATTCACATACTTGATTCTTAAATTTTCAAGTCTTATTACACTGTAGCAATCCAGTCCATTCTTTGTTTCCATCTTCAACATCTGAAAATTCTTTCAATTCTTTACAAACTATACACACTTGCAACCATGCCACGTGTACAAAATACGAATAATGCCTAAAGTAAACATGTAAATGAATTTTTATGGTTGAAATACGCTAAACACCAGATTTTACCTTTGGCTCCACTCAGATGATCTAACCTAGGACTCACTCCAACAGTTGGTCGCCAGAAATTGAATGCCGGCGAAATCAACGAATTCAACCTCGCCGAAGATACGCAAACCAGACTCAAGTCCGCGATTAAACAACAGGTAGGAACTCCTACTATTATAAACTCCGACTAAGCTCAGAAGTTCAAACAAAGGGGTATCATCTGTCAGCAGCGATCACTTAAGGACGGTCGCAAGAGACATGCAACTGATTTATATGCGATCTGTCAGAAGATAGCCTTTATTACCGACTCGAGCATAATTACACGATGTATTAATTTTAAATACTGCATAAACACACTTGATCTATATGCGACCTGTCGGAAGATATATTACCCACTCAAGCATATACGATGCATAAATTTTACATACTGCGTATGTAAACACTGGACTACAGGAATATATATATTCATATGTAGTGTTTTGTATAGACCCCGAACTGGGAACCAAAGAGAGAGACATAGGTTTATATACTGATGTAGGTATTGACTTCTCTGGCAACAGATCATAAGGATCTGTGCTGGGTCCACTTCTTTATTATCATGTTAACAGCTGATATCGCTCTTCTCTTTGCTAAACACTCGGCCTCTAGTCACCTCTGTGCTGATGATGTCCAGGTCTTTGTTCATGGCTCCACTTCTTACCAGCTTGCTCTTTCCCAATCTATTGAATCTCTTTCTGCTGATCTCAATTGTTGGATGTCCTCTAATCGTCTTTCGCTCAACTCTTCCAAGACTCAATGGATCTGGCTTGGCACTTGCCAGCTGATAATTAAACTTGATTACGATTTGCTTGCCAAGAAGTTCCCTCAGTTTACTTTATCGACAAATGTTCGTGACCTGGGTTCTACTCTTGACAATACTCTTTCCTTCTCTGCACATATCTCTAATCTCTCTCGGTCCAGTTTTTATCACTTGCGGCGTCTACGTGCCATTCGACGATCTGTCCCCTCGCCGATTTTTTCTTCCATGGTTCATGCCTTTGTCTGTTCACGCATTGACTACTGTAACTCATTACTTATGGACCTACCAAAACTCCGTCTGGCTCAACTCCAATCAGTACTTAATGCAGCTGCTCGTTTGATCGCCTGTCTTCCTCGTTTCTCCCATATTTCGACTTTCATGACTGAACACCTTCATTGGCTTCCTTTAACTGCTCGGATCAGTTTAAAATTCTCTTTCTTACGTGCAAAACCTTTTTGGGTCATGCTCTACGCTACCTCTGTGATCTTATGAGACATCTCAGCTACCTCTGGACGTCCTCTCCGCTCTTTAGAAGTTTAGACCATCATGAGCTTCTAGTTACTCGGTCTCGCAATGCCACAGCACAGCATCGTGCCTATGCCTCTGTTGGCCCTTTGTTGTGGAATGACCCTCCTACTCTAACTCGTGCTGTGAAGTTATCTGGGGGCACTACTGTTTCTGCTCGTTCTCTTAAGACTTTCTTCTTTCGAGGGGTCCCTCGCACTGGAAGCGCCTCTGATTAGGTTTAATGTGAGAGGCGCTTTATAAATCCTTAAATAGAATAGAATAGAATAAGTGCACCCAGACACAGACATAATCTACAACTTGAGCGCACTTGAAGACGTTTGTATTTGGAATTCTCTCTCTATTTCTGTCAGACAGCGCTTGCACAAACGTAGACGTAATGAGATCAGATGATGTAGTGCCCTTGCTTGATCCACAACTCGAGCACATTGTTGTAGACCTTTATATGTGACACTAAGTTCTTGTAAAAACAACTCGAGCAATACGGTGTGCGAGGGATTGCTCTCAGAATATCTCTCTGATAGATATCAATTTGTCTCATATAATAAATCACTTCTCGGAACAGGCTATTGCTCGGGGTGGTGTATCTCAATCAATCAATCAATCAATCAATCAATCATTAATCAAATTCGTTTATTCGAAATGAAGTCGAAACCAAGGTTAAGTACTAGGTCCGTTTCTACCTGTGATCGGATGTCCCAGATCCATAATAGCTGATCCACGATCTTCAGTGAATATATTGGACAGTTCGATCCTGGGAAGGTTGAAATCGAAGCCAAACATGTAAAGAACGCAACTAGAGGTATATTGTTCTGAGGCATTGTTTCTTAGTTTCATCACTTCTAACGGGTACTCTGACTGTCTTTCTGGTCATACCAAAAAACTAGAACTGGGCTGGGTGAATTTCGGTCTTTATTTTTGAATTGTTTCTTTGCCGGTTCGTTGGGCTCTGCAGTAGCTTATGCCATTTCGTTCTAAACTTATATATTCAAATTGTTTCTCTCATTATTCAACGGACGAGTCTTCAGATATTAATCTGATTACAGCATTGAGTTGGGTCCGTCGTCGGTTGATCGCTTGCTCATTAGAGACCGGCTCTATAGAAGTTACTAATTAATATTAATTATTGTAGCATCAACATATTTACGCCCATATTTATCACACTGACTACCCAGAGTACTCATTGAAAAGAAATTATTTCGAAATCTGTCCAATGGCTCCCAACGTTCTTCATTTTAATCAGCCTACGTTCCATTCTCACCCATCATACGAATAGATATTGCGTCCGAACATTTTACGCCTTAGACGTGCTTAATCATCAGTAGCTGACTTAAAGGGGCGTATAGCTGCAAATGATGTTGATATTTATAAAAGCATGCTTTATACCTTTATGGTTCTCCTGATTGTTGTCCAATATGAGGAACACTCGAATGTTTAGTATGTATACATGAAGCAATTAGTACAAGGTTTTCAAACTTGTATTATAAAAAAAATAAGTTTTCAACTTATTCATTTTACTGAACAAATAAAATACGTGCTATAATCAAGAAATAATCCATATAACAAAAAATCCACCTGGTCTAAATATCAAGCGTTAAAAGTAGCTAAAAATTGCATTGACCTATGTTTTTTCTAAAATAGCAGAACATCGAACAAAACTGGTTAGCAAGTAGAAACCGCAGTTAAATTATACATAATCGAGGCATTTGAGTTTAATTAGGGTAATCTAATTTATACTTTTTTTGTTTTCGTGGAGCTTTTTCACACGATAATCTGAGCCGCGCAATGTCTGTTATAGGGTAGAATGAGAAATAATTTCCGCACCAACCCTATCTCCCCCACTAAAATAATAACAATATTCGTTTATTCAATTCAAAGGGATAAACCGCAGGCTGACAACATGAAATACTAGAAACACAATCATGATAACAAGTATTTAAACAAGAGTTGATATATAACTGTATGGTAACCAGTTAGGCGCCGATCCGTCCTACTGCTGCTCGTTTTTACCATCACCCCTAGGGAGTGGAAGCCTGAGTCAACCTTTGGGGCTAACGTGTATCGAACCCGCGTCTTTCTATTCTTCGTGTCTGTGGCATTACCATTCAACAATCAACTCATTATGTAATGGACTCATTGGACTGTTCGACTGTTGTCGGGTATTTTCGTCGTATCTTATTGAGGTCGTCGTCAGCCATTTTGTCTTTTCGATGGGTTGCTTACCTCTTTCCAATAAAATTGATTTTACATGTTTCCTTGTAAAGGTATGCTGCAAAATATGTCGTTAGACATAGGCAAGGTCGGGTGCTTCCAAAAAAATGAAAGTGTCAGAAAGTTACTCTCCAACCTGATATCGCATGATATTAAATGAAAAGTCACCAGTAACACGTTGAACATAAAAGAATAATATTTAGGACTTGTTCAAGGTAATCAAAGTTTGCTACAGTGTTGTTTTCGTAAAATCGTCAAGTGAAACAGCAAATAAATGAAGAGCAAATACACTAAACATTGGACTAAAAACGCATGAAAAAAATGTTAACTGCAGTGTAGTGGTAGAGTACCAACGTAAAGTACACCGAGCAGTCACTCGAGCAGTACAGTTATTAAAACACTAGGTTGCAGTATAGCCATGTGGCATACACTGAACGTAAAGGATGACGAACGCTTTGCATAGCCAGCATGCCAAGCATTTAAACTTCAAATGCAGTTACCATCAGAACCCGTATTTGACATACACAGCAGTCAATAAGAGACAGACCTCACTAAGATTCTTCCTTATTTTGTTCACGATAATGAGTGCTTACTTATTAGTTCGCGATATGGTTCACACTGTTTGCGGAATAGCCACATCTTCATGGAGTAAATAGCTCTGGCCATCCAGCGAGCACAGTGAATTGCTCCTGGATATCAAAAATGGATTCCTCTGGGAGACGTTCCACCAAAGATAACTACCGACAGATCTAGCAGTTCAGGGTAGTCATCTGGCGCTTGGAATGTTTCCAGCTGAGCTACTCCAAACTCTATGCCACTGTCTTTCCATGGAGTGATAATGGCTGCCATGTTCTCATCCTCAAAGGCTTCTAATACACAGTGAATGCAAACACCAAGGCCTAACAATTATTGATTAACGTTTGAAATATAGTAGTGGTGGAAAATTTTATTTACATTTATTAAATTGTCTGACTCAGTTAGGCCTACCGTATTTGTTTTTTGACTCGACGCCTGGGAATGAGCCGGTTACCTTGACTTAGCTTGTTGGGGGCTGAACATATTTGAAGATCACTACAAGTAGATTAGGACATATTTATGGTCAAGTGTCATTTATTAACGAAACAGATGTAATGTTCATCACTGCCGGGAGCGATTGAATACTGATGATATCCATTTGTGCCCTGTAGCTTCTTCCCACCAAGATTCGTTATTCTTTCATTACGAGGATATATATAGCACCCCTTCGAGTTATCACTCAGTAGCGCTCCCGACCCAACCTCGGCTAACTAAAGAGGCCAGTTTTAAGGAACGTCTCGGAAGGGACATTGGGCAGCAGGCGCATGTATTGAGGTATAAATGCGAGTGTTTGACTTTACCCCTGTTGACGTTCACCCCAAAGAATTTCTCTATCGACATTCACATGATGTGAGCTTCTGACTCTATCTGCTGTTGATGTTAACACCTATAGAATTCCTCTAAAGATATTCATATTGGTAACTTCGTTCCGACTAGACTAAATAGCTCCTTACATCGTTGAACGATCTCCTCATTCGTCCTTAACGAAACAACATCCTGCCAGGCCAACGCCAGATCGGTGGCATTACGTCCGTCTCTCCCCAGCGCAGCTCTACTAGCCCAGGTCCACGTGGAGTTCGGTACCTCCATGTCGAGAAACCTGTAGATGTCTCCCACGTAACCGTCCATATCACGAACGAAGTCATCATAGACAACTGTATAGATCCTTCCGGGGAAAGACTTCTCGAGCCGTAGCCGGGTGTGGATGTCTTGAACGACGCTCTGACAGTACATCTTGGCCTCCCTGACCATCTGGTCCTTCGCTCCACCCGAGAACCGACCACGGACGCTTCCGTCGAAGTTCTTCCTTGAAACGACGACTCCGCGAGGGTCCCGGATGAGGTGAATGACCCGAAAGTTGGGGAGATCACGAAGCAGCGGTTCCACGCTGTCCATCGTGGCACGGACGGACTTGATGACGCGAACGGGTCTTCGAGTACAGGCGTCACGAAATTTTCCACTGCATTTGCGATCCGTCTGCGCACGTACTCTCTTCATGCAGGAACGGTAGTCTGTGAAACTCCGGCGGACTTTGATCGAAACGTTCTGCAAGTCGAGTTTTCCGTTCCACATGAATTGGTAGCACTTGGTTAAAGTCTCGTCGCTGGTTTGACCAAATCGTTCACCACAGAACCGTTCGATCTGAAGCTTGGACCATCGACACTTGTATTCAGTTAATCTGAAACTTTTCAGACATGATATGTACTGACCCAAGACAGGTAAGTCGTCGGAAAAATAATGTAAGTATGGACTGAGAAGAAGTTGCGTAGGCAGGCGGTCGACTTCGCATGAAAACATTCTACGCATCGATTCAGAGACGGTTGTTAGCTCCCTCTCTGTCACCGTTCTGCGACAGATAAACAGACAAAATGACCAGATATACCAGCGCAGTGTGAACTCTAATTGTAATTGTAATTACGACAAAGAATAGTTGGTAGCAAGCTACTTCTAGGATCCTTTACAAAACAGCAAGGGCAGTCCAGATGCCATATAAAATATAATATAAAATTACAAAAAGCTACAACCTATGTATGCGTTTATTGAACCCAAGGAACATCTGCTAGCTGTTGGTTTATATTCCATAAATTGGACTAGAGGGCGTTAGCAACCGTCCTTCAACAAGAGTTTAATAGGCAATTTAAAGAACATATCTTAATGTCGATTATAAATTAATCAGAATAGTGTTACATTACTCAATGTCGATTATAAATTAATCCGAATAAGTTTACATTACTCAATGTCCATCATATATTAATCAGAATGGCGTTACATTGCTCAATGTCCATAATAAATTAATCAGAATAGTGCCAAAAAGGTCCGTTGGTTGTATCTGAAGGACAGCGTGTAACAATAATTGTTATTGCCATTACGATAGCACATCTGACTAAACTGTTTTCTTGAATGAATGAATGAATGACTACGACAATTTCTACAGCGCCGTAACACGGCTCATGCTGTTACATGTGCGCTTTAACAAGTTCAGAAGACAGCAATGGACGGAATCTCATGTTCCTGGACAAGGGACGCGTTCATCTCAGGACATTTGTCGTTTACTTTTTAACTTGTATTGGCACACGATTCCACTTCCTGTGCGCAAACAACTTGCACAGGTTACACATAATTGAGCCCGTAATCGCTTAGCTAAGCAGGTGGCCATCTAAGTAACGCCACTGCATTTACTGTGCTACGATTACCGTTACAAACCTGATGGAACCGTTTGCATAGTTGGTTATATCGGAGGGTACGTTCCATCCCGACGACGTTCCGAACATGGCGGAGTAGATGGCGTCAAGCGGTTCAAACAGGTAGAAGACGTTATCTTGGTTTGAGTTGAACATTCGGCCGAAGAGACTTGATCCAGTCCGTTGATAGGCCAAGATGAGAACTGCCTTCGTCTCAAGAAACGAGGTTGGACTCCCATCACGAACAGCCGTTTCATTGTCACCCTCGCCCTAATCAGATAACAACAAGAAATGGTTCGGTTTAGGTCTGAACTTGCTTTGGCCTCAAAGGCAGAAGTAAGACAACTGTTTATCTTAAAGTCATCAAGAGCCGGAAGGAAAGATAACACGCTTGTTAACATTTAACTCGATAGAAATATTCTCAGAATGTTTACAAGTCTCTATTGAAACTCCTCAGAAAAGTAAAAGGCAAAATAACAATCTGGTTTACATAGCTGAAACTCGACAGAAGCTTGAAGATGACTCGTAATTTATAAATATTCAGATATATACATAAGACAATAAGTAATAAAGGAGATGTATATTTACCTAGTATAGTCTAGCCCAGTCTAGTATAATATGATCTATTGTATGACTTGTGTAGTGCCATTGTTTTACTGCACAAGGGATCATTCGATGGTCGCTTTAAATAAAACAGTAATCATCAATCATGATCTGTTGGGAACTCGTTGTGTACAGAAACGACAAGTCAGTCTTCGTTGGGCAAACAGGATAAGCAGTTTAAAACAGACTAATCTTAGTTTATCGCTGAATAAGACATCTTCGTCTGCTGATATATATAGCAGGCCTACGTTGTTACATATTTTAATGGTGGATATGTGTACAGATGTTGGCATAAATATTGTTTAATGACCTCCCGTCCCTGCCCTCTCGCAATGCCTCACCACACAGGCGAGCAATATTGAGTGACATAGGGATTTTCCCCGCGGCAAAACCGCAGTAATCGCGGTAAATCCCGCGGTAACGGGGACAACAATTGCGGTAATACCGCGGTTATGGGGTTTACTCTCGCGGTAATAACGCGGTTATGGGGAATGAGCCGGCGATAAAACCGAGATAATGGTAACTAGTATATTATTTTTATTGGTTATACAGCTTATAGACTATATAGTATAAAGTTACTTACTTCCTTAGTGTCAGCTACTTACTTACTCAACTTAAAATTCCAGTTTCATTTCCATTCACTTTTCGACGCTACAGGATCAAATCAGTTGTACTTCCTGTTTACGGAATTATTTTTAAATAAACTGTTCGAACAAAAAAGCGACCGAATTTTTTTATAGTAATTGTTATTATCAGCTGTCTATGCTGACGAATAAATTGTTAACGTAGTAGTAACGTGTCATTTTTAGAGCTACAAGTACAATCTCAAATCAATCCGGGGCGATGTTAAGAACTTGAGAACTGCAAATGAGACTTTCTTTTATTTCCTGAAGCCTACTAGTCAGAAATAGTCAGGGCTTGGTTAATGCAATCTGTCGATAAGATAATCTGTTTTTGCCTATGTTTTATTAATGCAATCAGCAATACAAATAGCTTTGTAAGCTCAAAAATTGTTTTTGAATTTTAATTGGTGAAAACTTTTTGCGGGGAATGTGATGTCGTTCTGCGGGGATGGGGTGGGGATGGAGAGAAAACCTTCGGGGGTGGGGCGGGGATGGAGATGAACCATGCGGAGATGGATCGGGCATGTGGAGGACTTACTTGTTGCGGGGCGGGGATGGGACGAGATTGTCTCCCCGCGTCATTCTCTAGCGAGCAATACAGCATCATAACATACCAACTGTAGTGGCACGAAAAACGTCAAATAAGTAATCCACTGAGAGTCATTGCGACCTAACGATCTGAAGTGCGTAAAATGACTGCCTTGCTTTTATTGCCAGATGTTTAATGTATATTTATCTAGTATAGTCTAGACCAGTCTAGTCTAATATACATGTAATTTATTCTAATGACTTACGTGTGCTACAGGTATGCATACCTGAGTTGCTTCCTCTGCGCAAACTTCTCCGGTTCCTTTAAGGCAGCCTTCTACGAAAAGACTTCCAAATAATTTGGCACTGTACCCTACGATGATGTTGCCCAGAGCCAGGAAGCTGATGAAGAGAAGAATGCGCAAGAGGAGACGATTCCTTCGCACAATCATCTCGTCTTTTATTGGCCCTCGTCTGATAGCAATGTTAAGAGAATATCTAATAAATCCTTAATGTGAACAAATGAACATCATATCTATGCCTGAGGCGCATTAAGGTAGGCCTAATCAGTAAGCATTTTACTGATATGGTGCTGTATAACAGTTTTAATACCTACACACATGCAAACAAACATACACGATATACGCATCTAATCTAATCTAATCTAATCTAATCTAATCTAATCTAATCTAATCTGAACATTTGTAAAGCGCTTCTCACAGCAGAGCTATATATTCAGAAGCGCTCTCAGCGTGACAGGCCCGAGAAAAGAGAAAGGTCTTTAAGCGAAGAGATGCCAGTGAAATTCCCTCCAGAATCCTGCTACGAATTGCAGGGGAAGGTCATTCCATATTGATGGACCCACTACAGCGAAAGCCCGATGCTGGGTTAATGAGGTTCGCGACCGAGGTACGAAAAGATCAAGCCGGCCAGAACGAAGAGGGCGAGAAGAACGTCCAGATAGTGGCTTACACATTAAGTCACAAAGGTACCTAGGAGCCAAGCCCTGCTGGGACTTAGTAACTAGGAGCAGGATCTTGTACTTGATTCTAGCCGAGAGAGGGAGCCAGTGAAGATCAGTAGTCATGTATGTGTAGATTGAGAGTACCGAGGAAGACGTGCAAAAGTCTGGCTGCAGCGTTTAAGACAGATTGCACAGAGGACAGGCGAACCTTAGGAAGCCCAATTAGTACAGAGTTACAATAATCAATGCGTGAGGAGACAAAGGCATGAACCATGGTTGTAAACATTTTGGAGGACACCGATCTTCTAATGGCTCTAAGTCGCCTCAGTTGGTAGTAACAAGAGCGGGTCAGGAGAGATAGGTGGCCAGTAAATGTCAAAGCGCTATCAAGTGTGACACCCAGGTCACGAACACTGGAGGAGAAGGTAAAGTCTGGGAATAATGAGGCCAACAATTGGAGATCAAGTTTTTGTAACTGTTGTTTGGTACCGAACCAGATCAGTTGAGTCTTTGAGGGATTGAGGTTAAGTCTGTTTGCTGTCATCCAAAAGTGGAGATCTTGCAATAGTGATTCGATCGTTTCTACCAGAGAGATCTGCTGAGAGGGAGAACCATGGACAAGGGCTTGGACATCATCAGCATAGAGATGTCCCTTAGCATGCACATATACATACATCCAGACATACATGCACACCTATACAGATAGACAGACATAATTTTATATCACATACATAGAAGCATACGTACGTACATATGCATGCATACATTAACGTACACGTGTTTCTATGGCAACCGTATACGGCATCGACCCTACTCAGTTGTCAGTGAACTGATCGGGTGAAGTCTTTAACGACCCTTAAAGGTAAAGGCTTGAATGGGCGCCAGACCATTAAAGGTCTCCGTGTACGGACCGTGCTATAGTCTGAGATTCAAATCTCTTAAATAAGTTACCATCGATAGACGAACCAGGAACCATACGCAGAGAAACGCATGGGACGAACGCCCCAACCAATACAGCTATCTGGGTCAGCACCAGAAGCACATGCAAACATGCCACATGCACAAGCATACACTGGTATGCCTAAACTAAATACATTAATGAATCTTTAATGGTTGAAACACACTCAACATCAGTTGATCCAAGCTGGGACTCACTGCAACATTTACACGATCAGAATATAGAATACGGATTAAGGCGGTTTATACTCCGACAAAATCAAGAAATTCAAACTCACCCACAATGCGTAAACCAGGCTTAATCCCGCAATTAAACGACAGGTAATTACTAATGCTATCTGTGAACTCCGACTTTGCTCAGAAGATCAACCAAGAGATGTTATCTGCGACCTTGAGCTTTCAATCATTCTACACGGTGAGTCATAAAAACGGTGTCACTACCTAATACAACATAACTCATGTAGACAACCATCAATTTTAGTGAAATTTCAGAATAATGACGCTTGATGGTCTAGCCAAGTGCTGCATATATTATTTCTTAGAGAAAGCTGGACCAGCCTAAACTATAATGACGTCACGACAACCCCGACAAAATGGCGTTTACCGAAGAAGATAGCAAATCTCTTATGGTATCTGTAGGTCTGCCCACGGTCGTTCGAACATCCACTTAATCGAACCGGGTGTTAAGGTCAATGGACAATACTATCTACTAATGCACGGCCTTTTGCCAGACATTCCTGAGATAACTGAATATTTCATCTTCCAGCAGAATAGCGCTCCTGCGCACAGGGCTCTGGAGACTGTTGACTTACTGCAAACTGAAAAACCTGATTTCTTCCCGCCTACTTTGCGACCACCTAACAGCCCCGATTTAAATCCGGTGGACTATAAACAATGAAGTGTCATTCAAGAAGAGTCTACAGATATCGAATAAACGATATCAGCGATTTGTGGAGGCATAGGACGAAATGGAACAATGTGCATCATTGATGAGTCTATCAAGCATTGGCGTACACGTCTTCGCGCATGCTCAGTAATAACTCCTCTATCTTTATTTAAAATTTCTTTGACATAATATGATATATGACGAAGTTAAAGTAAAATAAGAAGGAGCACTGTTTTTTATGACACGCCGTGTATAGCAGCGATCACTCAAGGACAGTCACCAGAGATAATTATGCAACTGATTGATATGCGATTTGTCAGAAGATATTGCACTCAAAGCATAATTATACGAAACATATTTAAACGCACGTCGCTACACGAGCCTGTACAGAAGATACAGGAGAGGCCAAGTAGGCCTACTTTATATATATATATATATATATATATATATATATATATATATATATATATATATATATATATATATATTTGTACAGGTTCGTGTAACGACGTTCTTTGATATATGCTGGGTATATGCTTTGAGTGCAATATCTTCTGACAACTCGCATATAAATCAATTATTATATCTCTGGCAACTGATTTATATATATATATATATATATATATATATATATATATATATATATATATCAAGGAATATTACAAGTTTAAGTGTTTCTAGGTAAACGTGTGTGTCTATTCTGAAATTTATTGTCAACAGACTTTGTTGACCAGTTAAAGCAGACACGAGAAGGTATTCAACACTCTTCAAGAATCACGATTACAGATGTTTTCCCCTATATGTAGCCTAGGCCTACACATACAAACACGCAAGCATACATTCATGTGTTCTTACATACATACATACATACGTTGTAACATTAGCACGTATGCAAACATACCTGGATGTGTTTGGCAGCTTGGTGAGACTGCTCCGCTAGTGACGTGGGAGTACGGTTTCCAGTCTTCGTAAGAGCGGTAGCTGAGTAGGGACCTTGAGAGGGTGCCTGGCGCGCTACTGCCCAGCGCCATCGATGCTCTCTATCTTGCGCGTACTTTAAGGCCATGAAAGGAAAGAAATATGAAATGAAGTTGTATTGGATATATCATAAATATGAATTGATTGTGCATTATATATATATATATATATATATATATATATATATATATATATATATATATATATATATGTAGATATATTAGTATTCGTATCAGACGACCTGCATGCGTGGCAGGACCGGATTTAGGCATGGGCTACACGGGCGCCAGCCCAGGGGTCCCCACCACTTAGGGGCCCCCACCAGGTCCAATTTTATTTTTTGTCTCTCTTCACGTCATGTGTCATTTGACTAGGGAAGAGATTTTAAGAGTGACTAGTGACTATAGATCTGATTGAACTAGTGACTAAGTCTTATAGATCTGATTGACAGGCTTCTGAATGACCACTGTACCAAACAATCATAGTTTTGAAATAATATCGTTGGATTATGGTTCAGCTTCAGAGTAGTTTCGGATTGACATAATTATTTCTGCCCAGCATTGATCAATTCACAACCCAGTTCGCCATACGAACCACTCTGCTCAGGGTCTGGTTTTCTATACCTATTCTTGAATCATGTAGTGATGAAAAAACCTGTCACTCAGATCTAGGCCTATAGTCACTAGTCACTCTTAAAATCTCAGCGAAAAACCACATAGCAATAAATGGAGTCGACCTCGATGAAACCTTGGAAATGAGCTCATGCAGTTTTCTGAGTTTGTCAAATGTTTAGAGACGAGACAGGGGCACAGGCCTCAACCTAAGTCTGGAGCAGTTCGTGTTCCAATTAACAATTGACAAAGGTGTTGAAAGTTCATTTCCAAATGAGGAAATTATGCTAAGAATGTAGGCCCTACTTGGTGCTCATGGTCATCACAAACTGTGGTGCTGAACGTTTATTTCCTAAGATGAGGATAATAATAATAATCTTCGTTTATTCGTTTATTGATTCAAACACATGAACGCAGTATGATTACAAGTCATAGTATGAACGTTTTATCGCAAGTTATTACAGGAGTCAAATTTAACTATTAATGAGAATCACACTGCATCGTCACCTGGCGAATGAAAGGCTGAGTCGACTTTTGAGAGGGTAGCGGGAATCGATCCCGCATCCGTGCTGATCTTCTGCTCTTCATGCCAGAGTTTGACCACAAGTTATATTACTGGAGTCAAATTTAACTATTAACGAGAATCACACTGCATCGTCACCTGGCGAATGAAAGGCTGAGTCGACCTTTTGAGAGGGTAGCGGGAATCGATCCCGCATCCGTGCTGATCTTCTGCTCTTCATGCCAGAGTTTGACCACAAGTTATATTACTGGAGTCAAATTTAACTATTAACGAGAATCACACTGCATCGTCACCTGGCGAATGAAAGGCTGAGTCGACCTTTTGAGAGGGTAGCGGGAATCGATCCCGCATCCGTGCTGATCTTCTGCTCTTCATGCCAGAGTGTTGACCATTAACCTAAACCCACTCCCAATGGGAGTTTAGGATAGGCCTAATTAAGAACAGGCCTCGCACAAGTATGACACATGAAAGACTTAGCCAGCTTGCAGTGTTGAGCATAGAGAGTGATATTCTACGCCAATTGTATCTTAATCAGTTTATTGATGGCTTTGTCAATTGAAGAGTGAACAAAGTCTCTATTGAGCCAACTCAAATCTAAACCTACAGTGGCTTCCTTCCCTCCCCTCTATCGCTGATATCTTATGTTCATTCTATTCTGACAAAATCTCATCCTTTCGCTTCACATTACAATCTCGTTTAGACAAACACTCCTCTAGCACTGATTCACTCCCCTCTCCCAATCCTGATCCTTCTGCCTCCCAGTCATCGTTCCAAATTCTCTCGCATCTGAAACAGAAGTCCCGCTCCTCGTAAATTATCTTCCTAACAAGCAATGCGAATTAACTTGATCCTATCCCGACCTCTTTCCTAAAAGACTGTGCCTCTGTTCTACACAAACTAAAAACAGATGCATGTAGTAGCTTGAGACAGTCAAATAGCTCAGTTCGTCTTACAGTTAGCTCTAAATTTGAGTGGGTTCAATAGAGACTAACTGTAGGACTAACTGTAAGCCGAACTGAGCTAATTAACTGTCTCAAGCTATATGCATCTGTCTTTAGTTTGTATAGGTCCCGCTTATATTATCTTTACTTTCTTTGTTCGTCTGCATCAGTGACGTCTATGAAAACTTAGACAGGAAGTTTAAAGCTCATACTTGTGTTTTGTATTTGAGAAATTATTTAATGCCTATTAATATTATAGAAGACACTTTATTTATAAGCAATATGAACTTTCCCCATTTTTTTCATTTACATGAATCTAACAAAAATAGTTATTATTATTGCCTTTAACACATCTGGAGACAGAGGCAGGAGACTTCCTGGTGGCTGACATCAGATTCCAGTTTATTGTACAGAGAGGCAAGTAGAGTTTCTGTGGAGTGGTGTTTAGTGAAGCCAGATTGGTGGGATTGGGGGAGTGAGTTTGAAGAAAGGCAATCATTTAGCCTAGTAAGGACAATTCGTTCAGTTAACTTAGATAGAAAGGAAAGATGAGAGGTGGGACTATATTTAGATAGGGTTTCCTGTCAAGATTTGCTGTTTTGAGAAGAGAAGAGGAGAGACGAGAAAGTGCTTAAAGAACATGACAGGGACGTTGCCTGTAGAAAGTGAGAGATGTTGGTGTTAACAGGGACGAGAAAAGAAGATCTTTAAGAAGATGTGGGGATAGGATCAAGTTAATGCTTGTTGGGAAGATAATTTAGGAGGAGCGGGACTTATGTTTCAGAGGCAAGAGAATTGGGAATGATTACTAGGAGGCAGGAGGAGTAGGGTTGGGAGTGGGGAGTGACTCAGTGCTGGAGACGTGTGTATCTAAACGAGATTGTAATGTGAAGGGAATGGAAGAGATTTGTCCAAAAAGAATTTACATAAATTATCTGCGATAGAGGGGAGGGACCGAGGGAAGGGAGCTAGGCAGTGGGGAGGAAGATTTGAGCTATAGGTATATGATTGTTCCTGTCGGAGACTGCACATCAATAAAGACAAAAAAATTGATTCACAAAAGGGTCCCACCATATTGGGCGCCCATAGGCCCCCACCACCCTAAATCCGGCCCTGATGCGTGGTGCGTTGTAATAAATTTAATACGTAGGTTTAAATGCATGATTGATAAAATTATTTAAAAATTAGAAACTTATCATGTCAATTAAATTTAATGTTGAAATTTTAAATTTAATTTTATCATTTTGAAGCTTTCCCGTCCTCTGGTATGTGCCTCCCTTAGACCATGGTCTCATTTGTTCCCATCGTAAATTTGCCATTGATTGTTGTACTTGGGCTTAACGACACTTTTTCATATGGAAGATGATTAGTGTCGGAGGCAGAGTGCAACCTCGTACTCCACGTTTATATTGCGACCGAGCCACCCGCAGTAAAGATCCGAGAAATTAATCTCTGATAAACCAACCGACCGGGAATCGAACCCGGGCCGCCAGCGTAACGAGCGGGCCACCAACCTACTCGGCCACTCAGGATCTCTAATTTGCCATTGATACAATTGACGTGTTATTGTACCAACGTAAGCATTAACCGAATAGGCCAATAAATACACAGATTTATACATCTACGATTCATTATCTCTTACCTATCGATATACGAACCTGTCATTAGTCGCACTCAAAAGCCAACCAAAGCAGCGCTGCCGACCGAATGCGGTTTCCTCTTGCTTGTGCATGTCTGCCTGCGTTGCGTCGTGCAGGCTATGACTAGATACAATTATTCATTGCGCTACGTTCATTTCACTGCGAACCCTTCGTATATATATATATCTTCGTTTAATAAAACAGACTGACAAACCGCATTGAGTTACATCAGGCCTGGATTTAGGCATGTGCACTATGTGCCAGTGCACAGGGGCCTCCACCACATAGGGGCCTCCACCACAAATTTAAGCATATTTTCGTTGTGTTTCATAATTATGAAATATTTCAATAGTGCACAGCGTGCACAGACACAATTAAAATATCTAAAACTAAGAAACAGTTAATACCGGTAGGTTAGAAGGTAGTTTGTCTCGGGCGTGAATTTATGTCAAATTAGTGAAACTTTGAGTGTTTTCTTCCTCGCAAATTCGGTCACCATGCAGGTCCTCAAAGTTGATCTCACGCAGAATGTCAGCTTGTATGCTCATTAGAGCCAGGTGGGACAACCGCTCATTGCCCATTGATGTGCGAAGTCTGTTCTTTATTAGTTTCATTTTTGAGAGGGAACGTTCCGCACTGCAGTTACTGACCATCAGCACCAGATACATGCTGATCCGAGTGCAAATTCCACATTGGGAAATGAGCCCTGAACTTGTTTCTCGAGTATCAGCTGATACAATGAAATGCTCTCGAGAGACGTCTTGAGCTTTTCGTCCTTGAAGGTTTCCACAAAGTCAACAAACTGCAAAGGCTCATTTCCTAAGCATGCATCAAGGTCGTCTTTATAAACCTCAACGAGATTCGATGCTGCTGCCACTAGCCTAGTTCTTGTGATGAAACTACAAGCAGTTTGCGTAGGCAACCGAACCGAGACGAAATAAGCTCGTAAGCACCAAGTCGATGTTGCAAAGCAGTAACAAACTGATCAATGACTGGTAGAAAGTTTTGTATTCGAAATTTATCTGACTGCGTCACCAGACTAAAATAAAGCAGCGTAGCTACTAGTTCTATCTTTTCAGCGTTCTAAGTTATTCGCCACTGTATATGGGTTTCAGCATTGGTGGAATACAAGTTGGATTGACGAAAAGAATTCTTGCTAAATAAAAGTCGGATTGATGAATAATTTTGGCTTAAATTGAAGTGAGACTGAGAAAGAGATTCTTGCTTAAATAGAAGTTGGATAATTGTTGTTTAAATATATAGAAGTTGAATTGATGAAACGAATTCTTGCCTAAATAGAAGCTGGATTGACTAAAAAGATTCTTGTCAAAGTAGAAGTTGGATTGATGAAAAATAATAATGCTACAATGGGCGAATAACTTTGAACACTAAAACTACATATTATCCTAGCTGCAATTAGGCCTACATCCTTGGCTTTGGATATGCTGGAGTTGACGCGTTGTGTTTCGCGAATCGTGACTATAGTGAGCCAGCCCATAACTGCCAACTTTCAGCAGTTTCAGGCAACATCCGCACCTGGCCTGCGGCTGGTTAAGGGGCCTCCACCACAGCGGTGCACTGGGGCCTCCACCACAGTAAATACGGCATTGAGTTACATAATAGAAGGTCAGACAAATCTAATATAATTTTATGGGGTACAGTTGCTGAAGGTTCTTTACCGTTCATGCGGTCATTGATATACTCCTTCTCATCTATAGATACTCGATCAGAGACCGGTAGATAGAGAGTTAGGTCGGTCATACACATACATACACAAAGGCACACACATCAAACACTTGATACACTTGATACACACATGTAAATATTTATGACATGCATAGCCCATACATGGGCATATCTACATGAAAATATATATATGCTGTTAGGCACAGCACTCACATTATCTATGCAGGTCAAGGAATTCATGAAGTTATATCTATATCTACATGTATATATATATATATATATATATATATATATTATACTGCATATATATACACTTAAGGCATGTGGGTTTATAATGTAACGGTTCCATGACAAAATGTCATGCGACAAAATGTCACCGACAAAATGTCACCGACAAAATGTCACCGACAAAATGTCATAACGACAAAATGTCACCTGACAAAATGTCACCTGACAAAATGTCGCCGACAAAATGTCGCCGACAAAACGTCGCCGACAAAATGTCGCGGACAAAATGTCATGGCATGAATTTAGTGTTTACTTGCACTTGCCTTCATCTCCCCGGCCGATGTCATCAGCACATTTGAAAACCTAACTGAACTACCAGTATATCGCGACTTCGAATGCATCATCGACCATCTCGAAGACAACTTCATTGGGCGACAGCGAAGGGGTCGGCGAAGACAACCAATGTTTGGCATCGCACTTTGGAATCAATTCGCGCGTGAGCTTGAACATTTGCCTCGAAGCAACAACGCCGTTGAAGTTTAGCACAATGCCTTCAACACGTTGTTGGCTTTGCCCATCCGACAACAACCAAACTTGCGCGTAAGCTCCAGCAAGAACAGCACAGTATGGAACTCATGAGTCGCCAACTAAACTTCGAGTTCAACCAGGAAAGAAGGAGTAGGCTTATGTGAGAATCAGTGAAGCTCTCCATACTCTCGTTAAAGACTACACTAACAGAGACTCCATTGCCTATTTGGAGGACATTGCAAGAGCTCTGAATATAAATGTTGTATGAACATTTAAATAACTTACATACGCACTATAGGGGAGACCGGGGCATAATGGGATACCGGGGTATAACGGGAAACTTGAATATTATCCGTCTTACTCACTTTTAATTGCTGAAGACGTTATCAATCGGAAGTAAAACATCTTTTAAGGTGAAAGGCAAAGGCAATTTTGATTTCGACGCGTCTTGCTAATTTTATGACTAAAAGTAGATTTTCAGGGTAGCCGAAGTAAGGTACGCTGATAATTCAAGGCTTTTCTAGAAAAAGCGGAGCTATATTAAATTTAGCTTATACTTTGAATATGTAGCATAATATATAAAGTTACATATCCCCAAAAGAAATTTTGTGCAAGTTCAGTATATTTTGTCAAAATGGCGGGCTTACTATATTGGCCATTTGGGGCATAATGGGATACAGATATCCCATTTTGCCCCATGTTGTGATTCGACAGCTGCTTATTTTTGTGAGGCCCTATTCTGCAATAAAAATTTGCACTATTAATGCGTAGAAGAGTGACTCATATAGGCTAATAGGCGAAGTGTTAGTTATCCAAATTTCAGACGATTTTGATATGGAAAAGAAAGAAAGACAGTTGCTTCGTTCAGACAAAAATTGAAATGCAGTGATCTGCCATAGCAGGAGCCATTGATGAAGTACAAAGTGGAAGACTTGGGTAGCTCACAGCAAGTAGAGAAGCACCCTCCTGGTCAATTTCAACTGAGCCATCGGCCAATGAAGTCGATGCCACCAATATCTAACCAATCAAGGCACCGTATGGTTCCAGAAATAAGGTCATCAAACAAAATTGGAAAAAATTTGGTCATGACAACTGTATAAGAAAAGCTAACTGGAGAGTTTGGTCAAAATACCTAAACTGGACAAAGAAGCTATAAAGAAACTTGTCAATCCCTTTTTAACAACGGCTTGACATCTAAAATGTCTGATGTATTCGATTACATGACAGAGTAAAAATATCATGAAAAACAAGCAACAATGTCCCAAGAAAGGCAAAAGATATCGATCTGCATCAATATTAAAGATGACGATGATACAAATGAGTGTCTTTACTGTTGTGAGGCGTTCTCTGATGAAGGCTGGATCAGATGTCAGGTGTGCTTGAAGTGGACACACAACAGTTGTGCTGGTGGAAGCTAACATGTTATCAAATTTGTGTATGGCCTCTGCACGTAACAGCTTCGAGCACGTTTTATCAAATGAGGGAAGTCTGACCTCATAACGGAAATTTTTTAATGATTTTTTAGCTTAAACTTTACTGTTATGATGCTGTAATTAAAATGCTGTTCATGGCTCATGTTAAACAGTTAGTTGTAATAAGTTCAAAGTTAGAGTTTGTCAAGCTATAAAGTTTTTATTCTGGCCTATATTCCCTCTTTTAGATGATATATATCATGGGGCATAATGGAAAAGTTATATCCCATTTTACCCCTTATGGTGGGGCATAATGGGATTTTGGGACACACTAGTAGGATAGCATTATCTTCGGTCTTGGTGATGTTTAAGTGGATTAATCTAATCTATGCTGTACATTAGGTCTGCTGGCATAGTCTGAGTACAAGAAAACCCTGGATTTTTATTAACTATGTGGCATACATTTCAAAATCCCTTAAGTATCCCATTATGCCCCGGTCTGCCCTAATCGCTTGACAGACACTATTAGTCAGCGTTGTATTAGCATTCAGTAAGCTGATTTTGCTTTTGACTATAAACAATTTTTTCGAGGTTTTCTTACCGTCGAAAAGGTTTTGTTACAATCACTTGACACTACTATTAGCCTTTTTACAAGCGTTTGCTTTTGAAATTATCAATTATTAAAATTATCGCTTATTTACTGATTTATACTTTTGACATTTTGTCGGAGACATTTTGTCAGGTGACATTTTTTCGTTATGAGATTTTGTCGGTGACATTTTGTCGGTGACATTTTGTCGCATGACATTTTGTCAGGCCACATCGCAGCCTGTTAAGTTCGAGGTCTGAGAGAGAGATCCACAAAAACCGAATTAGCATAATCTGGACGAGAGGAGACAAGGTAACATGCAGGCTATGGTTTGCGACATATTCTTAGTCACAGTAGACCTGATATGACGTATTGCTCCGATGTGATAAAAACAAGACTTACAAAGGTTTGTAATTTGCGGTCGGAATGTGAGCTTACTGTCCATGGCTACCCCAAATGTGTTGACAGTATCTGATACATCGTGGCACAGCAGTGACTGCGATGTCGATGCTTGAAAGCGAAGGGAGAGAACGCATGCGTCGGCCACAACTGAGCACACTTGCCTCAGACTTTGTCTGGGTTTATGGCCTAACCATTGAAACAGAATCAAGCATGTAAAGATGAGAGGCACTCCTTCGTCACACTGACTGCTCATTAAACAAAGATGCATTTCAAAATCTGACTAACAGTGCTCAAAGTTTTACATTTTAAACAGCCTACCCATCTGCGCTCCATTCTCAACCATCTTATTAATAGATATTGCGTCTGATCAATGGACAGTTGTTCTGTTCCTCGGTTAGAACCTGGAACGTGTTCCTCGTCACTCAAAAGGGAGCTTAGCTGCAAATGATATCGATTTTTACAAATGCTTTTTAACTAGTGCTTCTCCTGACTGTTGCCCCATATGCGGAAAATTAAAATCTTTAGCATAAATGAGGGAACTAATACATGGTTTTCTAATGTGTATTATCGAAAGAGACAAAGTTTTCAACTTACTCATTTTATTGAACAAATAAAACGCACGATAGCCTATAATCAGGAAATAACATATCTGATAAAAATTCATCTGGTTTGATGACAAGCATTAAAACTAGTTCACAATTGCAGGGTTGTTGTTTTCTTGAAAAGAGCAGCACATCGAACAGAATCAAAACGAACATTTGACAAAATATAGCTGGTTAAAATACGAATCGTTGAAATTGGCTAACAGTTGCATGGTCCAATGCTGTCCTACTGAATAAAATAAAGTCGAGGTCTTGATATAAAATACACCAGCCCTGTAAATCTATCAATCATTAAAACTAGCTAGCAATTGTATTTTCTAATGTTATCCTCTTGAATATATATATATCAAACTTTAAAAGTAGATCACAATTGTATTTTCCATTGTTATCGACTTGAATACATATAAAGCTTTAGAAATTGCTCACAATTGTATTTTCCAATGTTGTCCTCTTGAATATAGCAGCACATCAAAAGAAATCGAACATTATATTTAAAAGTAACCTATTATTTTATCAGGCGTCAACACTAGTTAAAAATTGTTTTTTCCAAGGTTGTTCTCTTGAATTTTGCAGCATTATCGAACAAATGCAAATCGACCAATTGATAAAATGCAACTTGTTCAAATATCAGGTGTTAAAACTAGCTAACAACTCATTAGCCTAATTTGTCCTCTTTCAATTACAAACATATCTAACAAATACAAATCGACCAATTGATAAAATACAACTGGTTAAAATAACAAGTGTTAAAACAAGTGTTAAAACTAACTAACAACTGATTGGCCAAATAGGCCTATTGTCCACTTGAATTTAGCAGCATATTGAACAAATGCAAATCGAGAATTAAAACAAATACATCTGGTTAAAATATCAAGCATTAAAACTAGATTTAAAAAAAATTGCGTGGTTAAGCGGTTCCGTCTTGAGTGAAGCAGCATATCTGCCATGTCGAATTTTGAGCATAATAGTAGATAACGGTAACGTCGAATCTTGATTACGGTGGCATGGCGACGGCTATCTTTCTTTTTATGCCTTTATGCCTTTGCTGCATTGTGCGTTTTGGAGACAGATTTACTTCAGCAGAAGAATTGCTGTGGCATTTTGTCCGGTGGCAGAGACAATCTTAGTGGAGAAGGTGCCATGAAACCTGAGGTCGAAGCCATGTTTAACGACCACACAACCCGTCCATTTAATGTCTCTCTTTTCTATCTCAGTTACAATAGTTTGGTAGCCATACACTGCAACTTCACACCAAGCTTTGTCGACGATCTTGTAGGCTACGTCGTATCTATCTGAAAACCACGCTGGTTCTCCCTTCGTTCGGTAGAAGACAAGTCCACATTTTCCGTTGTGATGTAGGCTTTCAACGAGGTATCCGTTAAAACAATGCTTGCCAACTCCTTTCACCTCGTTGTAGACCACACAGAAGTTTTCCAGCCAGTCGTATTTCTTGCGCATGAAGTCTCTAATCCTCATGACGAGACCCTCGTTTGATCCACCCTCATCAAGTTTCTTATTGAGGTCGTTGAGCATGTTTCCTCTGAAGTCCTTTACGCATCTGTCGAGTACAGAATGGACTTTAGTGTAGACATCTTTCAATCGACTGTCGTACGACTTTGTCAGCTCTTCCGCTCCTTTTTCTCCATGCTCCAACGTCTCGTAAGTTGCAATGGCCATCATCCCACCGCATATCAACTGCAGTAGTCTAGTTGCAAGAGCTGAAATTCTCTGTCGATCACCGTTTGTATTTTCGTAGAACTTGTCCAATATGCTAAGACTGAAAAGACCATTACCAGTCACTCCATCCAACAGTTTATCCAGGGCGAGAGTGTAATTATCGTTGGCACAGATATCTTTCAGTTTTTGCTGATACAACATCTTCACATGCTTTTCATTCTTTTTCCCGAGTTTAGAGCAATACATCATTCCTTTCTGAATACGTCCCACATCATCTCCATATTGCAGCTCGGTGATTTCCCATGTGTCACCAACTCTTTTCTTTCTTAGTTGTGACCTACCTCAAGAACTTTCCTTATCTCTACATATAAATTGCTCAACGACTTCTAACTGTTTAAGAATTAAATTGACACAGTTCTTTGAATGTTTCTTTCTTTCTCCAAACACAGTTTAATAACAACAAACTCAACTCTTGCCTTAAAACAACTGTACTACACTGTATAGTTCAAATTCACTGTCATCAGCAGTTTCTAAGTTTGGCGCGCTAACTGCACGTGTAAAACAATCTATCGTCAGCCAAAGTTTAGGCTACTTTAGGCCAAGCGCCCACGAGCCGACAGCGCAACTAAGGCCTAAGACTAAAACGCTTAACAATCGATACACATTATATATATATATATATATCAACCTAAGGAACACCTGTGCTCATTATATATGCAAAACATTAGTTCACACCATGTTATAACTTTCTTTAATTCTTTTATGCCGTCTTTCACCTGGTCGATCTTATTGCTCAATTTCTCAAAGTTACGAAGAATTTCTTCATGGTTTTCATCTGGAAGAAAGCCCGCGATGAGCCCCAGTATTGCTCCAGCAACTGGAAATGCTGAGGCTAGCTTCCCTGAAACTATAAGAATGTTGGAAAGATCAGAGAACTTGGACCCCAGTTGAAAGACTTCGTTCAGAACGTCCAGAGAATCTTTTGCTCTTTGAACGTTAGTCGCATCATCAGACATTTTCAAGAGGTTAGAAGGCTGATTCTTTGAATCTCAAAAGTTACTGTAAAACAGCAAATTTTCTCATGATATACGAACTGTGTGTTTGTCCATAAAGTCTGTAGCACTTCAATTCATGCCATTAGGTCTGCTCAATTGAGTTTGATCCGGACTCGCCGTGGTCCGCAATATGCATTTTGATTTATTTTATAAGAAACTAAATATTGCCGCTATTTCCAAGATAAAGGTATCCCCATAGAAGATTTATGGTAATTTTGCATTAGGCGTAAAAGTTAAACTTTTAAGTAAAACTATAAGTGCAACAAATGTGTTCACAAACTATAAAAAAATAAGTGTTCACAGTAGCATCTGAACAGCAGTGTAAGCTTTGTGTTTAAATTTAACACCACGAAGGCATTGGACATTAGGTCTTGTGAAACCAGTGTTAAGGTAGACATTTTGATCTATAAATTTTATTTATTTGTGCATTCTGTTAAAAGCTGTGCAAATTAAAATCGCATCTGTGGAAGTTTTGCCTAAATGTTTTCACTGCGCAGAGTATCTCTTTGACTCTCATTTGTGAAACCTAAGTACAGACATTAGACTTATGAAGCTGCATGCGCTTTTTAGAGCTTACACTGTTATAAATTTTAAGGTGACTTCCTTTTACGTCCTATTGAAGACTTTCCTCTATGATCGATCAGGCCTGGCACGGGAGCTCTTCTGAGTAGAGCCCCTTGAAGAAGCGCTATATAAATTCTATGATTGATTGATTGATTGATTGATTGATTGATTGATTGATTGATTGATTGATTGATTGATTGATTGATTGATTGATTGATTGATTGATTGATTGATTGATTGATTGATTGATTGATTGATTGATTGATTGATTGATTGATTGATTGATTGATTGATTGATTGATTGATTGATTGATTGATTGATTGATTGATTGATTGATTGATTGATTGATTGATTGATTGATTGATTGATTGATTGATTGATTGATTGATTGATTGATTGATTGATTGATTGATTGATATGTTTATGAATGAATGAATTACTACGACAATTTCTATAGCGCCGTAACACGGCACATGCCGTTACAAGGGCGCTTTAACAAGTTCAACACTGAATCAGATATATGCTTTTTCAATGTCTTGAGCCTGGACTTGAATGATTCCATAGTAGGTGCAGATCGTATTGAAGGTGGAATGCCATTCCAGCATCTGGGTTTAAGGTATAAGAATTAGACTATTTTGTAATGAAATGTAAAGTTGCATGTGGATTTGGCGATTTCGAAGCCAGGCGCGCTGCAGAGTGTAGCAGCCATTTCTTACTTGAAATCCCGGACATCCAATCGTCTGATTTGCCATCAGATATGCAAGTAACTTGTAAAGATAGGCCGCGTCTAACCACGGTCGAAATAGGATCGGTAATGTTGATGATACGCGGCTAAGTGGTAAGGCGCCCGTATCCTACGGATTTGAACCCTCTCCCCGCAAAACGCAAGCAGTCGCATCTTACCTTACCCCACCTCACGACAGCTAGCGCCCCCTGGCAGAGGAAACGCTATAGCATGACTGTTTAGCTCTAGTCTATCCTATATATTTTTTATAAAACATTCTAAATATAAAGTCTTTTCCAGGAGAGTGAATGAGTTCGTAGGTTGTAGGGCCTACTGCATGGTTTGCTCGGCTAAAAGGACAGAGAACATGTTCTCCACTCTTCTTGATTGCTTTGAACAGGGTTTTGGTCAGCCATGGTTGCTAGTGAGTTCACGGATGAAATTATGGGGAAATAGAATACAGTGGACTTTGTGTCTCATGCAAAGAGTGTTGAGCTACAGGAAAATTTAAACTATGAAGAACTGTTAATTCATTCAAGCATTCTGGTCGAAAGTTGGGCGATTTGTTTTTATTTTAATTAACTTTCAGTTGTCGTAGTTATTAGTACTGTGCTGTGCAGAGTCTGTGTCTACCTAATTTTTTTCCATTTGCAGAGACTCCTATATAATATTATAGACTCTTTGTGGAATCTGTTATAGGCCTATGCCTATGCCTGAACCAACAACGTACCATCTAAAATGTGTCTTCATTACTAATTAGTGACTTTATCACACCGGTGTCTAATCTACATAGGAAAACGTTGTTTATTTGTATAGCATCCGGGCAAGGAAGCATTTCTGAGTCAGGTTGTCAAACATGGAAAGCTCACGGTTATGGGACCGTGGCCGCAGCGAGTAGCAAGATTGCTTGATTGGCAGTAACAATTTATGCAAAACATGGCAAGGATTGCGCATTATACAAGCACAGAGTCTGGTATCCGCATTGCTGCAAAGAGTCTCAAATGAGGGAGAAGATAGAGGTACGTACCTCTGGCGTACCAGCCTCCGGATAAATAATTTTTAATTTAAGTTAGAATGTAGAATATTGTATTGTTAATAATGGAAATTCTCACTTTGGTATAGTCTCCTGCATTCAAGTCTTTCGCAATTTCTTCTGATTTTCCGTCACCCTGAGAGTCTTGACAAAACTGGTTTGCAAGTAGAAACCGGGTTTAAATACAGGATCGAGGCAATAAATTTAGTTTAATTAGGATAGTAAACGAAGCAATAAATTTAGTGTAATTGGGGTAATCTAATTATTTATAAACTTACTTCATATTTGTTTTTTTATAGAGCGTTTTCACATGATAATCTGAGTCGCGCATTCGCTGAGGTCAGTCTCCAAGAATTCTTTACCGATGATCTTGAAAAACGCCGTGTAGATGTCGTAACGAAGCCATTTGTTTTTCGATTGACGAATAGTTAAATCAGTTTGGAGTTTCAAAAAGAGACGCCAATGAAGCTGCATGAAAAGACATGGTCAAATCAGTTTTTGAAGAGCTGCCCACAAGTACCAAGCCAGATGAACTGGATTTTCCCTGGATTCAGATGACGGGCTCTGGAATCAGTGTTTGACATAGTCTACAGAAAAGTCAATAAGAGACCGGTCTCACAAAATGTTTCATTATTTGTTAGCGATATGAGATGCTTCCTTATTTGCTCACGATATGAGGAAGCACTTGACTTCCGTAATGCTCAAAATCCTATCTTTATTTGTTCGCGATATGAGGCTGCAATGGTTCATACTGCTTGCGGAATAGCCACATTTTCATGCAGTAAATAAATGGCTCTGGCTTTCCAGGGGCACGATGAAATGCTCCTGGATGTCGAAAATGGATTCCACTGAGCGACGTTCTACCAAAGAATGCAATCGACAGCTCCAGCAGTTCACGGTAGTCATCTGGCTCTTGGAACGTTTCCAACCGAGATACTCCAAACTTTATGACACTGTGTTTCCAGGGAGCGATAATGGATACTATGTTATGATCCTCAAGGGCTTCTAATACACACTGAATACAAACATCAAGGCCTAGCAAATATTGATTAACGTTTGAAATGTATTATTTACCGCTTATTAGTCGTTGATAGAATTATTTACAGTTATAAAATTGCCGGTCTCACTTAGATCTACAGTGTTTGGTTTTTGACAAGGACGTGGGAATAAGCCAGTTCCCATGACTTAACTTGAAATGTAATAATATCCGTATATTAGTTGCTGATAAATTTATGTACAGTTATTAAATTGTCGATCTCACTTAGATCTACAGCAGGGATGGCCAACCCGCGGCCCGCGGGCCATTGGCGGCCCGCACGGCCCATTTCTAACTAATTTGTTTTTCATTTTGCACCTACTTACTTGTTCGAGTACTACAATCTGCATAATAATGATGTCTAAAACACTAAAAGATTTAGTGTTGTAAGTTCTAGTGACCTAGTGTATTCGTACCTGATTTTATACATATTGTAAAATATGGGGAAAAAACATTTGTATTTCTTTCGAGGCTGTGAGAACAAACATGTTGCGGCCCGCCGCGTGCTTACCAACAATCATAGTTGCCCGTAGGCTAAAAAAGGTTGGCTACCCGTGATCTACAGTGTTTGGTTTTTGACTAGGCGCATGGGAATAAGCCGGTTCCCATGACTTAGCTTGTTGCGTGGAGGGGGCTGAAAAAATCCGGAGATTACTACAAAAAGATTAGGACATAGTTATGGTCAATCATCATTTATTAACTATCTAGACAGAATAATCCACATGCTTTAATTACATTGTAGAATCGCTTACATGGTAACAAGTGTTAATGGAGCCTCAGATTCAGATACGTCCAAACGGACCAGTTACTTTCAAAACGAATCTCAACCTCCCTAATTGCATATCTGGTCCATATCATCTTTGCCGGTATTTCCTGTCCTTCTGTGGAATATGGTAAATTTAATATATGGAAACCTAATCGTAAACTTCACTCCAAAGTCTTAGTCGTTAGCCTAGTCTGGTCTAGTCTAATCTAATCTGGTGTTATCATATTGCACAAGCCGAGAATCGCTGGTCATTTAAAGCGAAACAGCATTCCGATATTACTCTTCGAGGTCAGTGCTGTCAGTCTGATTCACAGGGCTCAACTTCGATCAGGCAAGGTGCATTCCAAGTCAAAATCCAAAATTCAGCAAGACAAACAGGTAGAAATTATTTTAAAGCGAGATTTCATGTGTTGTTTAACTCAATTCTGACTTTGTTACAAGGACAAAACGGACAAGCATGCTCGCTCTGCAGACTTGAACCCGCTATCGTTAGTTTACAACAATGACATGCTACCGACGAGAACAATTACGAGGAAGAATTACGAGGAAGAATTGGATAAATAAAGGTGAATAAAATAGGTTAATTAACTATGAAAGGATGTCGTGCAGAATGTATCACAGGAAGCCACAACAGGACACATTTTAATTCCATCATTGTTGTGTTTAGCAACTTCTATGGCGCCAGTGCCTCATGCACAAGGCATCAACCGATGACGCACCAAAACCAAACCGTAATCGGTTTCTTCTTTGCAGATAGCATCAATGAAATTGGTCGCTCGGATTTCGTTTGGTAAACGTGAACAAACTCCGCAAACAAGATCCTGTTGACATTTCCCACCTTGGTTGCTGTTTAACGACGCTGTGCCATAACAAAGATTATTAGTGTCGCCCTCCTCCTTTCTCAAGACTTGGGACTGGCACTACCACAGGTAGGGTAGTGGCGGAGTTCCCACCTACCGTAGCCGATAGAAGAATGAAGATCTAGTTTCCGTTGCTCAGACGTCTCTCCATCGCTACACAGGAACTCTCGCGAAAGCAGACGTACCAGCGATGTGTCCTGGATGGTGAATTTGAACATCTATTAATGAATGTCAAGATCCGATGGTTTATAGGCTACTCACCGATAGGCTCTGCCCTAAACGTACTCGTAAACATTTCTAAGGCTCCACTCTAGAGCTGAGCGCAGGCTTAAGCTTATTCACGAGCTGTTCGGTGAAAGACTACACTTTGCAGCGCGACGTATGCCAAGTTTGACGGAAATAATATATTCTCCTAAAACCTACGAACTGCATGACTACTTTCATGATCAATTATGTATTGGCACATATACTAGGACTACTAAAACTGACGAACTGATGGAGACTTTGACGTCGTTCACCCCTGCCGGGAGTGATTGAATGCTGATGATTTCCATTTATGTCCTGTAGCATTTTACCATGCACCAAGATTCATTATTCATTCGAAACGAGGATTTATATAGTTCCTCTTCAGTAGCGCTTCGGATCCAACCGCGGATAAAGAGGACAGTTTTAAGATTGCAACAGAACGTATCGGAAGGGACCCAGGGCAGCAGGTGTAGGCATGGAGGTATGACGTGTGCGTTTGACTCTATCCGCTGTTGATGTTAACTCCTATAGAATTCCTCTAACGACATTCATATTGGTAACTTCGTCCCGACTAGACTAAATAGCTCCCGACATCGTTGAACGATCTCCTCATTCGTCTTTAACGAAACAACACTCTGCCAGGCGTAGGCCAGATCGGTGGCGTTACGTCCGTTTCCCCCCAACGCAGCTCTACTAGCCCAGGTCAAGGTCGCGTTTGGTACCTCCATGTCGAGAAACCGGTAGATGTCTCCCACGTTACCGACCATATCGCGAACGAAGTCATCGTAGACGACTGTATAGATCCTTCCGGGGAAAGACTTCTCGAGCCGCAACCGGGTCCGGATGTCCCGAACGACGCCCTGGCAATACATCTGAGCCTCCCTGACCAGCTGGTCCTTTTTTCCCTCCGAGAACCGACCACGGACGCTCTGGTGCCAGTTCTTCCTTGAAACGACGACTCCGCGAGGGTCTCGGATGAGGTGAATGACCCGAAAGTTGGGCAGCCGACGAAGCAACGGTTCCACGCTGTCCATCGTGGCACGGACTGACTTGATGACACGAACAGGTCTTCGCGTACAGGCGTCGCGAATTATTCCAGTGCATTCACGGTCCGTCTCCACACGTAGTCTCTTCATGCAGGAACGGTACGTCGAGAAAGCCTGGCGGATTTTTCTAGAAACATTCGCCAGGACTTTCCCGTTCCACATGAATTGGTAGCACTTGTTTGAAGTTTCCTCGCTGGTTTGACCGAATCGTGCGCCACAAAAGCGTTCGATCTGCTTCTTGGAGAATCGACATTTGTATTCGGTTAATCCGAACCTGTCTAGGCATGATACATATTGACCCAGGATAGAGAATTCTGCGGGAAAATTACTGAAGAATGGACCGATGAGAAGCTGAGTTGGGAGGCGGTCGACGTTGCACGAAAGCATGCTACGCATCGATTCAGAGACGGCTGTAAGCTCCCTCTCTGGCACCGTTCTACGATAGACCAACAGAGAAAATTACAAGAAACACTGTAAGTAAACCATATTTACTCTTCGCGTGCAAAGCCGAGATTTTATAAAGGCGCCACATAAATGATCAGATAAATAAATAAATAAAAATGTGTTACTGTAATTGGTTATGTAAATAGCGAAACTTCGGAAACACGCTAGACTTTATTATATCGAATGTAATTAAGAAGTAAAAGATCAGCAGTAGGAAAGAAATGCATATAAAAGTAGTAGAGTCAGCGGTGGTAGAGCCCAACCAATGAGTACTCACTACTCATCCATATTTGACAGATAGCATCGGGTTGAGTCTTTTTTTACTAAGCTGCCTGCATAATAGGTTTATATGTGTCCATAATTATGTGTACCTGTATTTTGTGCAAGATGTTTAAATGTATTATCATCATCAATTAATATTCGCCTAATAATCCTAATTCATTAATTTAGTTGTGAACGACGCAACAAGTCACACGGGTGAATTGCTTGGTCACCGTCAGATTTAAAAATATCCATGCTCTCCCCATTTGGTCCATGAAGGAGCATTATGGCTCACACAGAAAATGCTGACATTTTAAACGCTGAATGGCTAGACGATGATGATGTGGACTGATTTGTTTGGTGTTACAATTCCACAGGACTGTTGCAATGCCAAATCAATTATTGCAATGCCCAGTATTACAGTAGAGGAACATTTAGCTTCTCCGTGGGAAGATGATCACCAACAGTTATAAATATTTAGTCCTTTTAATATTGGTCGTGGATACAATCACGCCCGACGTGAGCCTATACTTGGGACTAGTATCACGCCCGCTACGCAGTTGGTCAATGCACGGTCACATGATTTTGTGTACGTGAAACGAACCGACCGACAAACAAACATGCGGTGGAAGGTTGTTCACCATGTTTTCTAATGACGCCACTAACCCTTTACCTGACCTTAACCGACTCTCACGACGCCTAACCTGACCATAACCGACCCTCACGACGCCTAATCTGACCCTAACCAACCCTCAAGATGTCCGCCATTTGAAAATACCAAGGGAAGTTAGCCTTTCACGTGACGTGTTTTATCCAATAGCGTGACGGGCGTGAATGTAGTTGCTTGGATTCCAGTCACGTCCGGGGCGTGAACGGATCCACTACGTTTAATATTATAGGGGCTTACCTTTAATTGTGCACATTTCACCACAATTTCAGATTAATCTAGCACTTCAGTTAGAGTCATAGAACTGGTTTTCGAGGGGAGAATTATTTCTGTCATAATTTTATTAAGGGGTCTTTGAATGTCTGACAATGGTTGACATGGGGGTAAAAAAAACTGCCTAAAATTTGTTTACAATTAATGGACGACCCCTAAGCAGATGGTTATCTAAGTAACGTCACTGTATTTACTGAGTTACAATAAACGCTACAAACCTGATGGAACCGTTTGCATGATGGGTTATGTCGGACGGTACGTTCCAGCCCATCGACGTTCCGTACATGGCGGAGTAGATGGCGTCAAGCGGTTCAAACAGGTAGAAGACGTTGTCTTGGTCTGAGTTGAACATTCGGCCAACAAGAGTTGATCCAGTCCGTTGATAGGCCAAGATGAGAACTGCCTTGGCATGAAACGAGGTTGCACTCCCAGCACCAGGATCACCATCAGCCGTTACACACGCTACATCACCACATTCGCTCTAGTCAGTTAACCACAAAAATGGCTCAGTTTAGGTTTGAACTTGCTTTGTCCTCAAAGGCAAAAGTAAAGACAACTGCTTATCAGGCTGAAAGTCATCAAGAGCCGAAAGAAAAAGATAATGCGCTTGTTGACATATATAACTCTATTGAAATATTCTGCAGAGATTCGTCAGAAACATAAGGAAAAATAACAATCTGGTTTACAAAGCTGAATCTCCACAGATGCATGAAGATAACTCGTAATATACATTCACTGATATTATTTAGATACATACAAAAGGAAAAATTAGTTAAAGATGCATATCTATGTATATATGTATACATGTACATGTATATTTATCTATAGTCTATTGCAATCTACATGTAGTCTAATATATGACTTCCATTGTAGCGCCATTATTTTACTGCACAAGGCATCATTCGATGGTCGCTTTAAATAAAACAGTTATCATCAATTGTGATCTGTTGAGAAACTCGTTTTGTACAGAAACGACAAAGTCAGTCTTCGTTGGGCAAACAGGACAAGCAATTTGCAACAGACAAATCTTGGTTTATTACTGAATGAGACATATTCGTCTGCTGATATATATATAGTACTTTTGTTACACGTATTTAATAGTGGATTTGTGTACAGACGTAGGAATAAATAATGTTTAGTCGACGACTTACAAATGCCCCTCTAGGCGCACCTCTCGAGTCAACATCCGTACCTGTCAATGGCCGGTTAGGGTCAAGGGATTTAATTAACTCTTCCGTATACGACAAAGGCGTAAACGGACTGCACTAGAGTTATGTCTTTAGCCTTAGACAAGTTCCTGCAGTCTGCGCTTGGCAGTGCTCTCGAAGTTTTTCTTATTAAGACGTACTCTAACGACGCGACAAAAATAAGTAATAATATATATATATATATATCTAATATAGTCCAGCCCAGTCTAGTCTATTATAAATTAATCCAATGACTTATGTGTGCTTCAGGTACCTGTATTGCGTCCTCAGCGCAAACTTCTCCCGTTCCTTTAAGGCAGCCGTCTAAATAAAGACGTCCATTGTGCTCTAAGATGATGACGCACAGAGCGAGGAGGCTGATTAAGAGAAGAATGCGGAAGAGGAGACGCTTCCTTCGCACAATCATATCGTCTTATATTCGCCCTCGTCTGATAACAATGTTAAGAGAATATTTAATAAATCCTTAATGTTAAAAAAATCAAATTAATACTGTATCTAAGGCTCATTAAGGTAATCAGTAAGCATTTTACTGATATGGTGCTGTATAAAAGTTTGAATACATACATACATGCAAACAACATACAAGATATACACATGCACACATACACACATACATTCATCCATACATACATTTGCATGCACAGTTGTACACCTATACATATAATATATAACATACATAGAAGTATACGTACGTACATAATACTACATATGCAATGCATGCATATATTAATGTACACGTGTTTCTATAGCAACCGTATGGCATCTACCCTGCTCAGCTTTCAATGAACTGATCGGGTGAGATCTTTAACGACCCCTAAAGGTTTGAATGGGCGCCAGGCCATTTGAGGTCACCGTGTACGGACCGTGCTATAGTCCGAGATCCAAATCTCTTAAATAAGTCACCAACGGTAGAGGAACCAGGAACCATACGCAGAGAAATGCATGGGACGAACGCCCCAACCAATGCAGCAATCTGGGTCAGTACCATACACACGTGCAAACATGCTACATAATTATACAAACCTTAAACATTATGCAAACATACCACGTACAGACCTACACTATATAGAAAGCCTAAATTGAATACATCAATGATCTCAACACCAGCTGATCTACATGTAAGCTAGGACTCACTCCAACATTTACACACGATCAGATATATAGAATACGGATTAAGGCGGTTGATACTCCGACAAAGTCAAGAAATTCAAACTCACCCAGAATAAGCAAACTAGGCTTAATCCCACAATCAAACGACAGGTAATTACTAATGCTATCTATGAACTCCGACTTTGCTCAGAAGGTCAGCCAAGAGATGTTATCTGTGACTTTGAGCTTTCAGTAGCGATCACTTAAGGACGATCGCCAGAGATAATTATGCAATTGATTTATATTCGATCTGTCTTCTGAGAGATCGCATATAAATATACTGACATTTATACGAAGCATATGTAACCACACGTCGTTACACGAGCCTGTATATATATATATATATATATAGGCTATATATATAGGCCTATATACTATATATATATGCACACGTCAATCATGTATCTAGAAATATTAAACGTTTAAGTGTTTCTAGGTAAACGTCTGTGTAATAATACTTTCTGAAATTCATTTTAAGCAAGAAGATGACTGTTGACCAATTAAAGCAGATACGAGAAAGAGTTCACCACTTTTCATGAATCACGATAACAGATGTTTACGCCTATATGTAAGCTTACACGTACAAACACGCAAGCATACATTCATGTGTGCAAACATACATACGTAGCGCTTCTGAGTAGATTTCTTGAAGGAGCGCTATATAAATCTCCAGAATGAATACATAAAGACATACATACTGACATAAGAAAGTATGCGAACACATCTGGATGTGTTTGCGGGGGACACTAGCAGATTGGTTAGAGTGCCCTCAAGTGACGCGGGGAGTACGGGTTCGAGTGTCCGCTAGAGCGGTAGCGGAGTATAGGGTCTGACGCACTGCAATATATTTATATTATTTTCGTATCAGGACGACCTGCAATAAATTTATTACGTAGGTTAAAATGCATGATTGATAAAATTATTTAATAATAAAAACTTTAAATGTTAATTAAATTTAATATTTTAATTTTAAAGCCGACGTAGGTATTATATATATTCGTTTATACGTTTATTGAAACCTGAGTGACAAACCGCATTCAGTGACAATTCGGTATTAACCGAAGGCCAATAAATACATACGTTCACAGAGTTATACATGCACGATTCGATTCGCTCTCTGTAACCTGGCAATATCCGAAGTTTTTTTACTCTCACTCTAAAGTAAACAAATCAGCGCTGCCGACCAAGTGAGGTTTCTGCTTGCTTACACGTGTCTGCCTACATATCGTGGTGCAGGCTATTGACTAGATAAAGTATTGTTTTGCTAAGTTCATTTAGCTCCGAACGCTTCATACGTTCATTGATATACTCCCTCTTGTCTAGGTACTTGATCAATGACCGGGAGACAGAGAGCGTTACGTCGGCTATGCACTTACACACACAAACACAGACACGCATGAAGCACATCATACACACTTGTAATTATTTATGATATATGCATAGCCCATACATGCGCATATCTACATGAAAATATATATGCTTTTAGGCATAGTAGGCCTACTCATATTAGGCCATACAGGTCAAGGAATTCATAAAGTTATATCTATATCTATATCGTAATACGGCTCATGCCGTTACAAGGGCGCTTTAAAAAGTTCAATACTGAGTCAGAGATACCCCTTCAAAGTAATAATATTACTTTGAAAAAGCGTATCTCGTATTATGTCTTGAGCCTGGACTTGAATGGCTCAATAGTAGGTGCAGAGCGTGTTGAAGGTGGAATGCCATTCCAGCACATGGGTCCAGCCACGGAAAAGGCACGATCACCAAAGCGTCTTCTTGATTTCCGCACCAGACGATCGCTCCTTGCTTCAGATCTCAAAGAAGGTTCTGCTCTGGTCACGGGTCACGCAATATTCTGCAAGGTACCCCGGTGCCGCACCATGCAGGGATAGTAGGCCTACCCGGATAGCATAATTAAATTGTCTGACCCAATTAGGCCTACCGTATCTGTTTTTTAACAAGTGCCTGAGAATAAGTCGGTTCCCATGACTTAGCTTGTTTGGGGGTGGGTGGGGAGGCGGGGCTGAACAAATCCGGCGAAGATTACTACAAGTAGATTAAGACAAGTGGTTAATAATCGTCATTTATTAACAGAACAGATGTAATGTCAATTATAATTCACTTGCTTTAGGCCTAATTAGAGTCACATACATAGAAACAACTGTAGATTGAAAATCATAGGCCTATACGTCCAAATGCACAAGTTATTTTCAAAAGGGATCTAACATCCTACTTGCCTGTCTGAACCATGTCATCTATAGCCGTTATTTCCCTTACTCGTTCTGTGGGACAGTACGATTAATATATCGTATACTAATCGTAAAATTCACTCTAAAGTCCTCTGCCTAATCTAATCTAATCTAATCTAATCTAATTTAATCTGGCGTTATCACGATGCACAACACTTGAGTCGCTGGTCATTTGTAAGAGAAACAGTATTCTGAAATTACTTTTCTATATCAGTGCTGTCAATCTCATTGACAGGATTCAATTTCGATCAGGCAAGCTGCTTTCCAAGTCAAAATCCAAAATTCGGGAAGACAAACACGTAGAAAATTTAAACTAATATTTCTTGTTTTGTTTAACTCAATTCTGCATTTTTTTAATGCGGACAAGCCTGCCCGCTCGGCACACTCAAACACGCTTTCGTTAGTTTGCAGCCATAGCACGCTACCGACGAGAAAATAACGAGGACCTGTCGAGGAAGAACTGAATAAAAATAAGCGTGACTAAATAATTAGGCTAACAAATTAATTATGCAAGGATCTGGTTCGTAGTGTATCACAGGAAGCCATCACAGGACATATTTTAAATTCCAGCGTAATTGTCATTAGTAACTTCTATGGGTCCGGTGCCTCATGCACAAGGCATCAACCGATGGGGCACAAACCAGGCCGCACTTGGGTTCATCTTCTTTACCGTTGGCGATGCATAAAAGAAATTGGTCGCTCGGATCTTGTGTCTCGTAAACCTGAACAAACTCTGCAATACTTTTTCAACAAATTCGCCAACATGATCCTGTTGACATTTGCCATGAACAATAGATGACGGAAAAACGAAAATCTAGTCTCCATTGCTGAGACGTCTTTCTATCGCTATGCACGAACTCTCGCGAAAACAGACGTGCATGCCTTGGGACTGTCTCTACAATAATTTTATCAACGAATAAAATAAACGACAGAAGAACGAAAATCTAGTTTCCACTGCTCCGAGAACAGGAGGAATGGTGTATCGTCACCGATGCTGTAGTCGCAATCTCGAACTCCAAATTTCTAGAACGATGCTATGAAGCTGAGCGCAGGCACCACGTTGTTCGCGAGCCGTTCGGTGAAAGACAGAACTTTGCAACGAGACGGACACCAAACTTGACGAAAACCACTCTTAAAACGTATACGACCTAAATGAATACCTCGATGACAAATTATGACAAAAATACTACAAAAACTGACAAATTGATGAAGACTTTGACGGCGTTCATCTCTGTCGAGAGTCATTGAATACTGATGATATCCATTTGTGCCATGCAACTTCTTACCACGAAGATTCATTATTTATTCATTGCGAGGGTTTATATGGCGCCCGTCCAAGGTTGCTACACCCGACCCAACCTCGGCTAAAGATCACAGATTTAAGATTGCAAAAGAACGTATCGGATGGGGCCCAGGGCAGCAGGCGCATGTAGGGTGGTATTATAGACGTGCGTGTTTGACTTTACCCGCTGTTGACGTTCAGCCCAAAGAATTCCACTAACGACATTCACATTGGTAACTTCGTACCGACTAGACTAAATAGGTCCTGACATCGGCGAACGATCTCCTCATTGGTCTTTAACGTAACGACATCCTGCCAGGCCAGAGCCAGATCGGTGGCGTTTCGTCCATTTCCAACCACTGCCGCTTTCCTAACCCAGGTCAAGGTCGAGTACGGTACCTCCATTTCAAGAATCCGGTATATTTGTTTCACGTAACCTAACATATCACGAACGAAGTCATCGTAGACGACTGTATAGATCCTTCCAGGGAAAGACTTCTCGAGCCGTAGCCGGGTCCGGATGTCTTGAACCACGCTCTGACAGTATATCTGGGCTTCCCTAACCAGCTGGTCCTTCGCTCCCTCCGAAAACCGACCACGGACGCTCTCGTGAAAGTTCCTCCTTGAAACGACGACTCCGCGCGGGTCTCGGATGAGGTGAATGACCCGAAAGTTGGGCAGCCGACGAAGCAGCGGTTCTACGCTGTCCATCGTGGCACGGACGGACTTGATGACACGAACGGGTCTTCTCAGGCAGACGTCACGAAATATCCCACTGCAGTTACGATCCGTCACCTCACGTAGTCTCTTCATACAGGAACGGTAATCCGAGAAACTCTGACGGATTTTGCTTGAAACGTTCTCCACGTCGAGTTTCCCGTTCCAAATCAGTTCGTAGCACTTGGTAAGTGTTTCCTCGCTGGTTTGACCAAATCTTACACCACAGAAGAGTTCGATCTGATCCCTGGACGATCGACACTTCTCTTGAGTCAAGTTGAACCTGTCTAGACATGATATGTACTGGCCCAAGATGGAGAAATCGTCCGGAAAACCACGTAGGAATGGACTGAGGAGAAGATGCGTCGGCAGGCGATCGACGTCGCATGAAAATATGCTACGCATCGATTCAGAGACACCTGTTAGCTCCCTCTCTGGAAGCGTTCTGAGACAGACCAACAGACAAAATGACAAAACTGTACATAATCCATTTTACTCTGCGTGTGAAACGTTTTGTGAGATACTATATAAATGATCAGGTGAAGAAATAAAGCTTTGTAGCTGCAATTTAAAATTTATATGTTAAATGTAATTCAGAGCAAAAAAGGTAAGTAGTTAGAAACGAAATAATAATATAAAAGTAGAAGAGTAACCGGTGGCAGGCCCACGCACACACTTGGAACCCAAGAGATATTATAGTTGACAGATAGCATCCGCTTCAGAGTATTGTTTACTAAGCTGCGTGCATTGTATGTTTGTATGTGTCTGTGTATGTGTGTATGTGTACAGATGTGCATGTGTGTGTGCATTTATTTATGCAAGTAAGTACGTATGTAAAAGTATGCATGTATGTATGTGGGCACTCAACAAAGGATGACAAAAACTTTATCCCTAGAGCCCTTTATCAAAACTTAACTTAATCGGTGATCCTAATGCCTAGGTCTTTTCAACCTCTTTTCTTTTCCTATATTAATGTATTTAACCTGTTTGTACTGAGCTGCGGTTTGCCAGCCTGATTGGTTATAATAAACGAAGATATATATATAACTTATGTACGTACGTAAGTATGTATGTATGCACTCACACACACACACACACACACACACACACACACAAACACACATACATACTGGGCACGCAAGCGATTGGTTTGAGTGCTTGTCTTTTAATGGGGAAAGTAGGCCTACAGTATATGTTCCAGCCTCCCCTCAAACGTCTGCTGTTAAGTAAAACCCTGAGCCGTTCAGCTGCTCTGCGCCAGCGACGCTATGTTGTATGGTCGTCATCAGCAAGCCCACGACAGCCTAGGATGTCAGGGTCGTCCAAATCAAATGACCATAATTATAAAATAGAAATAAAATTTAAAAAGCTACAAGCTCAGCCTACTATCTATGAGTGATTTTATTGAACTGAAGAAATATAGGCCTGTTGGCTTTTTTATCTATATTGGACTAGAGCTCGTTATCAGCCGCACTTCAACAAGAGTTAATGGGCTACAAAGAACATTACTCAACGTCAATACAATTGAATCGGAATAGTTTTAACATGGCCATTTATTCAGTTTGACAGTCGATCACTTGACGACCTACGAGGAAACATAGAAATGAACTTCTTAAATTTGCAATGTTGGATCAGCTTAATCCGCGGTCAAAACAGCTAAAATTCATAGCTAAAAATTAGCTTACTAAGCCTTGAGCTGATCCAAGTAGTTCTACATAGTTATCGGAATGTACCTAATTTGACTTAAATACCAAGCTGATTCTTCTTTGATTACGTTGGTGACTTGAGTAAGCGAATAGTTGGATCTCCTATGCTCCGTTGTTTGGTCAGCTATGCTCCGTTGTTTGGTCAGCTATGCTCCGTTGTTTGGTCAGCTATGCTCCGTTGTTTGGTCAGCTATGCTCCGTTGTTTGGTCAGCTATGCTCCGTTGCTTGGTCAGCTATGCTCCGTTGTTTGGTCAGCTATGCTCCGTTGTTTGGTCAGCTATGCTCCGTTGTTTGGTCAGCTATGCTCCGTTGTTTGGTCAGCTATGCTCCGTTGTTTGGTCAGCTATGCTCCGTTGTTTGGTCAGCTATGCTCCGTTGTTTGGTCAGCTATGCTCCGTTGTTTGGTCAGCTATGCTCCGTTGTTTGGTCAGCTATGCTCCGTTGTTTGGTCAGCTATGCTCCGTTGTTTGGTCAGCTATGCTCCGTTGTTTGGTCGGCTATGCTCCGTTGTTGGGTCAGCGATGCTACGTTGTTTTGTCAGCTATGCTGCGTTGCTTGGTTAGCCATGCTGCGTTGTTTGGTCAGCTATGCTGCGTATTTGGGTATCCAGCTATGCCTGCGTTGCTGGATTAACTAATTCATAGTATTATAGCCCGCCTATTGTTAGATGGGCATAGTTTCAGAAGGGGCAGCTTTGTTGGAGAGGCGCATCACATAGTTGAATTAAACTTATAAGTTGAACTTATAGGTCAAAAACAAATTCAGCCAGAGCTGCCAATCATTGTAGCTAATATATATATATATATATAATATATAGATATATATAATTATATATATATATTCAATTCAATATAATTCAATTCAGTTTATTTCCTGAACCAACGTAGTACAACTATAGCAGTAGACGTAGTAATTAACGTTAATAGTGGTTTCCAAGGGGGACCCAGAATTGATGAAGATTCCCGCTAATAGGGCCATGCAGTAATTGTGTGTAATAGAAGTCACAATAACGCATGACAGCCTGTTCATATAGTTATAGGAATACTTTGAAAATCAGAAAATGGCTTAATTAATAGAAGATTACTAACATAACTTAACTAACACACCCAATGAAAAAAGCATTCAAGTAATTTGTTGAATCAGATAAAGGCATAGTTTATTCTTAAAGATATGCAGAACAGGTAATAGACGAATATAAAAGGGTAAGGGCATATATATATAATATATATATATATATATATATATATATATCAGATTCGTTGTTGGTACCTTGGATTATATAGTTAATACCTTCAATTGCGTCCTGTACCAAGCGCAAATCTAGCACCCCAAGATTAACTTAACAAATAACGACGTAAATTATGCAACGTATTATGAGAGTATAGATGATAGGCGCTAGATTGATGCTTAGTACAGGGCGAAACTATAGCTTGCTACGTCACTGAAGAATGATGTCACTTAAGCAACTTTGTTTGCGTGTTGTAGGCATTTGAAGATGTTACAAAACAAATTAATATATATAATATATATATTTCTATTATATATATATATATATATATATATATATATATATATGTACACACACGAAACATTGCAATGTAAACTAACAGTTCTGACCGGCGATTTACTAACATGTTCGATGAGTCAAAGATAATTTTAATTAAGCCTATACATTTATCTATCTATGAATATTAGGCCTATACAAATAGGCCTACACTTTTATCTATTACATTTATTTCATTAATGATGGATATTTAATATGATCATATTTCAAGATAAAGTACAGTTTAATAATTAAATTCATCTAAAAATTTGCACCCGACTCTGAGTTGCGCCCTGTTGTATGACACCGATGGAACACCCATTGCTACGGCACTGTTCTTCCTCAGAAATGTTTCAGTTAAAATGCACAATGCAAATCAGACAACAACTGCAGCACTTTTGTTCCGGTGTTGTCTTGGTGGGTGGCTATTCCATATACCGCCCTCTGCAGGAACAACCAAGTTGACCTTGCAGAGTCTGGAAATTTCACGTCGAATACAAAGAATGTCTTCATGCAGATGTCCACTGCAATCATCGCAGTGGACACTGCAAAATAAATATCCCTGGAAATCACTGCATAAAAACAGGACCCCTCGTCGAGATTGTTTGAGTCCTGGACGAGTGCAACCACATGGGGTTGCATCCGTAATCCCTTCTTTTCCAGATCATCTGCCTTCTCCTTGATGTGCTGTCACATATTTATTCCAGGCTGTTTAAAAATGACAGAAAAACCAAAATTAATATTTTGCTTTCATAGAAATAAACATAGTGCTCAAACTTAAATCATCAGTTACACTAAATAAAGAAAAGTGCATGCATCATCATCATAATCAGCATCAGCATCATCGTCATCATCATCATCATCATCGTCAGCAGCAAATCATCATCATCATCATCAGCAGCAGCATCATCAGCATCATCAGCAGCAGCAGCATCATCATCATCATCAGCATCATCATCATCATCATCAGCAGCATCATCATCATCATCATCATCATCATCAGCAGCATCATCATCAGCATCATCATCATCATCATCATCATCATCATCATCATCATCATCATCATCATCATCATCATCATCATCATCATCATCATCATCATCATCATCATCATCATCATCATCATCATCAGCATCATCATCATCATCATCATCATCATCATCATCATCATCATCATCATCATCAGCATCATCATCATCATCATCATCATCATCAGCATCATCATCATCATCATCATCATCATCAGCAGCATCAGCAGCATCATCATCAGCAGCATCATCATCATCATCATCATCATCATCAGCATCATCATCATCATCAGCATCATCATCATCATCATCATCATCATCATCATCATCATCATCATCAGCAGCAGCAGCAGCAGCAGCATCATCAGCATCAGCAGCAGCATCATCATCATCATCATCATCATCATCATCATCATCATCATCATCATCATCATCATCATCATCATCATCATCATCATCATCATCATCATCATCATCATCATCATCATCAGCAGCATCATCATCATCATCATCATCAGCAGCAGCATCATCAGCATCATCATCATCATCATCATCATCATCATCATCATCATCATCAGCAGCAGCAGCATCATCATCATCATCATCATCATCATCAGCATCAGCATCATCATCATCAGCATCATCATCATCAGCAGCAGCATCATCATCAGCAGCAGCATCATCATCATCATCATCATCAGCATCATCATCATCATCAGCATCATCATCATCATCAGCAGCATCATCATCATCATCAGCAGCAGCAGCATCATCATCAGCAGCATCATCATCATCATCATCATCATCATCATCAGCAGCAGCATCATCATCATCATCATCAGCAGCAGCAGCATCATCATCATCATCATCATCATCATCATCATCATCATCATCATCATCATCATCATCATCATCATCATCATCATCATCATCATCATCATCATCATCATCATCATCATCATCATCATCAGCATCAGCATCATCATCATCATCATCATCATCATCAGCAGCAGCATCATCATCATCATCATCATCATCATCATCATCAGCATCAGCATCATCATCATCATCATCATCATCAGCATCAGCAGCAGCAGCAGCAGCATCAGCATCATCATCATCATCATCATCATCATCATCATCATCATCATCATCAGCAGCAGCATCATCATCATCATCATCATCATCATCATCATCATCATCATCATCATCATCATCAGCATCAGCAGCAGCAGCAGCAGCATCAGCAGCAGCAGCATCATCATCATCATCAGCAGCAGCAGCAGCAGCAGCATCATCATCAGCAGCAGCAGCAGCATCATCATCATCATCATCAGCATCAGCATCATCATCATCATCATCAGCAGCATCATCATCATCATCATCAGCAGCAGCATCATCATCATCATCATCATCATCATCATCATCATCATCATCATCATCATCATCAGCAGCAGCATCATCATCATCATCAGCAGCATCAGCAGCATCATCATCAGCAGCAGCATCATCATCATCATCATCATCAGCAGCAGCAGCAGCAGCATCATCATCATCAGCAGCAGCAGCAGCATCAGCATCATCATCATCATCAGCAGCAGCAGCAGCAGCATCAGCATCAGCAGCATCATCATCAGCAGCAGCAGCATCAGCAGCATCATCAGCAGCAGCAGCATCATCAGCAGCAGCAGCATCAGCATCAGCAGCATCATCATCATCATCATCATCATCATCATCAGCATCATCATCATCATCATCATCATCATCAGCAGCAGCAGCAGCATCATCATCATCATCATCATCATCATCATCATCATCATTTTCTGTTGCATGCATTTCTCGGATCCCAGTGATAGCCTACACTTGACAAAGGAGCCTGTTGTTACGGCGCCATGAAAATTGACGCATACATACATACAAACATACATAATTATATACATGCATACATACATACATTTATATATGCACACATACATACATTACATACATACACACATATATACATACATACATACATACATACATGCATGCATACATACATGCATGCATGCATGCATAGGGGCCTACATAGGCTACATACATAGTTACATACATACATACATACATATATGCATATATGCATAGATCAATCAATCAATCAATTTCGTTTATTGACAACACCAAGCTGACAGGTCGCAACTTGTTACAGGTAACAGATAGGAAAAATTGTCTAAGCTCTGACAGTTAGTTATTAAATGGGTTGAGATAGCAAATATTATCTCTGCTCTAACTAAAAAGGATTAGGCTTGTGGCGATGTTAGTTAGGGCACCGAACGAGGTAACCAATATGGCATAGACCGGAGATAATGTATTTAGTAGATGTTTTTATATGCATACATACATACATACATATACATACATACATACATACATATACATATTTATTGTATTATTATTTTCTACATATTATTTTTGAAGAAATAAAAGTTAAGGTCTTACCTTTATAAATACTCACAGCGACCAAAATTCAACTACGCAAAGGCAACAGAATCAAGACAACTGTACAAGGCTTCGCCACTGATATATAACAGTTGAGGGGTATACGTCGCACGATAGGTCGTTATAGAGTGTCATTAGCGGTGTAGGGTTCTGCCCCAGAACAGATGTTCCGATTATAGAGGTCTGCCGGGCGTGTATTACTGCCTCAGCAGGAAATCCATTGGGGTTCGCCACGGTGATTAATGAGGTGTCCGTATTAACGGTTTTGATTACCCGTGGTTCGTTCATGAACGGTTTTCATTTAAAATTTCAAGTACGGTCTCCTATTTTAAGCCTTCTCCAGATACCCAGACATCTGACCATATCTCCTATTTTATCCGTGACTCCCTTCACTGGCTCCCCATCCGCCAGCGCATCCAATTCAAGGTCTGTTCCCTCATGCGAAGTTGTCTTGCTGGGTCTGCTCCTCACTATCTTAGGGCCTTTTGTACCCCAGTATCTTCTCTGCACAGTCGTTCCTCCCTTCGGTCCTCGACCCGTGGTTACTTGGTTGTCCCGCGGGTGCGTACTTCTACGGCCCAGTCTAGGAGTTTTGCTATTGTTGGTCCCAATAGCTGGAACCAGTTACCTCAGTCCCTCAGGACTGACCTTTTTCTATTTCTTTTGACCAGTTCCGCAAGCGCCTGAAAACCTCCCTTTACCAGTGAAGACACTGGCCCGGGTCGGGAGCGCCTCTGTTTTGAGTGGCGCTATATAAATGCTTGATTACGATTACGATTACGATTACGATCTGACAGAGACATACTGGGACTACTAGAATTCACCTTAAAAACAATGACTTCACCTATAGGCCTATACATTGCATTGCATATAAATAATAATGACAATTTATATGGCGCCGTAACTCAGTCATGCCGTTACACAGGGCGCCTCACAGTCAACTAAGAGTAGGGTAGGCCTTAGAAAACAAATAACTCTTGAGTTCAGATTTAATGGAGTCAACTGAGTTAGCCGCTCGCAGGGCAGGAGGAAGACCGTTCCAGCTTCTGTGGCCGGCCGCTGAGAAAGCGCGGTCATCAACGCGGCATAGTCATAGAATATAAAGTGCAACGTTCTGTTGCTTACTTCTGTAGCGTTTTTGGGTCAGGTACTCAACCATCAGTTAATTGTTTAATCTATGCACCTCTGGGGGATGTTCCCCATGATGTATTCCCCCCAAGAAATCTAACAAAACAATAATAGTTTTGAGTTGTTGCTGACGTCATAATATCATATATGAACTGTTATAATATATTATTATATTATTTACTATTACTATTTACTATTATACTATATGATTCTATTGTGTAATATAATGATATTATTTACTATCCTAATATATGATAGGCCTACTATCATATTATAACGAGTATAATCTACTGCTAATATAAGATCTGTACAAATATTATATCTGTACAACTAAATGGGTTCTCTTGAGCGTTATCTTCAAATTTCAAAATGTCAAATTTCAAAATGTTTTGTTCCTTGAACATTTAGTAACACCGCATCATTACTAGCCTACATGGCGTCCCGATTCGGTAGTTGAATCCTTCTACAAAGTTTAAATGTTTCGGACGCTGATTCGCCTTGACTTGCTCCTCGCTAGAAGAGGGGGACTACATTAAACTGCTGAACCACGCAGATAATAATCGGCCTAATTAGTTGATTTTACGACGCAAACGGGGTTCATTAGTCGAAGGATGGGGAAGAGAAGTATGTGTGCATATGTGGATATATATATATGTGTGTGTTTGTGTGTGTGCATGTATATGTATATACACACACACACACATTATTATATATATATATATATATATATATATATATGGATCCAGGTCTATAGGTAGTGTATAGGGGCATATACAATGTCAAGTACGCAAATGTAGATGGGCATATGTATGTATGTATGTATGTATGTATGTATGTATGTATGTATGTAGTATGTATGTATGTATGTATGTATGTATGTATGTATATGTATGTGTATAAATCTAGGCATATTCATGTGAAGTATATATATATATGTATATATATAGGTATATATAGATATATATATACATGTATGTATTTCATTGTATTGTATTGTATTGTATCTATCAATTTATATGGCACCTCTCGCAGTGCAAACCAATCAGAGGCGCACCCAGTGCGAAAGACCCAGAGAAAAGAAAGAGGTCTTCAGACAAAGAAAAGAGGCACTATAATATTGTTTAATATTGTATATGGATGTATATATAGGTGGTTGTGCTCATATAGGTGGGTTTATGTATGTGGGGATGTATGTAGGTATGCATAGCTGAGCATGTTTATGTATGGGTATATGCATGTATATATGCAAGTGTGTATTTGCATATGTAAGGGTTCGTATATAGGTATATGTGTGTGGATAACTGGATATGTATTGTATGTAGGTACAATATATATATATGTATGTATGCATTGTGGAGGTATGTATGGCATTTGTATGTGTGGATATGTATGTGCATTTGTATGTGTATATGTACATGGAGGTATATATATGTATATATGTTACAGGGAATTTGCATAATCAGAGAATGTGTATAATATACCCTGAAATTTTCAGGGTAGATGCATATTCCCTGATTCACTCGGGGAATGTATACATTCCCTGAAAAAACCAGGGTATATACATATACCCTGAAAATTTCATGTGATTTCTACACATATACCCTGAAAGGCTTTACAATAACACATTAAGACAGATTTCTATACACATACCCTGAAAATTTCAGGGTATGTGTAACATCTACTGTTCCATTTCACAAGAACTTTGAGGCATGTAGGCTACATCTGTTTGTTTTATGTATTGGCTGTCAAGTACGCCAACATAACGAGTGGTGACGGACTATTATAATAATGGCTCACATGGACAAGTGGACCTGAATGATATGCAGTCCATGCCTAGTGGACATCACAAATGGATCATGGTATACCAAAATCATCTGACCAAATACTGTGCTCTTCGTCCGTTGTCTACAAAGCTCGCGGTAACAATTCCATCGGATTCGGGCAGATTCGTTAAAGTTACACAGGAGACCCAGAAGGGGCCTAAGATCCCGCTAGCCAGGGCCATCTCAGAACAGCTATGCAGTAGATAAGTAATGTTGCCAACTGTAAATAAGAGAATGCAATAGTGGTTAGTTTAACTTTTAGTGAACTAATAACTTAGCTAATACGTACATCCCTGTACATGCAAACATGCATACACACATATAGCTTATATGCATGTACATACATCTACATACATACCCATATATATATATATATAAACATCGAACATACATAATATGCTTATGTAGTTCGCACTGATTGATTACCGAAATACATAATGAGCATTTGAATTTGATGGGACCTACATTGCCCATGTGGCATGGGCCTATTACCAGCTTTGCACTGGCCTGTGAGTTGGACCGAAATTTCGGTGTTCACGGCTGGTCCCCTGGGATCGGGCCTGGCATCCGATGTTTATGGATCGTTAGCTCCATGTGCGGGATTCGCCGGCCCTTGGGTGGGGCTGAAGTGGATGGATGGTTATATTTCCTGACGTCGTTTAAATCTAATAAAATTTCAAATTTCAAATGTGAAAATTGAATCATGTGTGCCAGTATAGAACTTACTTAGCGCTCTATAGTGTGAAGCTAAAAACTCTTATGGTCAAAACATTGGCTTTTTATTTGAAGACAAACAGGAAATGTAGGGTCGACGTCAACGATAGTAGTCATAAGATGAAGTTAAGCAATAGATACTAGACCAGATTAGCTCCTGAATGTTGACGATGAAGCGAATCTGAAGAGCTCTTTTTAAAGTCGAAATTGAAATAATCAGGAAGTAAAAATGTAGGAATAGTACCAATGGAGTTAGAGATGTGTTTTTCCTGACAAGCTCTCATTGAGACCTTTTGCACTAATATGACGCAAGATTGGGATTGGAATTTGTTTGCATACCAGTCTTTTTTAGTATTGTTGTTGTTCGGTGTCATGCTACCTCCGCGGGGAGGTTATACTTGCTTATGTAATGCGTTCTGTACACCACGAAAATTAATGCGACTGGTAGGAAAGTTATGAGCTCGCATAAGCCTATTTCTTAATAGTTCCTCACGTTTTTTTCTGAAAAACGTGCTATTACGTTCTATTGTTGTTACTGTTAGAGTTATTATTATTATTATTTTTACCCGAGGTACCTCAGATCCCTCAGGAATTATAAAAATTATTATTATTATTATTATTATTATTATTATTGTTATTATTATTATTATTAGCATCATCATCATCATCATCATCATCATCATCATCATCATCATCATCATCATCATCATCATCATCATCATCATCATTATCCGGAGATACAAAAATCCACTGGGACGCTAGAACTCGTTAAGATCCGGCGGAGCAAAGGTGTCTTCGTGTTCTTATTATTATTATTATTAATGTTCATTATTATTGTTATTGATTATCGTTATCGTTATCGTTATCGTTATCGTTATCGTTATCGTTATCATTATCATTATCATTATCATTATCATTATTATTATTATTATTATTATTATTATTATTATTATTATTATTATTATTATTATTATTATTATTAATGCAAGGCCTCCGTTGTTGTTGCCAGATCATTTCTCATAACAAGAGCCCGAGTTAGTTTACTTCTGGAATTATATTAATAAATGACGAGACTCTCTGTAATGATGTATAGCAAACGTTTATTTTATATTCAAGATGCTGCTCTGGTATTCTAGTAATGTCGAAGTATGCTGCGAGTTTCAGGCATTTTAGCTTTCATACGGCAATAACACACTGAGAGTATTGTTGCAATGGCCGTCTAGGCCGCCTTGTATAAAGGTTATAAGTGATTTGCACATCTATAGTACAGTATACGAGCGGTTGGTTACGTTCCTGGAGTCGTGGGTAGTTTAGGCAATGCTCCACAGGCGGTGTTTTTGAAGACATCGGTTGTTTATGCAGCTTTCGGTAGGTGGTGGCCCGTGAGTGAGTAAGATACAATACAATGCAACTGCATTTGATATCGCCCTTCCCCCACAGGTGGTCCAAAGCTCAGAAGTGCACACGCCTCGGCGGTGCAGTCTAATTAGCACTTTACTTGTCTCCACGTACCGTGTCTAAGTCAATCGATGGTGCTTAACAGTCTGGTATATGCACAAACTTTCCAGTCAAATTCCAAAAGATCCGTTCAACAGAGGAATTAATTATTTATGGATAAGTTTTAAAGTTGGAACGAAAAGTGGAGATGGATGTTGCAGTGTGAATATATAAGAAGACATATATAGATATTTTCAGTTTGCTGCATTTCTCACATTGGGCTGATTTGGTTAATACGCTCGGATGCACAATATGTGTGTGTGTGTGTGTGTGTGTGTGTGTGTGTGTGTGTGTGTGAGTGTGTGTGTACTGCCAATATATCTAATCAATGCTGTCTGATGCCTAGCTAAGTGGCGTTGTTAATCCAGCAAACGCATTAGGCGGGACAGCTTGGCTGCTACCTATCAATGATGGCTGAGTCAACTGAGCTGCATAGCTGACTCAAGAACGCTGCATGTCGAAGACGCGATGCTATTTCAGCAAAGCCTGCATAGACAATTCACGTATACGGAAAAGCTGCACAAACAAAGGCTTAGTCAGGGCACGTTAGCAAAAAGTTATTTCTGCTATGCTAAGAGTCTACGCATTCTTAGCAGAATTAACAAAGCACAAGTTACCTCTTTCAGCTAAAGTTTGCTGAATAAACTAAGTTTTCTCTTGTTATGGCTATTTTTCATAGTTCGATTAAGTTTATCATGACAGCTAAGAAAAGCATAGCTGAAAAAACTCTGCATTTTTAAGAGTGTAGCAGCCTACAAAGCAAATCCACCCTAACGGGGCTCGAACTCGGTACCTCTCGCACTCTTCGCCAGATGTTATCCAACGCGCCACCGGACCCCCCCCATTTAGAGTGCTTTAGAATATTAATCGTTCGTGCTAAGAACGTGCCCTGAGTTAGATAACATAATTATAGAGGGTCAACTTTGTTCTTTTATTGTCATGACGAGTTTCCGAGAACAAGTGGATTTTATAAATTAAACGCCGTGGCTTGTTCCCTTTGGCTATGCTCATTCAACGTGTAATCTGATGGTTATCTAAGTAACGCCATTGTTATTACTGTGTTACGATTACCGTTACAAACCTGATGGAACCGTTTGCATAGTGGGTGATGTCGGAGGGTACGTTCCATCCCGTCAACGTTCCGTACATGGAGGAGTAGATGGCGTCAAGAGGTTCAAACAGGTAGAAGACTTTATCTTGGTTTGAGTTGAACATTCGCCCGAAGAGACTTGATCCAGTCCGTTGATAGGCCAAGATGAGAACTGTCTTGCTCTCATTAGCATGAAACGACGCTGAACGTCCAGCAACATCACGACCACCACCAGCCGTTACACCGGTCACAGCCGTTACATCGTAACCTTCGCCCTAAACAGATAACAATAGAAAATGGTTTGGTTTAGGTCTGGACAGGCTTTGGCCTCAAAGTGTAACCCACTTTTTACCAAGCTGAAAGTCATCAGAAGCCTGGAAGAAAATGATTACACTCTTGTTTACAGATAACTCAAGAGAACGCTCGAGCTTGTGTGAAACTGGGCCTAATCCGATAGCAACAAGAAATGGTGCGGTTAATTTCTGAACTTGCCTTGGCCTCGAAGGCAAAAGTAAGACAGCTGCTTATCAAGCTAAAGTCATCAAAAGTCAGAAGGAAAAGATAACACGCTTGTTGACATACAACTCTATAGAAACTTCTCAGACTGTTTCACTCGTAAATCGTAATGTATATACAGATAATTATATAGTTTATATAGTATTAAAAAAGTGATAAAAATACATATTTCTATACCTAGTGTAGACTAGTGCAGTCTGTCTAATATAATTTATTCTGACTTCTATAGCGACATTATTGTAATGAACAGGGCATCAGTCGATATTCGCTTTGAATGAAACAATTCTCAAAATCATAATCTGCTTGGAAAACCGTTGTGTACAGAAACCACATGTGAGGCTACGGAGAGCAAACAGGACAAGCAATTTTAAACAGACAATGTGTGGTATAGTTTATTACTAAATGAGACATCTTCACCTGCTGATACATAGTGCATTGTTACATATTTTATGAGTGGATTTATGTGCATCGCATAGGTACATATATATATAGGCTATAATGTTTAGTCGATAGCTTGCTGATGTCTCATCGATAAGCACCTATATCGAGTCAACATCCGTACCTGCAATTGAATACTGCGGTCCGGGAGACTTAGTGAACTCTTCCGTTTAGCCACAGGCACAAACCGACTGCCGTAGGATCATGTCTTTAGCCCTAACAAAAGTCCCTGCAGTCTACAATTGCCGTAGTCCAATTAGCGCTCTTGAAGTTTCCATAAGATGTACTCTAAGAACACAGGTAAAGCTACTTGCGTGCTCCAGGTATTCATACCTGTGTTCCTTCCTCTTCGCAAGCTTCTTCCGTTCCTTTAAGGCAGCCACCTCCTTGTCTGATGTGCGCGACGATGATGAAGCTGCTCAGAGCCAGGAAGCTGATTAAGACAAGAATGCGAACCAGGAGACGATTCTTTGGCACAAGCATCTCGTCTTATATTCGCACTCGTCTGATAATAATGTTAAGGGAATATTTACTAATTCCATAATGTGAAAAATAAACGTTATATCTATGCCTGAGGCTCATTAAGGTAATCAGTCTGCACTTTTGAAAGGCACTGAAATGGCGCTATATAAATGTTCATGTACATATATACATGCAAGCGAACATACATAGTATACTGTACATATACATGCATGTATATATGCATACATCAAGACATACATGCACACACACCTATTCAGACAGACAGCTAGACAGACATATAGCATATACATAGATGCATAATTATAATGTATACGTACGTACATATATACTATACATATGCATGCACACATTAATGCAAATGTAATGTACACGTGTTTCTATAGCAAATGTATGGTCTCGACCCTGCTCAGTTTTCAATTAATTGATCGGGTGAAGTCTTTAGCTACCCCCGCCTGCTTGAATGGGTACCATGCCAATAAAGATGCCCGTGTACGGACCGTGCTAGATTCAAATCCTTTAAATAAGTCACCATCGGGAGGCAAACCAGGAACCAAACGCACGGAGACGCATGGGACGCAAGCCCCAAACAATGCAGCTATCTGTGTCAGCATCATAAACACATGCAAACATGCCGTTAAATATAAACCATAAAGACAAGCAAACATGCAACATGTACAAACATAGACTAGTAAGCCTAAATTAAATACATCAATGAATCTTAGTGGTTGAAATAATATACTAAACACCAGCTGATCTTAGCTAGGACTCACTCCAGCATGTATACACGATCAGACTAACGAGATTTCAACTCCGACAAAATCTAGAAATTCAAACTCACCCAGAATACGCAAACCAGGCTGAAACGGCAGGTATGAACTCTCACTGTCTGTGAACTCTGACTTATCTAAGGAGAGCAAACCAATTGGTTGTCAGCCGTGACTTTGAGCTATCGGTTGTTCCAACCTGTATGTACTTAGCTGCGGTTTGCCAGCCTGATTGGTTCTAATAAACGAAGATATATATAACAGCGATCACATTTTCTATTCTATTCTATTTACGGACTTATAAAGCGCCTCTCGCAGTACAACCTAATCAGAGCCGCCACAGATATGCAACTGACTTATACGCGATTTGTCAGAAGATATTGAACTCAAATCACATACAAAGCATATTTAAACGCGCTTCGTTACTCGAGCCTGTATGTGTATATCTAATATGCACACGTCAATCACACATCTAGGAATATTAAAAGTTTAAGTGTTTATAGGTATACATCTATTATGAAATTCATTGTCAACAAGGTGATAGCTTTGTTGACCAATTAAAGTAGATACGAGAAAGTATTCAACACTCTTCAAGAATCACGATTACAGATGTTCACCCCTATATGTAGGCCTACACATACAAACACGCAAGCATACATTCATGTGTACATGTATACTGACACAAGCAAGTAAGCAAACATACTTACATGTGTTTCGGGGCACAGTAGCAGACTGGTTAGAGTGCTAGTGACGTGGGGAGTAGACGGGTTCGAGCCTCCTATAGAGCGACGGCTGATTATGGACCTGATAGGGTGCCTCACGAGCATTTACTCAACGTGCGTACTTTAAAACTTTGAAAAGACATAAATATAAGATACAGTTGTATTGCATTGCATATATATGCATTGAACCATTCTGCTACTGTGCGCCGAAAACACATGCAGGTATGTTTGCATACTTGCTTCTGTCAGTATGTATGTACACATGAATGTATGCTTGCTTGTTTGTATATGTACATATATAGGCATATATAGGCAATGAATTAGATATGCATTGCTTATACACAAACACACACGCACGCACACACACACACACACACACACATATATATATATATAATTAGTTTTAGTATCAGAGGACCTGCAGTCCTGCAGGCGTGGTGCGTTGTAACAAATTTAATACTCCCATCTGCCGTTCTGTTATAATGTTGGGTAAGTAGCGTAGTCGGACCAGACGGTCCATCACGGACTGTATAGTCTATTGCGCTCCTGCTGCCCCACAAAACCCACCATGCCGGTGACGCGTATAACAAGCACAGTGGTCATTCGCACAACATCATGTAGCATTCGTCATGCAATTCTACATCATGTGCGACTAATACTAATGCTTTATTATTCAAAGTACATGTAGATACGATCCTTCAGCCAAATAATAGCCCCACTGTGGGATCCGAGAAGATCAACCAGGAAGCCTTCTCTACAAAGCTAAGACTCCCTCTAGTCTCCTGCCAGGGAGCCAATTTACATGCACACAACAATTAATACATAGGCTACGTTCACAGAGTTATACATACGTTTCTTAATCTGTTACCTGTCAGTATACGAACGTTTTTTTAGTCGCACTCAAAAGTAAACCAAAGCAGCGCTGCCAAACGAATGAGGTTTCCGCTTGCTTACGCATGTCTGCCTGCGTAGCGTCGTTCAGACTATGACTATAGATAAAATATTGCTGTGCTACGTTTATTTCACTCCCAACCCTTCGTGCGTTCATTGACACGCCCCCTTGTGTATATTCTCGGTAAAAGACCGGGAGATAGTTAGGTCAGTTATGTACATATACACACAAACGCGCGCACATAAAACACATTATAGTATAAACGTGTAAATATTTATAGGCCTAATGTACATCGCCTATGCATACGCATGTCTACAAGAATATACATAATATTATTAGGCATTGCACACATATACAGATCAAGGTACCCAGGAAGTTATATACATAAATATATATATAGGTATAGGCCTCTTATAATAATTATATAATATGTGTATAAGTTATATGCTGCCATAAGATAAGTGGGTCTATATGTAACTTTATGCATGCGTCTTCATATATAAACTAGCATAAGATAAATAAATAATATTATATAGCCTATGTGTGCGTATATTCTATCTTTTCAATGTTAATGCTGTTGACTAGTCGAATACGGTTGATGGAGCACTGGGGTTATAATAGAAGAGAAGATATATAGGACGAGACGGTTAAAGCTATAAAGATTATTCAACTGTAACAGTCGACTAGCCATCTACCCACCCATTCGCCGGCGTGGTCACACCCCGTTGAATTGAATGGATCCCGCCCTTCATTCAGAAAACTGCCTTGTAGGTCTGTATACTATAGGTCGAAAGTTGACGATTGTTTTGTCATGATAATTTTGTATTTTAGCACGATACTGGTTTAAAATGGTTTCAAATGATTGACCTTTGATCTCGGGGAATCGAAAGCCACGGTGTATATGTAAAGTTAAAAGCTAACAGAAAAGGTTAAAGAGCTAGTATACTTCATGTCCATGGCTGCCTGTTGGTGTTTCTTCTTCAACTGCTGGCAGACTTATGCTGACAGTACGGGACTTTTCGCTATTGTAGGCTTATGCATTGTTGTTGTAAAGCGTCGGGCGTTTGTCTCGCGCTAATAGCAAATAGGGCCTACTTACTTACTTACTTAACACTTCAAAATCTTTATGTGGTCCTTGTTGAGTAATGTTACATGAAATCATGAGTTGATGAGGTCAGTTGATGCGTTGAGACCAGTGTTATTTTAGTTCCTGAGAATAGAATAGGAATAATAATTATTTTAAATTCGTTCCACGGAACGAAAACTGGAATAAAAATTAAGTCTGGAACGAGAATAGAATAAGAATAAAAATTGCAATATTTTTCTGGGACGAGAACGGAATAGAAAAAAATAATTTTTTAAAATTTTTAATAGCTAGGCGGAATGACGGCATTCACATTGTCCGTAAAATACTAATCTCATAAATAGGTCAAGACAGTCTTTTGTGTGACATCTGATAGACATTAATCGTTCATGTTAGACATTTCTGTGAGAACTGGAAGTGGAAGTGGAACTAGAAATAAAAATTTCTGGAAGTGGAACTGGAACTAAAATTATTTCTAAATAGGAAGTGGAACTAGAACAAGAACAAAATTTATTTATAAAGAGGAACTAAAACTAGAACTAAAATGACGACAGTGGAATAGAATAAGAACAGGAATAGAAATTAATTCTGGAACTAAAATAACACTGGTTGAGACGACATGAGTTGCGTTACAGTAGTAGTTCACACCTGTTCATTGTTTTAGCCTCGTTTAAGAGGTCAGGTGCAACTGTTTGGGTTCAGTGGCCTCCAACAGAGTTTGCCGCGTATCAAAACTAGTAAATATTTTGCCCGTGAGATAGACATCACAAGGCTGTGACAAACAGACACTCTAGCTGTTTTCAACGTCGTATACGTTGCCCTTCCCTCCAACTCAGTGACGACATCACAAAAGATAGGATGGGGCAGTGACTTGTAATCACTATAGTCTCGTCCTACTTAGCCTATGCTTAGCTACCATTCGCAGAATGTTGCCTAGTTGTGTCGAAAGAATTTGTAGGTCTATGTTTAACAATCGATTGCATGCGTTGGCTTTCCGGTAAAGTCACTCGAGTAGGCCTACTTGTTAGAGAACGAAAGAAAACAACTCCTTAAGCCAGCCTTTCAAGAGAGGCAGCCACTCAAAACCTTTTACTTCTCTTTGGCCTTGCGCACTGGAAGCGCCTCTGAATGGTTCACCCACCCTATGAGAGGCGCTTTATAAATGTTTGAATAAAAAAATACTTAACTCGCCTACTTCAAGCGACTTAATGTTTCTTGGTCTCGGGTTGCTAAGCCTTGCTTAAAGAGAACGTATACCTAGCCTTCTCTCTCAACTCCGCCACTTGTACTCGGGTGGTGCCAGCCCGAAGCCTGGATAAAAGAGGAGGGCGACGCTAATCTTCTCTATCACGGCACAACGTCGTTAAACAGTAACTAACATTCACTCACCTCCTGTGCTTCCCTCTAACAGTGTAAGCCATAGTCCGTTTACTCATTAATTATATTGCATTGTATTGTATTGTATTGTATTGTATTTGAACACTTGTTATAGCGCCCCTACCAGATTTCCCATTCAGAGGCGCTCCCGACTACTGCGCGGACGCTGAATCGGAGTTTCACGCCGAAGCGCATGAGCAATATTATTGCGAGTGAAGGATTTGCCCAGGGTCCCTACGCGGCGACTTTGAGGTGGATTCGAACCTGCAACCCTCCAGCTGCAAGGCACCGAACATACCCCTAAACCACCGCGCCCCAGTTGTATTGTAATGTGTTGTATTGTATTGTACTCCACGTTTATATTGCGACCGAGCCACCCGCAGTAAAGATCCGAGAAATTAAACTCTGATAAACCGACCCGACCGGGTATCGAACCCGGGGCGCCGGCGTGACGAGCAGGCTACCAACCCACTCGGCCACTCAGGATCCCTATAGCTCCGTTCGCTAGGGGGAGCGGCTCAGTGAAACCTGAATCTCGACAGAAATTTCCGACAAGGTGCGGATTTGAACTATTGCCCTCTGTTACTTCGATTGATAGTCGAGCACGCTAGCTATAGCTTGCACTTCCAAACAGCAGGAAGGTGGACACTTCGTTAGATGCCGTTATTATGATCCGTACTCTGGCAGTGCCAGTCGCAAGTCTGGAGAAAGGAGGAGGGCGACGCTATTGATCTTTGTCGTGACACAGTGTCGTTAAACAGGAACCAAGTAAGGCGAATGGAAAGATAATTATAATGGAGGGAAACTATCAGCTGAAAGACGAGAAGAATTCCTGCATGGAGGAGACTATTATTTTCTGATGATAGAATTAACGCGTGATACATGTACGTGCAGCACTTTGTCTCTGAAATAGGCTGAAATAGACCAGTCAACAACATGTTTTGTCGAACACACACAAAGAAAAACTCTGAACATCCATGTAATCTTTCAGCCTTCGAAGGGAATCCGTGGATTGGTTCCACGCGTGTGCGTGGTCCCGCCACTGGTGACTCTTTCAGCTTACGGTGCATTTTTTTGCTAATTTATTTAATATATTCGTTCGTAATGACATTTAGC